>VWZI01015476.1:292273-384663 GCA_013396835.1 Psilopogon haemacephalus
TGATCAGAGTGCTGGAGCACCTCTGCTATGAGGAGAGACTGAAAGAGTTGGGGCTGTGCAGGCTGGAGAAGAGGAGGCTCCCAGGTGACCTTATTGTGGCCTTCCAGTATCTGAAGGGGGCCTACAAAAAGGCTAGGGAGGGATTTTTTAGGCTACCAGGTAGTGACAGGTCTAGGGGGAATGGAGCAAAGGTGGAGGTGGAGAGATTCAGACTGGATGTGAGGAGGAAGTTCTTTACCATGAGAGTGGTGAGAGCCTGGAATGGGTTGCCCAGGAAGGTAGTTGGGGCCCCATCCCTGGAGGTGTTTGCAGCCAGGCTGGATGAGGCTCTGGGCAGCCTGATCTGGGGTAGGGTGTCCCTGGGCATGGCAGGGGGGTTGGAACTAGATGATCCTTGCGGTCCCTTCCAACCCAGACTGATTCTGTTGTTCTATGAGTCTATGAAATGGGGATTCCAGTGTTTTGCTCCAGCCTCAGAGTAGGACTGCTCTGGCTGCTGCACGGACCTCACACCCTCCTTTAGGCAGAAAGAGCATTTAGATTTAGATTCTTTAGTAGCACAGAACCACAGGCTTGCTTGTACTTAGTTTGGGAAGCAATGGGTGTCTTCTGTTAACCTGTGCAATACTGGAGCAGCACTTTGTTGGCTTTGTTCTAGGAGACATTTCTGCTGTTACTGATACAGAAGTGAGAAAAAAGACATACAAATACCAAATATTTTCCAGTGATTTCTTCAGTCATGATGGCTCCTGTGTTTCTTCTTGACTTTGACAGCAACTCAAGTAATGTAGCTGTGGTGGCTGTGATAGGTCATAGGCAATTCAAGAGTCTGGCATATTTTGGAGTAAGAAACAGTTCCTTTCACTCTGCTTTCACAGACCTGATGTTTCTGAAACTTTTGCTATGTGATGACTTTCGTTCAAGGCTCTTGGCTGCAGCTGGTCACAGTCACAGTGCTCACTGTCCCAGCCAGTGCTGGTAAGGCACAGCCAGGCAGTCTCTTGAGGGAAAGTGTCAGAGCAAAAGAGGTGGGGCAGGGGGAAGAGACTGGTGACTTCTGAGACTGCTTACTTGGAGATGTACCTGTAGTAATGAAATAGCTACTCAGCAGCTGTACTGGGGCTTGCACATTGGTCAGCTAATTTCTAGTGATGGCTATGCTCCATTTAAAGCTTGAAGATCAAACCAAAATTGTGTTGGTGGCCACTGAGTAAGGTCTGAACCAGGCTTGAGTATTCGTGGTGCAGATAGATGGGGAATGAACAGCATATATGTTAGAGGAAGAGTGAGAAGCACAAACTTCTGTCAAATTTATAAGGAATATTGTCTCATGTTTGAAAGGAAATAGTGTACTGGTTTGTTTCAGTCGATTTGTCTGGCTTTACTGCAAGGCTGCAGTGCAGTTGGAGAGTGAATTCTTACAAAATCTGTGTACATTAGTACAATGCAGAGTCCTGGCAAATTTTGTAACATGCCAGTGCTGATTCTACATGCCAATGACCTGAGTACCCTTGCAGCTCTGAGACTGGCAGTGTGTGGTCTTTCGGAAAATGTCATGTTAAGTGTATTACTAGAAACCGCCATGTACCCCTCTTTAAAAAGAGAGGCAGGTCTTGAAAATTAAAGGAGCTCATTTTTTAATTGATTAGCTTCACAAAGAGTTCCTTATAACTATAACCACTGACCCTGTTAGCCAGGAGCCTCCATCAAATGCTCCACTTAATGATGTCTATTAATACAGTTCAGGAACCCAACAGAGTATCTGCATGGTGAGCTAAATACCTCAGAAGCTCAGCAGTAAAACATCAAGCGCTGTGTTTTTTTTAAAAAACAAATGCTCAAGGATCACCTCCTCCAGGCCCAGGAGCAATGCATCCCAAAAAATAGGAAGGCAGGTAAGAATGCAAGGAGGCTTGCATGGATGAATGGAGAACTCCTGGACGCACTTAGATGCAAGAAGAAAGTCTACAGAGTGGAAGCAAGGACAGGTAACCTGGGACCAATACAAAGACATTGTTCATGCAAGCAGAGATCAGGTTAGGAAAGCTAAAGCACAGCTGGAGTTGAATCTGGCTAGGGACATTAAGGGGAACAAGAAGAATTTCTTCAGGTATATCAGTTGAGAAAAGGAGGACGAGGGAGAATGTGGGACCCTTCCAGAAATGAAACAGAGAGTTGGCGACAAGGGATATGGATAAGGCTGAGGTGCTCAATGACTTCTTTGCTTCAGTCTTCAGCAGCAAGTGCTCCAGCCACAATGCCCCAATTCCAGAGGGCAAAAGTAAGGACTGGGGGAAGGAAGATCTGCCCACTATAATTGAAGATCATGTTTGTGAGCACCTAAGGAATCTGAACGTGCACAAGTCCATGGGGCCTGATGAGATCCACCCATGGGTCCTGAGGGAACTGGCAGATGAAGTTGCCAAACCACTCTCCATTGTATTCGAAAGGTGATGGCAGACTGGTGAAGTTCCTGCTGACTGGAAAAGGGTAAATATAACACCTATCCTCAAGAAGGGAAAAAAGGACGACCCCAGGAAGTACAGACCAGTCAGTCTTACCTCTGTGCCTGGCAAGATCATGGAGCAGATCCTCCTGAAGGCTCTGCTAAGGCAAATGGAAAACAAACAGAGGTGATTGATGATAACCAGCATGGCTTCACCAAGGGCAAATCATGCATGACAAATTTGGTGGCTATTTATGATGAAGTCACAGCAGTGGTGGACAAGGGAAGGGCAACTGATGTCCTCTACCTGGACCTGAGTAAGGTGTTTGACTCTGTCCCACATGACATCCTGGTCACCAAACTGGAAAAAAATGGACTTGATGGGTGGAGTACTGCTGGATAAGGAATTGGCTGGATGGTCACATGCAGAGAGTGGTGATCAATGGCATAATGCCCATCTGGAGACCAGTGACAAATGGCATCCCTCAGGGGTCAGTGCTGGCACCAGTGCTGTTTAACATCTTTGTCAGTGACATGGACAGAGGAATCAAGTGCACCCTCAGCAAGTTTCCAGATGACACCGAGCTCTGTGGCACAGTTAACTTGCTAGAGGGCAGGGATGGCATCCAGAGGGACCTGGACAGGCTGGAGAAGCGGGCTCAGGCCAACCTCATGAAATTCAATGAGGCTAAGTGTAAGGTCCTGCACCTGGGTCGCTGCAATCCCAAGCACAACTCCAGGCTGGGTGGTGAGTGGCTGGAGAGCAGCCCTGAGGATAAGGACCTGGGGGTCTGGGTTGACGAAAAGCTCAACATGAGCCTGCTATGTGCAATGTGGCCCAGACAGCAATTGTGTCCTGGGCTGCATTAAGAGAAGTGTGGCCAGCAGGGCAAGGGAGGGGATTCACCCCTTTTACTCTGCTCTTGTCAGACCCCACTTGGAGTACTGTGTGCAGTTCTGGAGCCCCCAACACAAGAAGGACATGGAACTGTTGGAAAGAGTCCAGAGGAGGGCCATGAAGATGATCAGAGGGCTGGAGCACCTCTGCTATGAGGACAGGCTGAAGGAGTTGGGGCTTTTCAGCCTGGAGAAGAGACAGCTTTGAGGAGACCTTATAGTAACCTTCCAGTATCTGAAGAGGACCTACAGGAAGGCTGGGGAGGGGCTGTTCACAAGGTCTTGTATTGACAGGATGAGGGGGAATGGGTTTAAACCGGCAGAGGGGAGATTTAAACAGAATGTTTGGAGGAAGTTCTTTACAGTGAGGGTGGTGAGATACTGGAACAGGTTGCCCAGGGAGGTAGTGGCTGCTCCCTCCCTGGAGATGTTCAAGGCCAGGCTGGATGAGGCCTTGGGCAACCTGTTCTAGTGGGGTGGGCAACCCTGCCTATGGTGGGGTGTTGGTGCTGGATGATCTTTGAGGTCTCTTCCAACTTAAACCATTCTATGAAGCGCTGTGAAAATGTTCTCCTGTGACTTGAGTAGAGTTTTTTTTTTTTTTTGGTTGTGGTTTAGTAGAAATTACAGAGGAGCAAAACAAATCAGGGGTATCAGTAACCAGAAACCAGAAAGATGGATGTGCTTGACAGAGATACTAAGTAGTGTGTCAGTATCACCAAGCACACCTCTATGCTCCCAAATTCAGCAATAAATACAGAATAGACCCATTCTCAAAATTATTTCTCAAGTTCAACTTGTCTTGCTTTTCTTTTTAGTTTTCTTTTTTTGACTCCATGCAATCCTTCTCTCTCCCGGCTCTTGCAGAAATACACACTCTTGGATTGATTAGCTGATGGAGTTTACATTTTGCAGTGCGTTAGAGTGCCCAAACCCCAAATATACTGTTATGCAAATGGGTTATGGAAATAAACTTTTGTTTAATAAAGTGAATTGACTGCCCTGAGTAATCCTCAGGTTCTTTCTTTGCTCTAATTGGAATTACTTGTTTGCATTTCTGTTGTGGCTTCTCATGGCTCCTTATAAAACATTGCCTTTTAATTTTTCCCTTCTAACTTATCTGTGCAACAGGTCTGCTATAACTAACTTTTAATACCTCAGCCTGTAAAAGGAGAAATATTCTTATCAGCAGTCTCAGGTTAGTTATAGCCACCATACATGTGCCACGTAAGAGTAAACCAGCCTGAGCTGGGGCACAGAGATCCTTTTGTTGTGTCTGAGGTAGATGGTACCTATGGGAATGAAGCATGCCAATGGTCTAAAATTCAAGATTTTTATTTCTGGAGAAGTTCAGAACCTTAAGATCAGTTTTGTAATGCAAACTCTGTTTCTTGGAAGAGGGCCCACTTAGTTTTATGTTAATAAAAGATGTGTGTTTGGCTTTGTGTCACAAGTAGGAATTCAGAGAGTCTGAAAAACCTTTGAAGACTGTTACAGCTGTAATTGGTCTGTTTTGTCTTGGGTGGAGAATTTGAAAGGTTTATTTCTAGAATATACACTTTTAAGGGCAGGAACTGTTACTCATCTGTGTTTGGAAAGCAGAACCAACACAGTCTGGATAACAATAATATCACAGAAGGCTGAAAGAACAATTAAAGAGTGGAAATAATGACCTAAGGGAGGAACACTTAGCACGCTGGCAGCTCCACATTGTGCATTGGAGAAAACCAGAGGGGAAAGAGACCAGGAGAGTTGTTACAGAAGCTAATACTCTCAGAAGAACCATGTTGAAATCTCTGGTTGTGTTTGATTGAAATGATATCAAATGACTTGAAGAAAAATCTTTGAAACGGAAAGAGGGAATTTGTCCTCATTTGTATTTCTTCCCAGGAGAGCTTGCCTCTTTTTTTTGCAGCTCTTTCTCCTTCCTTCTTTAGCACCTTGGGACACAGGGAGTCTGTCAATAAAACTCCATCCCCAAAGCCAGGCTTTACTTGTGAATGCCAGGAGATGTGCACAAAAGCTGCCTGCTAAATCCCACCTCGCAAGCCTACTCCTCTGGAGTAGCCTGGGTACTCTGGGGGCAGCCAATCTCCCTCTATGGTGGAGAGATACAGCAGTACTTCCTCATATCCCAGTTACACTTACCAACTACTCATTTGTTTATTAAAGGTTTTTAAATGTTACTGTGACAAATAATCACATTGGTGAAACAATGCAGGATGTAGGTCAGCCTTGGTCCTATGTTACAGGTGAGAAGATCGAGGCAGTTCATGCCAGGGATTTTCCAGGTTTACATAGGAGTTTGTCAGTGAAGAGATTTAGGGAATCCTGGGCTGTTTGTTCTGCATCTCCAGGAAGCATCTCTCATGCAAAGCTGTACTACATACATAAGCTTCAAACAGCTTATCACTAACAGATCTACTGAAATAAATAAATAAATTAAAAACCCCAACCCCCAAACTACTATTATTTAAAAAAAGAAAAAAAAACTGCGATGAGACATTTTGCTTCTTTATCTATCTTCTGAAACATGCCAAAGTATGTCTGTGCATACACAATCTTTTTTTTCTTAAAATAATTAAGCTACAAACGAATTATAATTTTCTTCCTGGCTACATTAGCTTGTATTGTATTACTTTGGGCTTTCATGAGAAGGCACAAAAACAAAGCCAAACAACTACAAAGTAACTACCAGGAAGAAAGCAGGGTTTTTCTAGTGTCCTTGGCTTCCATTTTATCACCTTCAAGTGATCACTTCCTTTCTGGAGATTTTTTTTTCTTTTTTTGTTTGTTCTGCATATATCACTTTCTTGTGTAGCTCTTCACACCTCCAAACAGTGCCAAAAAATAAACTTAACAAATTAGGTGAGCAGTAAGTTGGGATGAAGTCAATATCATCAGTGAAGTGATCCTTTAATAACTGTTATAGTCCACAGTTTTGAAATATATCAGTTATTAAAATTCTACTCTTTTCTTCACCACTCCCATGCCCAGTAAGTTGGCAATGACTACATTATTTATTACTTCCAAGTGTAAGAATGGGGGAGCACAGTCATAGAGCAGCTACCTGTCCATTCACAGGCTATACCATTCACAGGCTATACCATCACACTTGGAGCAGTGAGGCTGTGCAGTGCTCACTTGCAGTCCATCTTCCCTCCTTGATATTCTTGCCCCCATCCTGAAGAAATGCAAGATGCTGTTTGTGCTGTTCCACAGGACTTCCTCAGGACCCTGCTACATGAGGTGATGTACCAGCTAGTTTTTCTGATGTCGAGGAAAGGTGTCTTTATTCTGTTACCTCAAAAAGGACAGTGGCTTTCTTTTTTAGCTTTTTTATTTTATTTTTTTTTTCCTGCAGGTTGACTGAGGGGTAAAAGTTGTGGCAAAGTTTGGTATATATTAGAAAAAAAGTAAGAAAAGAGAAAAGAAAAAAAATTGTTCCCTTTACTCTGGTTTTTTTGCCTTTTTTTTTTTCCTGATTATGTTGAAAATTGCTAAATGTGTTGCTAGACAAAAAAAAAAAAAAAAAAGTCTGTCTTAATTTAATCTCAGTCCTGATGCTGCTTCTGTGTTTAGGTTGCTCTATTAATATTGATGTACTGTTCTTGAACTGAAATTCTTGGGTGTTTCCTATTTCCCTCTGAAAACAATGTTTGGTGAGAGTTGTTGATGATTTAGGTCTGTAGAATTGGTCATTGTAAACCGAGGCATGGACTGACTGGTGACCTTGCTTTGCTTTTGGCTGGGGTTTCTTCAGCCTGATCTGAAGCAACTGGTCCAGCAGATGCTTTCCTGTTTTGACATTTGTGATCACTTTGCTGCAGACAGTATTGTGTCCTTGACTTTTCCCCCTTCCCAACATATAGGTAACTGTCCTGGAAAGCTTGATGAATTGGATCAAGCTGACTTGTGAGATTTGTGATACAAAGAAAAGAAAAATTAAAGCAGAAATGTGTACTATGAATTGGGGTGGAAGGAATCTGAGTGGTACAGGATGAGCGGAGAGGCAGCAAGAGGGTCATGTGACAAATGATTGGGGCTGTCACTGGGGCAAGTGGGAAGCATCATCTGGGTTTTCAGTAATGTGAGCAGAGAAGGGAGATTGAAAAGAAGAAAGAAACAATTGTGAGATGCAGCCCAGCATCCCCTTGCCCAGGGTCAGCACCTCCCTCAGCTTCAGCATCTGAAGTGCTGCTTTCAACAACATGCAGGATTTGGTGGGGACGATGCAACTGCAAATCCAAGTGCTGTGGGACTCACGGGAATACCTTCTTAGGAAGTGTAGGGCATTGTTGTGGAATATTTCAGTTGAATTTGCTAAGTGAGAAAACAATTTGACATAGTTTGCAAGGCAGCAGCAATGTTTGATTTTTAAATAAAAATAGACTCCAATAATAAGCTTCTGCTTTCACAGCATGAGTTGAATGGATTAAACATATTCAATCAATTACTCCATGCCATGTTTTTTCTCTGAAATTTATATACATTGTAAAGTAAAACCATGTTTATTAAATGAAAATTAAACCAAATATCACTTACTGTGACAGGTCTCTAAAATACATAAACGCTAATTCATTCAGGCCTTGTTAATACTTCAAAGCACTTATAATAATCTAGCACATTTTATTTATTTATTTTCCTTTACATTAAAAGTGAGGAAAGATTAAATATTTATGAAACATAAATATCCTTGTGTCTCCCCAAGTCCATGTGCTTTTTATTCTCTTTTGGTGCTATTCCTTCCCTCTTATCTCTATTGCTTTCTGCTGTAGTTTATGAACATTTCAATGTCCTACAGACCTTTCCTTAAAACACAGCTTGGCTGTAGGAAACACTTTGAAGAACTTGCCTTTGTTGGTACATGTGGGTTGACATCAAGTGGTAAAGGGCAGGACAGCTACAGTGCTGTAGCGCAAGACATAAACACCACAGTATTGATCCAAAAGGCCTCCCACACTTCTCTGTTATTCTGCACTGACGCTCTTCTGCTCACATGAGTGGAGAGACACCACTGAGAAACAGGGATTGAATGGCATGGATGACTGAAGCTTTGTGTCCCCTGGGGAGTGGTGCCTCATGAAATATTTTATGTGGGCACAGTAGTGCACGTTTGAATGTGCTTCAGGAGTTCCCGCAGGTGACATGCACACACGCAGCATGTGTCTGTAGGCATGCCAGCAGCTACTGAATGGCCGCCAGCAGTTTCTGTTGTACAAACAGTGTCTTCTTTGGGGTCCTTCCCACAAACACACTTTATTCCCTCTGGTGCAGAGTCCCTGTTTTACTGGATAATTGCAACTGACAGCCCGGATTGGTAGTATCCACCAAACATTCAGCCGCATAAGTTGCAGGGTGATTGACGTGAACGCTGCACAGGGAGGCTCTTGCTCTGTGAAGGTTTTGGTCTGCAGCAGCGTGATAAAGAGTTGGTGTTACTGGAAGAGTCCTAACATCCTGAATCTCTAACTGAGAGGCATTTCACCCTTTTACAGGGATTTTACTGATCCTAAAGCATTGTAAGAGCAAGATGTGGATGGGCAAAACTACAACTCTGGCATTAGGTTTTTGTGCTGTTTGCCTCAGCCAGTGCTTTATTACTAACCAGTGTTAAAACCTGTAGTCCTTACCAAAGCAGGGCACCAGTAGTCTGAGCAGGGGTGAGCCATCCGGAATACACAAAGTATCAGGAATTTGCATTCCACCATCTTGCTGTACTTTGCACCTCAGTTATCCACTTGGGTGTGCACAGCTCAAGTATGGCAGAAACTGCCATCAGCCTGATAGTTAATCTAGGAGTAAAATGAGGTACAGTGAATAGGAAATGGGAGCCAGGATCCTCTTGGGGCAATGGTGAAAACGCACCTAGCATTGCAAGTCTAAGATTTCAATACCATCAATAAATTGAAAAGGACTTTTTTTTCCTTCAGAGGAGCAAAAATAAGAGGTTTGGAAAGTGTGTTTAAGGAAGGGGAACTCTGTCTTGTCTCACTGACATGTGCTGGTCCAGATTGCATCTATCAAGTAGCTGCTACTGTTGCTCTCTTCACCTTGGGTCCACAGACATCAGCGTAGGTATGTCAGTGTTCCATCTGAGGGTCAGATGGAAGAGGGTCAGACCCTCTTCTGCCTTTATCATTTAGCAAAGGTTTCTCATATCACTGGCAAATTACTCTTAGAAAATGAACTTTTTCTCTACAGGCTTGCATGCAACTAAAGTTGCTGGACTGGCACATGTATTTGGGCTCACGCCCATCACAGAGTTATATAGCTCTAGGACCTGATGCCTCTAAATGTCTGCCCTTGCAACTTCCAGCGGATGCACCTATATAAAAATTCCCTGGAAAAAAACAGCACCTGTATTGGGGAAGGTAGACACGTTGTCAGAACTTTGGTGATATATCTAGATTATGGGCTTCAAATTAGGGGTTAATCAAAAATGTTATTCAGTATTCCAGGAAATTGTCAAGATCACTAAGTATTGTACTGACTTGACCTGTGTTACATTGAACTCACTCTTTCCACGTTTCCAATAAAAACACAGCAGATTGTTCCAGAACCAGTGTCAAACTCAGTTAAAAATAAATCCTTCTGATAACTTAGATGTGTAGTGTGTATACTAAATATATCATTCAAAAGATAGCTCTCATAAGGCAAACTATCTAAAATATATCAGCCCTGACATCTCCCCTGGGTCTTACGCAAAATCATGTTTCTGGGCTACAATTCCTGAAAGTTAAAATAATCCTCCTTTACTTGTAAGCTACCTAATCCTATTTGGTTTGCTCTGCTCTTATTGCAACACTGAACCAGCTTTGTTTTGTTCAAGCACAGGCTGTGTAAATAACTAATTATAGCCCTGTTTTTTCCCCTTGAAGCACTAACATTTGGCACCTCGGAGAACAGCGTTTTTTCAACTACCAGAGAGTTCAGGGGAAGTGGTGGACTCGGTCTCAAAACAGTGGGGTACTGCTGACAAGCTCTCTTGGACCACTTCACCTCCTGCTCTCGAACAGCAATCAGATGAGCCAGAGGGCAACTTTAGGAAAATATTTTTCTCTAGTAGCAGTAACATCTGCCTCCTTGGCAGCCTCTGCTGGCACTTGTGTTGGAAGCTGTGGGTTTGCCCCTGGCCCTGCCGGGTATTTACATTGCTGAGAGGTTATCCTGAGCTCCGCTGGATCCTGTTACCTGATTTTCTTTTGTTCTGTCATTCTCCCTCAGTGAAGCTTTGACTGCTTAACTCTTTATGGGTAACATGTAAAGCAAAAATTGTGAGACGGAAGATATTAATTTGGAAGTATTAACTGAACATTCCTTTTGCTAGGAAATTCAGCTCTTCTGACCTGTTTAACTGGATTTATTTTGCTTCTGCCTAGGCAATTTTGCCATCGCTCTTGTATTTTCCTCTCCCAAGTAAGTCACTTTTGCCTGGTGCTTCAGTTCAGCAGAATGATGTTGTTATAAAGACAATTATAAAGTAAGCAGCATGGGCATATCAATATTTATTGAAATACTGAGGAAAAAAAAATAATCCATTGATGATGAGAAACTCCTGGCAAGAACTGACATGACAATATGTATTTTACCGATACAGTAAGAGAACTTCAACTTCAACAAGTAACTCACTGCACATTCTAAGAGTTGCATGGATTTAAATCCAAGGCAGCTGCAGAACATCTGTAATACAAATAGTCAGACTTTACAGATTGTCTGTTTACAAACACAGAACAACTATAATAAACCAGCCAAAGCCAAACCTTTTGAATTTTAGTCTGCATTTACTAATATGTCCTGTAATCAGTAAGGCAGTCAGAAGTAAATGTCTGGTTGCAAAGCAGTTAACAATTAACATGAGGGGTTTTTTTGGAGGGGGAGGGGGGCTTGGGGTGATTTTTGCTTTGTTTAGCTCTAGTACTTTGGGTAATCTGGTGGGATTCCTGGAACCACAGATGTGGGCAAATATATGTTAGTTTATTTGAAACAGTTTCCATTAAGCAGTATTGAAACTTCTTCTCTTCCAGTTCCTTATTCTAATTTTCTTGTCCCACAGGTAGATAAATGGTGCTGTGGATAAAGTTAGCAATGGTTTTTAAAAGATTTTTTTCCTCCGTATTCAGTGAGATCCACTGTAGCATTTCAACAGGGAAAAAAAAAACAACAGAATGCAAAGACTTGAAATGTGCTTTGTTGCCTAACACAATCTAGTGGGAAGCGTCCCTGCCCATGGAACTAGATGATCCTTGAGGTCCCTGACAATTCTGTGATTGTTTTCCCTTCACAATGGAAAGCAGGACGACAATTACCTTGTACACATGGGTAAACATATTTCACAGCCACCATCGGTGCCACCTGCATCTGTTAATTTAGTTTGAGAAAAGAGCTGCTATTAAGTGGTGCTGGCATGTCTGCTGTGTGAGGTGGCTAAGGAGCTGTGCATGGTTTGCTTTTGGTCCGTGTGCCAGCGCTGCTGTTCTGTGGTATAAGACAGGCATCTAGGAGTCGGCTTTGCTGTGTTTGTACCTATCTTAGAGCTGATTAATATGGCTGTTAAAGCGGTGTGCTTTGTACTGATGCAGGGGTAATTACTGATGTCTTTGGTTTACAATGTATGGATAGTTGAAAAAAAACAACAAACCAAAAGTAGGAGAAATGCACCTTTTAGAGTTCACACAAAACAGAAAAAGCTGTAACTCACATAATTTACAACAGATTTAAATAAACTACATTTAGGATTATGAAGATTTACAGACATTTAATCAAGTGAATGATCTTAATTTGTAAAGACTCTTGGGTGTCTCTGAACTATGTTCCACTAACCTGAAGACATGCTACAGTAAACACATATATTTGGCTTCTTCATTCTGGCTATATCTTATATAAAGATGAAACCAAAGAACAATAAATTAGCATCATTAATTGTCTACACTGAAAACTATCATATACAATATAAATAAACTATTCAAAAGCCAATAATCTTCATGAAAAAAAATAATAAAGGATTGGGATTTTATACAGTTTCTACAAGTGATTGTGCAGCTGATAATCTCAAAAATTAAAAATGAAACAACCCTATTGATTTTAGTGTCTCACGACATACAGTAATTAAGTACTGGTAAAATAATTACCAATTTAAAAGAAACAATAAGGAAATCACTGCTCTGCAATTTTATCACAGTTTTTTCCCCACAGGACCTAAAGAATGTAAACACTATGCTTTTTTGTTAATGTCAGAGATTAATACTTTATTTTAAAC
Organism: Psilopogon haemacephalus; assembly: GCA_013396835.1. Classification (NCBI taxonomy): domain Eukaryota; kingdom Metazoa; phylum Chordata; class Aves; order Piciformes; family Megalaimidae; genus Psilopogon; species Psilopogon haemacephalus. Next base: position 304,876 of record VWZI01015476.1, read on the forward strand.
CTATGTTGATCCACACTTGCACAGTTACCGTTAAGTGTAATGAAATAAGGCAAGACTTAAAACCGTGGCACTACATGTTAATACTGATATCTTAATTTGGACAGAGAGAATTGTTTGTTCTTCTCCTCTGTTTATTTGTTCTGCAGCAGACTTTGGCCTACACAGATATAGCAGTATCACTCTTCTTGCTTTGCATGACAGATTTGTATTAACTAATGTAAATTTTTTTTTTTTTTGAAAGTTTAACTCGATAAAGGATGTTTGAGTTAAATTTTAGGGGTTTTATTTATTGGCTATTTGAAAGATAATTTCTTAACAAGCTCCCTGGCATCATCATGCCATACAAGTAGTTTGTCTCTTCTTGCATCATTAAGTGCGTTTTTTATTTTAGTTCAGTTTTAGTTTTGTAATGTCAGAATTTGTTGTCCTGGTCAAAGAAGCTGTTGTTTTTGATGGCTAAAATATCTTCATTGTTTCGAGATAGCCATGAATATGCAGCAGAGTCACCTTGTAGCCCCTGCACTACTTAGGTATGTAGTCGAATTGGTTAATTTGGTTTGGCTATTTAATAGCTCTCCAATAATAGTAGTAGAAGAGAGATACTGCCTGATAGAACAAGATGAGCACGTGACAAAATGACCTTCAGGACATAGTAAGAATGCCAAGCAAACTGGATAACAAACTCTTCATATTAGCTCTTTGCAGGCCTGAGAGACCAACAGTCAAACCAGCCTCTTAGGGTTTGATGCCGAGACTATATAGCACATGGCCTGTGACAGCTCTCTCTTACAGATTGTTGAACGGATGCCACATCTTTTATCACAGAAGTAGTAAGTGTTGGGTCCTTGGAAGTTTGACAGAAGATGCTATAGATGCAGTTTTGCATCTGTTATAACTGTTTTAGAAGTCCTGCTATGCAGTGAAGGAATTCAGTGCACGCAAATTCCTCACTGTCCTAGCTTGGTACTATGGATCAGGTTTTTTTCTCCTAAGTTTCTTCATATTGCCAATCAGCAGAGTTAAATACACAGGTATCATCCTGTCTTTTCTCACACTGATCTTGGTGATAGTATCCACTTGGTAAGTTCACTTCCCTCCAGCGTGAAGTGCTATGTAGATTCCTTTGGGGCTGTGTAGCATACGATTCACAGTTTGCAATACAAATACCCTGATACATCACTTATTTACTATTAGTATTTGATTATAATGCCATTTTGCAAAGTCTTAAAACCATGGTTTAATTAGTGTTGCTTGGAGCAGTTCAGAATATGTTGTTTTTTTTTTTTTCTTTTCTTTTCTTTTCTTTTCTTTTCTTTTTTTTTTTTTTTCTTGAAAGCAGAAGCTGTAATGGGTATAATTTAGGCTCTCTTTGCATGCAGCATTTCAATGAGCAGATTATTACACGGCACATCCCCATTCAGGTGTTTGTAGTAGAGGTATTCTTCGGCCTGCATACTGATGGCCCGGATTTCTGGGAGTCGCAGGAGAAGCTGCCCAAATTTGTCTGTTTGCTGTGGGTAATTACACATTGTGTAGTCCAGAAGAGCAGCATTCACTTGTTCCTGAACCCCTTCCACAAGCTGGAAGTTCTCAAGATTTTTAACATCTGTGTGATAATAAATAAAAAAAAAGAAAGTAAACAATAATTCAGTTGCATCTGAATTCCTGTTTCTGAACACAGTGTTTCACTAAATGGATGTGGTGTTTTTTTTGCCTTCTGACAAAAGCATACTTTACAAGTTGTTGAATATTCAGTGAGCCCTTTTGCCAACTTTCCTGGGAAAATGATTACAGAAGAGCTTTAGCGGAGTGTCTTGTTGAAATTCTGCATATACCTCAAATCAATTAGACACCAATGGAGTCTGAGCAAGGTCAGCTCTTTTCATAGCTTACAAAAAGAAAGGTTGAGGATTCCTTAAGTAGAAGACCATAATATATTGCTAGCAAATGAGTCCCGAGAGGAAGCCCTATCTTTAACCTAGTATGTTACACAATTCATATAATTCTGTATTAATTTTTCTGACCCAAGGTGAAATCTGTGTCCAGGGTATGATGTAGTTAATTCTAATAAAAAGTGACAGGGTTCTTGTTTCTGTTTGACATTTTCTAAATGATTCTGAAAGCCTTTGACTTGTCTAGCCTATGTTAATGAACCATCTGGTACACTCCAGTGACTGCCAAAATAATCTTCCCTACTAGAAACTATCTAAAATATATATTTCACTGACTAATGATCTTTATAAAATGAAATCATTGTCCTTTGGGTGGAATAACACATAAAAATAATGCCCTTTAACCTCAATATGGTTTCTGAAATCCAACACTGATTTGGGTTTGGTGGTTTTTTTTTTTTTTTTTTTTTGTATTGGACAGGAGAGGCATTTGCATGGGTCAGGCAGGTACAGTTTGTTCTCTCTGCCTCTGTTTGACTATCTTTTGTTCCTACATATTAAGTTCAAGCTCTGGAAATGCTGTAGAGGAATATTAGCTCCTCATTATTTGCTTCCTTGTGTAAAAAGTTCTCTGATGGCATCATCTTTCAAAATGTCTGGAGAATGCAGAAGTTATTCTAAAGCTTGCAAATTAGAGTGCTGCTATAACACAGAGTGAGGTGATCAAAGTGCTCTTGCTGGGAGAACTTGTTTTGGCTGGTGTTTGATCATTTATACCATCAGTACAGTGCTGCAACACAGTTTCTAGTAATGCTTAATACACAGTGACACTAAGCATAATTATGCTATAACTCATGTTGAATAAAGATAAATCTGCTCTTCCATGGAAGAAGGGGAAATTGGCAGAATTTGGTTCATTGTAAATGCCAGCCTTTGATTGTAGGGGAAATGAGTGTTTTCCTTTGCAAAACAGGAACACACGTTGGTCCCCAAGTCCATCAACAGCCTGGGAGGGTGTGTAAATTTGGTCTCACTGCACCTTTTCCTAGAAGTGCTTTAAATACAGCTAGTATTGGTTCCTCCACATAACTGCGTTCTGTAACATGAGGGAAATGGATGGAGGAAGCAAACATTTTCTTTAGGACAGCAAGAATGCCAAGGATCCCAATGGCAGCCCAAGGTAGCACACACAGCCTCCAGGGCCTAAGTGACAGGCTTTGAGCAGGAGCCTCTCTGGAATGTGCTGGCTGCCAGCTGCACTTCAGGTTCACTCTTGCATGAGCTGGGGTGAGTGCTTCCTGCTGTGGCCCTTGCTGCCTGCCTCTTTCCTGTCCCAGTTTCATTCTGGAAATGAAGCAAGTGGCTCACGGATTTGTGCTGCTTGTTTGGGAGCTGGGGATGTGACCTCCGTCCAAATTTTACTAGCTGTCTTAAGGCACTCGCTAGTGGTACTTGAATTATGAGGGCTGTCCAACAAGGACTGTCTGAACTCTGCATTATCCAGAGTGAGCAGAACTGGAAACTTCAAAGCTGCCATGCCTAGTCCCTTAGCTATTCAAACTCATTCATCCAAAGTCTTTTTGCCAGCATCTCTGGAGATCTTTGGGTAATCACGTTTTCCTGTATTACACTGGACATTTTCTCACACATATTACAGCTACTTATTATTTTATGTACCTACATAAAACTCCCAGGGTATTTTGTAGTGAGTGTAGTCTAGTTTAAAAAATGGGTGTTCTAAGCATATTTTTATAAAGTTAAGGAAGGAACAGTATCAACTATCACAGTTATTTTAAGTAAGTTGCTTTCAGATGCAAAATGCAAGCATGAATGAATTGTTAGAACATAAGAACTTCCACAGAAAACAAGGACTGTGCTGGAGATTAAACTGTGTTCAATAGCAAGACCAAAATTTATAATTTTACAATGAGAACTGGAAACTTCTCTCCTGTTAAAAATTGCTTTAAATGTCAGAATGTTTTAGAAGCTGTTAGCTGGTTCGGCCCTCTTTAAAATAGAAGGGCATCTTTCTGTTGCTGTCTCTCTGATTCGAGTCATACTGTAAGAGTAAATTGTGCTGACTTCCTGCAAAAGCAGGTTCATTCTTATTTTTGCTCTCTAAGTGTTCATGCATGGAATATATATTCATTGACAATGTCACAACATCATTTTTTAATAAAAATTAAGAAGAAACAATCTAAGATTTGCAAATTTTCAGGGTTTTTTGTTTGGTTTGTTTTTTTTTTCCTTGTTAAAGGGATGAATTCAATTTCCATTTCATGTATTCTGTCTTCATCTGTACTTCTACCATATTTCAAGCCAAAATGACGAATAATATTTTATCTGTTACCCCCATGCTGAGGCTTACTGGTTTCTAGCAGTAGGTGTACCTGTGCATCATATGAGCATTCCTATATGCTCACTTGCTACGTGGCCTGGCTGAATTGCATGGAAGCTACAGAACTATGGGGGAAGAAGAACTGCAGTACTTTTTTTTCTCATAACAGTAGACAGTTGTTTAAGTACTCATGTGTGGCAACATAAGCACTGAAGTCACATGTAAAAATGAGCCTGGTCAAGACTAATAGCAGACAAAAAGTAGTTTTCAACCTTTATACTAAATCCAGTGTGAGGAAATATAATGTCTTTCCTCTTGATAGTTGTGGTGGGGCTCAGTTCTAGTAAACAAGATGTTATTAGTCAACCAGTGAAAATGCACATAATTTTCCTGACTGTTTCTATACTGAATCATGTGCTCAGAGTCCAAATGACTACAGGTTAGGACATCATGACGCAATTAATCTCTGTGTAAATCTCTCACACAGTGCAATCATAGCAGTGGGGATGTAGAGGCAACCTTATGACCAGTTGTGTCATTTTGCGATAAGTCTTCCTGAAGCAAGATTTTTGGATATGGCTTTCGGTAAGCGCTCTCGTCTCACATATATGAGCGACAAATGCTGAAGTGAAGCAAAGAAGACAAACTGAACAGAGAAAGAAGTCAAAGAATTGTGCTGAGACCACTGTCCGAACCTCCACTGTGGTGTCTTAAGTTCTCTTATATTTTTTGTATTGTTTGCCAAACATGTATCTGCAGTATAAACTGCATAGCTAATTTTGAGAGAATCAAAAACTCTTGCTCCAATAAAGATTAATAACATCAAAGGAAAAAAAGTGAATATTAAGTTATTTCCACTTGTGTTACTTAGTGGATAGTGATATAAATGTTACTTAGCTAGCTAAGAGCAATACAAATACTGTTAAATAATAACTGGTTTGTAAATAGATGGTTTTCTTGTGCTTTGGGCTTGTTTATGTTCTTGCTATTCATTATATAACTCTGGCTAAAGGTACATGGTTTCATGTTCCAAGTAATTCCTTTTTGATAATGATCCTTCCAGTGCTAATCAGTTTACTTGGTGCAAGATGAAGCAATGCAGGTATATGAGCACAAAATCTGCTGCTGCTGTGTACAGTACAACAGCCTTTTGCGCCTTTGCACAACTCTTCCTTCCTGTCTGCTCTTCAGAACTGGAGCGTCTCTTATCAATCTTTACATCGGTTAGTAACAATTTAAAGTACACATGTTTAAGTTTAATGCAAGAAATCATTTTCCAAGGTTTAAACACTTGTAAATTAAATGAGCAGGAATAGATCTCCCCCTCCCACACACACACCCTTTAAATCCTAGCAGCTAGAAGAAGTGTTTTGTGTTGCTGCAGTAAGTATCAGCCTCTTATCTCTTCCACTTTATTCACTCAGGGACTAATTACCAACTTTTTACATGAAACAGCCTTACTGTGAGCTCACAGTGGGGCACACATCTTTTTCTATCCTTATTGGAAAGTAAACCCTTAGGTTTTCTGGAATATATTATATGTTTTACAAGAAATAGCAATTGCTTTTCTGTCAAACAAAGAAATTTTGTTCTCTATAGCTTATTTTTGACGATTAAGACAAGAACAGTATTATAGTATGTCAAGATCTGCTCTGCAGTCAGAGTAAAAACCTTCCAGTATTCCCAGAAATCCTCCCATTTTGGTTATTTTCTACCTCTGCTATAAAGCTGTGCATTAAGCTGAAATTGCACTCAACATTCAGCCTGAGCAGAACACTTTTGCATATTTTCCCCAAAAATGGGTCTGGTCTTTAGAGGGGAAAAATATTTAGGTTTCAGAGAGATTTTTCTCCATCTCATATTCCAAACATGAAATACTGAAGATTTGGTGGTCTGCTAATCTATAGAGAGCTTCCCATGGTCTGGGAATTTTGAAAAGAAAAATGAAACAGAATGAGAGATTTAAATTTGAAAAGTAGTAACTCCTTAGGAGCAGTGTAAATATGTCCCAAGGAAAGGAATTCTGCTGCTTGTGCCTTTTATCAGCTGCTCTGTCCATGAAAGGGTGAGGAGGTGTGCACCCAGCTTGGCTGCCTTCTGCCTTTTGCACTATTCCAAGTCCTGGTATTGAAAGGATGAAATAAGGCTGAATTTAGGCTTCTCTACGGGGAGAAATTTCTCACTTTCATGAGACTGGAAACCGTCTTACAGATACTCCAGGCAATGGGACTCAGTAACAGCCCAGGGCTGAGCTTCCTCACCCCGAATGGGCTGAGGAGTCCCATCACTGAAGGACTTCATTAAACCCCAACCAGTCCTGAAGCTAGTAAGTCTTTAGAATGACTGTTAAAACATGTAGGTAAAATACGATGTCATAGAAACAGAATTGTCAGGGTTGGAAGGGATCTCCAGGATCATCTGGTTCCAGCCCCCTGCCATGGAACTAGATCTGGTTGCCCAGAGCCACGTCCAGCCTGGCCTTAAAAACTACCAGGGATGAGGCTTCTACCACCTCTTTGGGCAACATGTTCCAGTGTCTCACCACCATCATGGTGAAGAACTTCTTCCCTAACATCTCTAATCTGAATCTCCTCTTCTCTAGCTTGGATCTATTCCTCCTAGTTCTACCACTACCTGTCATCCTAGAAAGTTCCTTATCTCCTTTCTTGTAGGCTTTCTTCAGAAACTGGAAGGCCACAATAAGGTCTTCTTGGAAAGCCTTCTAAAATCTAGTCATGATATTTTGGGCCAGGATGGCCTTCAGGCTCATCTTCCAAGAGGTCTGCCCTTTCTTGTTAGCCAGACAGCACAGCTTAATAAGCAGCATTACCTTTGCTTAGAAACATGTTCTTTTAGTTAGTGAAAGACACTAGGTGCCTCCTCAGCCCAACGCTGGGATATTCCCATCAGGGGCATTGGTGTGAGGTCAGTTCCTGTTTAACCTTCTGAGGTGGAATGTGCTAATTTTTATGAAGGTTTTCTGTCCAAAATATTTCAAGAGGGACTACTCGGGAGGAAGGCAATATTACCAAACCAAGCTTTTTTCCTAGCTTCTTTGCCCACTTTCTGCCAGCCTTGCAAACTCTCTGAGCTCCAGAATTTAAAAGACAGGTAGATTTTGACATGTACAAAAAAAATTTTTGAAGGCAGGAGTAGTAATGGGTGATAAAGTGCCAATCTCTGGAAATTACCCACACTTCTCCTTCACTGAAGCTAATGGCAACAACAGTGGTTCCACACAGCACATCTGTCACAACGGTAGATGTATGCCACTCTACAGTTAAGCCTTCCTGACAGGCAAAATACTATAATGAAGGAAGAGTTATGGTAAAGATAAGCTCCTTACTGCAAAATTCTCCTCAGCTTTATTACAGCAGACTTGTGCTGAATATTGTTTACTTAGAAGTCATGGGAAACAATTTTTGATAGATGTGTTTGGTAATCAGTGGCAAGGTGCTATCTTTAGCACTTTTCACACCTTGAAAAACCTTTACATTATAACAACAGAAACCACTTCTGTTTTCTTAAGATTCCCAAGTCCAAACCAAATGCATAGAAAACTTCTGCCTTCTTCAGAAGGACTCTTTATGGGCAGTTAAACCATCTTTAACAGTGCAGCCATCACTCTCTAATGGTTTATTAGGATCATAACTTAATTTCATTTTCAGTTTAATCAGATAATGAGTACATTGTTTTGAAAATATGGATTTAATTCTTTTATAGCAATGCATTTCACACCTAAATACTGGGAAAAATGATTTGTATTTCTTAAAGTGAGGATAAGCTGCTTATGAAAGTACTTGCAATCTTGATGGACCTCTGGTTTGTTTCAAAACAACTCCAGCTCAATGAAAATATATTCAGGTGTTGTTTTGTAGTGGGAGACATCTTTCCAGTGTTATTTAAAATACTGAAGCATATTCTTCTGTTCCAAAAGACTGTGAAATGACAGATTCCTACTGAATACACTATTCTGCTGCCTACCAAGAACTGTGCTTATTGACTTCTGTGCAGCATGTTACCATTGCTTTTGCTGCTGTCAGCTCTGCAACAGAAAGGGAGATAGAGGGAAGTAAGCTGCATTCCATTCTTGTGCAACTGCATGGATTTTAGTTAATTTCAGTTGTTTCTCTTCTTGCAGTCTCAATAAGACAAAGGGCACAACCTAATTTGATCTCTGGAATCTCTAGTGTAATTACTGAGTCATCACTCAGGAAAATAAACCAGCTTGACTTTCAGCAGCTCAGGCTGAATTTTGGACTTGAAAGTTAAACAAACAAAATATCCACCTGCTTTTCATCCTGACATCCCAGAAATCAACATCCTTATTTCCTGCAAATGAAGTATATGTGATACCTCGGCCATTGAAACAATAAACCAAGATCCTGCTGGGCCTCGTTGGAGGAACTGCTGAACACAAGTCCTGACCCAAAGTCCACAGCCAGCTACGCCCTTCAACAAAGTCCACTGGTTCTCACTGAGACTCATGAGGGAGTAGCACGACCAGGGATGTGGAGAGCCAGTTGGCATAGATGGTTGATGCTGGAGACGGACCATAGGCACCATCTCAAGCAGTAGTTCTGCTGATGGTGCTTCATTTTAACCATGCCTAAACTCCAGTACCACCTCACTTTTTTTTCAATTTCTACAGCTTCCTCCATACCTGGAGTTATTTCTCTGCTGATGTCCCAGACTTGCTCCTGCTTTGGGTCTCTTTTCATCTGGACTGATAGCAGGCTGTCTGTTGCCTGAAGACCTGTTCTGTAGGTACTTTAATCCACGTTTAGGCATTCACCGACAGGATTAGGTTCCACATTAAAGAGTAGATGCTGCTTTCTTTGAAGACATGACTAAGGGACAGGAATTTGAACAGTATTTGTTCTGTTTTGTCTTCAAGGAAATTCCCCTAACAACTGGAGTCTCCCACCATGCCCGTGGGTGGTCTCAGCTACTCCTAGTCACAGGCTGTTCTCAATGAAAATAAGCTTCAGCCTTTAGGTTGAAGCTCTACTGCTGCACTGAAGAAGAAAATCATAGGCGATGTAACACCAAATGTATAGCCTGCCTTTGTAGGCTAGCGGTGAGGGAACCTGCCTGGCCTGACATGCGTTTCTGGTTTCTGCTTCCAGGTTTGTTTGTATATTTGACCTAGTGAACACTTCAGGTAAACAAAAGATCAATCCTAGGGAAACAAAACACACAAACAAACAAACAAACAAACAAAACAAACAAAAAAAAAGTATTTTTCCAAGTCTCTCTTTTCCAGGGAAAAACTGTGTTATCCACTATCCTGAGGGGCCGTGCTCATACTTGTATGCTGGCACCTGTTGATAAACTGGTAAGTGATTTAGTGATGGTGTCACAGAAAAACTGAGAAAGAACATGAGTCAAAACTCATTTTTCTTAACTCCTCACCTAATCTCAGGTTCATATTATATATCTGGGCTAGCAATGTTAGTCTTCACTGAATATTCAGTTGCCATAAACACAGATAAGAAAACTAGTGTGTTAATCACCATCCTATCAGCAGGCTTATATANTTAAGTGCAGATACACAGCCATAGCACTGATTTATATCACACAGTTACCTGAACAAAAAAGTATCACATCTGATAAAAGCAGAAACTAAGCTTCTGGTAAGAGTTTGAAAAATTAGAATAAATAGCAAATTTACTGAACCAAATGGTTTCCCCAGTTAATTTCTGAAACATCATTTTAATCTTCAATAACATATGAACAACACAGGGTTGCTGGTGTTTTAAGGGAACTATCTGTCAGCGTCTACAATTTGTAGGGTGTGAATAGTTTAAGATGCTATAAATATTTATGAAGTTCCTGCAAATGGTGATCCTGCAAAATCCTTGAAGTTATGAGCTGAGGCAGAAAGGGTGTTTCATGAAAGTTGTAATAACAGTGCATAATCATATAAAGAGGAGCAAGAAACAATCTGAAAAAAGAAAGGTGTTTAGAAACAAAAGAAGTATTTGCTAGAAAGTATTTGCTCTGCCTTTGCTTAGTCACTGGCAACTTTTCTGAGTGATTGGATTTATCATACTCACAAGAAACTTGCACATCATCTAAACTTTCCCTCTCCATCCTTCTCCTACTACTCAAGTACTGTTTAAAAATAGAAATAATGGACCAGATTAATCTCAGAGGTATTTCTACTGTTGCCACCAAGGGGTGATATAGTCCTAAAAGAAGAAATATAAATATTTTCTGGAAAAATATTGAATTTAAATTTCTACTGAGGTTAAAACACAGAAGTGCAGCTGCCACTGAAAGCCTTTTGAGTAGCAGGCTGTATCCTTTTATAAAGCCCATCTGTCTCTGCAGAGTATAAAAAATGCATGATCATAAAAAGCAGTACTCCTTAGGGGAAAAAATCTCTCTGTACTAATCTTGTAGTCACTTTACAAAACAGTTTTTAATCCCAAATTTGCATTTGATTTTCAGTCAGGAACTTCTGTGGTTTTTACAAAGTTTTCTTATTCCATTAGAATAAGATATGAGGTACAGTTTGTTCAGGTGGCAAGTCCAGACTATGAATAAACCAGCGTTATCATATGAAAGAGAATTAAACAGGCAGATCCAAGTGGGGATATATTAAGCCAAATTTAAGCTCCAGTAGTTGAATTTAGCCTGTACTAGATGTCTGGTTTGCCTCAGGATATATTCAGCTTTCCAGCTAATCGACTGAGGAAAACTGCCTCAGGTATGATAAAATTTACAAGAGAGCTCAGTCAAATAGCTCTTGTTATAAATACTTGCTTAAAGGCATTCTTCTGGTCTTTGGGATCAGGACTGTATTTGCATTTAATTACTGCATTTCAAACTTTTTTGAACTTGGTTAAAATATTAGACCAGCCTGTTATATCATTAGAGTGGTTTCCAAAGAAGGGTAGAATTTATTTTTTAAAATTTGAATTAGTGAATTTTGTTTGACTTTTACCTTTTTCTTTAGATCCAAAGTCCCACAGGAGCAAAAAGTATTACAACATTTTCTTTTTAAAAGAAGAAAATATAGTCAAGCAAAGGTGTTTTAGTGATGTGCTGATCTAAGAGGCACAGCACCTACAATGTCTTTGTCAATGTAACTGACAGATAGATCAGCAGGATTTTTGCACTATTTTGAGACAAGGCTTTGTGTGTTACACAATTATCCAATCACATTTCAGACAGACTGATTTAAAAACTTTATTTTTCCCCTGGAGACTTTAAAGACATTAATTACTATTTTTATATGCCAATATTTGCACTAACAAGGCTTTTTTAACTGATCAAAATTGTCTTAATGGAAACTGATTCCCAGGCAAGGTGTTCCCATCAGAAAGGACTGGAGGCTCTCAGGTAAGGTAGTACTTCAGCACATTTTTAATGTCTGGGTGGAATTAAGTCATGTAAACTTCAGACTTCTGTTCACCACTCATATCAGAGGCAAATGTTTGGTCAGATATAGATGAGATCTTTTCACAGACAACACAGTCACGGGTTTAAGATCAGGAGTATGAACTAAGGGTCTCCAGATCCCCATTAGCCTCTGGCTGCAGCTGTCCCTAACAAAGTTCCCTGCACAAGGTCCCTTGATGCCACATGGCAGATGAAGGAAGTGAGCAAGGCTCTGGCACTGCACAGTGTCTGCTGCCAGGAGTTTGCAGAGGAGCTCAAGAACATGAGTGAGCTCAGTCTCCTGCAAACTGAGGTTCGCACTTTTTCTGCCCAGGCCAGGCTCACCTGACCTGTGACACACATATCCTCAGGGTCCCAGTGATGCTCTGCTGAGTCCCTTAATGCTTTATTGACTTGGAATGGATTTTGCTGTTATTGCTTAGGATCTGGAAGGATTTTTAATCATAGATCCACCTTCACCTAAATCAACGCTTATTGGATTCAGGTTGTCTCTAGCTAGATCTCACTGTACTCTTCAAAGCAGGGATGTTTCCCCACCTGTAGGTATGTTTTCACAGACAGGACTGTGAACTGTCATCTGGAATGGAAATTCTGTTTAATTTTAAAATTTTTATTAACAACTGTATGATTCAGTCCCAGGAAAACTGCGGTTACTTGTTTTAAAGGTTCATTTCCTTGAAAGTTATGTCCAAGAAAAATGAGCTTTTCTGTATGCTTGTGGCCATGTATTTGGCAGAATACAATTCCTGTAGGTACAAATGTGCACTCTAGTGCTTTAGTCTCATGGAAATGCACAGGCTTTCAAATGTAAGGTATTCAGCAGCGGTGCGTTTATAGCTGTTGATTGCCATAGTCTCAAAATGCTGAAGTAACCACTAACTCCTGCAGCAGAGCTGCCCACCTACCATGGAGGGACTCCTACCCAATGCTGGAAAAATGGCCTGGACATATTCAAGGCAAAGCATTCAGCTTCACTGTTCTTGGCCGTCTTCATTTACAGTCACTAACTGCAAGTTAATATGTTCCCAGGGGCAAATAAATAAATATATTAAGCCCCAAAATTACACTATTCTTTCAAAATGTGCATTGAAAAGCAACTTGGAGCTTCTCCCAGCCCATGGTCATGGAAGCGCCTCTGAGTCTGTGGTAACACTGCAGTACCTGCTTCACCTATCTGTTTAATACAAAGATCATTACTCTTTTCACCCTGATCAAAGCCAGCTTACTTTGATAAGATACAGACTAGTTCAACAAAGATTAATGAAGGTCTCACCACTTCTGTCCAACCAAGCCTAATCAGCTCACAGTTAAGCCCAGCAACACTTTATTTATTTTTATATTAATTTCCTTTGTCAGCTTCAGGTTTTAAAAAGCTCACACAGATCCCTGCAGAGAAAATACAAATCAAGCCTGACACCTGCGGTGCAGGGGGAGGGCAAATCAAGTTCTGGAAAAACCTGACACAGAACCCAATGGTGTCAAAAATCCCAGATATTTGCTGTCTCAAATTCAGACATTCTTCATTTAGACCAAAATAATGGTAAGTTACGGTCTACCTTCCTGCGATTGGTAACTATTTAACAGCTAGGTGCTCTCTCACAGTGTGGTGCTCTTCATGTGCACAGTAATGAAAGTTGGCTATTGATTTTTCTGTAGCTGCTTGTAACTATTATAGTTGATACATCAATAGAAAAGGAAAGCACAATGTTTCACAGGAGGCAGAAAATCAGAGAATACATGATGCTGTGACAGTAAATCATGGCATAATCTCAGGAATTGATAGATGGTTACTGCTAAGTTGAAGCCCATGGCTTTCTCTGAAAAGACTAACCTATAATCGCCCAATATGTTCTAGCAGACTGACTGCCTGTAATAGTGCTAAAGGACACAACACAATGTTTCATCCTCAGAGTAATGGTTTCCAAGAGCCAGGTTGTTTTGTTGTCCAGGAATTTGGTTTGTGTGTTGTAGAAGGAGGGAGAGAATGGTTTGAATGCTGTTTAGGCTAATACTTAAAGGTTGCATGAAACTTTTTTTTTTTTTCTTTTCTTTTCTTTTTCCTCCTTCCTTAAAGAGGAGAGGAGCTTTCTGTGAAGAAAATTACAAAAAGGGCAAGAGAAGTTGTCATTAATTTTTAACTTGCAAAAGTCTGCAGTTAGTTGAAAAGGAAATGGAAAAGAGATGATTATTCCTGAGATCAAAATATTGGAGCTCTTTTCTCTGCATTTGCCTTTCTTGACAAAATACATTTACCGTGGCTGTTTCCAGCACCACAGCATCCTGAAAGGGAGCCAAAGGCACGTAAGTAATTGAAAGCTCTTTTAAGTGCCTGCATTGAGGGGCACAACAATCTCTGAATTTTACAGTATGCTTAGTGATTTTTTAGTAGGAATGGTCTTAATTGCTTTGGTGCCTCTTTGTTCCCTACTTCATCTCTGGTAGTTTTATCTATGGTTTTAATTAATTTTGGGGGTCTTTTCCACCCCCTATCAAAACAAAGAAGGGAGAAAGAAATGCAGGTAAGAGCTGGCCAGCTGGAGCCCAGTGTGCAGTCTAGATGACACTGGCAACCTCCTAGCAATGTTCCTTTCTGAAAGAGTATTTTCAGTGTGCAGCACTGTTTTCCAGCACTTCTCACCTGTCCTTTTCAACCCTGCTGGTGACTGCATTTTGTAAAAGCAAATGCCTCCCTAAAGAGGTGTACTTAGACAAGAGGAAAGGACTTTCTCAAGCTACCACCCATCCAGCCTGCCTCAGGCTGGGCTTGAAGAACAGCCTGTATCATTTATTCTGTGTAGGCTATGGGCTTTCTCCCAGTGAAAGACTGGATAGCATCGTCTATCTTATCCCGAGCAGTTTGGTGATCTATATTACAATTCTGGTGTTGGGAGAGAGTAAAGATGCTCTTGTAGTGTCATTCCCCGTTCTGATGTTGAAATCTTTCTCTTTCTTGAGATGAGACTTTCCTTCACTTGTAAGCAGAAGTTTGTGCAGTATATTTAAAACACACATCAAACCCTTCCAGTCATGAAGATGCCATTAAATGTATTAGTTTCCTTATTAATATTTGAATAATCTTGCCAAGAACAACTCCTAAAATATCCTTAGGAAGATGGACATGTGCAGATTAAACTTCTGCCAAGCCACATGGGCTGTTTCGGGGCTCAGTCTTTCAGTTTGTCCCATGCTTGATGGCTATACAGACGAGCAGAGCAGTAGAGGGAACCTCTACTCTGAGGATCGTCCAGTCTTGGTAGCAGCTTTGCCAGAGCCTAGGGAGTTGCAATTTTCACTTCCCCTCCCCTTTCCTGCCAGCAGAAGTCATTGGGATGCACAGTGGCACATCAGAACAGGCTGCATTTCTGCACAGTCCCCTTCTGCTTCCCATTTCATGATCACAGCTGCAATCAAGGGTGAACCACAGTTTGTTTCTGAAATTTCCTTCATTGTTTCTTTCCTGTTTGCTTCTATTTCCTCTCTCTCCACCTCTGGCTTGGCTTTTAACACAGTTCCACAGTTTGTATTTCCTTCCTGGCTTTTCTCCCCATTTTCTTGACTCCTTCCCTATGTCAAGGCCTCTGTTCTCTGATCCCCATCACTGCTGTCCCTCATTTTTATCAACTGCTACTGGCTTCTGCTCTGACCAGATATTCTCTGCCACCCTTCTCCCATCACTCCTTCAGATTATTTCTTTCTCTCTTGATTCCTGATTTCTCCTCCTACTTATTTTCAAATTTCCTTACAGTATTTCTCACCTCTCTATTTTAACTCCCTCAGAGACAGCCATCGCTTTAACTTCTCTTCCAGTGCCCAATCTTGCACAAGCAGCAAAGGTGTAAGAAACAGAAGTGATTTTGGGATAGTCTACAGTGAGTCTCCAATAAATGGCCGACAGTCAACCACATAAAACCTCCAGGTAAGAGCCTCTGTGATGTGTATTTTTAGCTAGAAACACATGAAGAGCAGGTTTTAGCCTATACATTCTCATTTGAAAAGTATTTAGTAAGTTGTCTGTTACAAGTGCAAAGTGAATTTAGCCATTATATTCCTTTAGTGTGTTCACTGAAGCATTTAAGCACCTGTTCAAATTAAGACTATAGGGTGGCTGTACTTGCTATAAGGTTAATTTGTCTACATCTTAATATACAGCTATTTATTCCCACGTTATGCTGGGTAACTTGGCTAACAAAAATAAACACTGATATTAAATACTTCTGTGAATAGCAGCTAAAAAGTTTCTATATAATCCCATACATTTTTGTTGCATATAGAACACATTCAAACTTGCACCTTAAACATCTCAAATGCATATTAAACAAGGGACAGAAACTGCAAAATTAGTCCAAAAGCAGGGACACGTGTTAAGTGCAGGTTACGCGTAGGTACCTGCTCCCCCTCACAGGAGGTGTTTAAAAGCCATACTTACTGCTATTCTCTGACCCTATTATAGAGGGGAGAAGTGCAAAGCACACTGATTGGGTTATTCTGAAATCTCTGCTGCCTCCATACAAAGGTGGCAGCGCAGGATACAAATATTGCTTGATACTCACGTTGTAATCACTTGTAAGATTTGTAGCTAACAAATACATGACCTAATTTTCTTTCAAGTATCTAATCCTATTGTTTCAAAACCTTGTAAAATAGGCATTTTAGGAAAATAAAAAAAAAACAAAACAAAACACCATGAAAAGTACTTGCCGAATATGGGTATTTTTTTTTCCACAGCTTGTAGCTGTCAGATAAGCAGGGTAACATAAACCAGTAACGATCAGACAATCAAATTCATGCCCCAAATAATGCCACTGTACTCAGTGTGAGAGATGAATTTGCAACATTCCCTGCATTTTACACCATAAAATCAGGACAAATCAGCACTGATTATAACATTTGGGCAAGAAAGCTGAGGAAGGGCCTGTAGAATAAATCTTATAAGGAGTGACTGAGGGAGCTGGGGTTTGAAAACGAGGAGCTGAAAGCAGACCTCATCGCTGTCTGTCAGCTAACTGAAAGGATGTTGTGGAGAGGTTGGTGCTGGCCTCTTCTCACAGATAAACAGTGATAGAACAAGAGGGAATGGCCTCAAGCTGCAACTGGGTAGGTTTAGACTGGACAGTAGGAAACATTTTTTCATGGAAAGAGCAGTCAGGCATTGGAGTGGGCTGCCCATGGAGGTGGTGTCTGGGCACATAACCAACACTGACTGTGTTTAAAAGTTGCTTGGATGTGGTGCTTGGGCTATGGTTTAGGAGTAGGGTTATTGGCTGGACTTGGTGAACCTGAGTGAAGACTTGGTGAACTTGAGGAGTAGGGTTATTGGCTGGACTTGTTGAACCTGGGAGTCTTTTCCAACCTGAATCTTTCTGTGATTCTGTGACTTCCTCTGTATTTAGTGTAGTTTATTAGAAAACCTCAGCCACAAAACAGAAGGCTACCTCTGGAATTTCTGCAAGACTTTTATCACTCACAACTCTTACACTCTGGGCTAGGATGAATGATTAAAGATCATTTATGAAAAATGCTAGTTTAATTCTTATCTATTCCTTCGAAGCCCAGCATAGATGGGGATAGACACTGTTCTACTTTCTTTCATACTGCCTCACTGATGTGGAACCTGAACGGGAGGTTGGACTAAAGCCTGTTAGCTCACTGGGCAAGCATTCTTGGGGAGCAAATGGTTGTTTATCAAAGCTGTCATTCCAAATGTCATCATTTAGCATCTGTAAGAAAGGGAAAGGTGATCTGATTTTTAATTGTTTGGCTTTGCTACAAGTTTTGACAAATTGAAGTGAAAGGAGTATGTCTTGGCTTTTGTTTCTTTGTAAAGGAATCAGAAAAAGCAGAGAAATAAATGAAAAGAGAAAAAGAAAATCCACTTTGTCCTGCACGTGCTAATATGCTAAAATCAACTCTTGAAAAAGGTTTTTCAAAAGATTTTGCAAAGTTTTAGACCATAACATGTAAATACAGCAAAGAACTACTTTCATATTGAGTAATTTACAAAGGAAAGGACCCAATTTTCTCAAATTAAATTCAGGATCTTTTAAATCTGATTCCTTTTAACCATAGTCTTTGTTAATTTATCTGGAGATATTTCAAACAATGTTATTTCAAGTTGGTTGTACCTTCCATAGTACTTTTAATACTCTGGATTTCCCCCCTATTTATGAACAGAGATAATTATTGTTTTCATTTACCAGATCCTGTAGTTGAGATATCATTTAAGAGACTTCAAAGCTCCACAGTCAGTAATAGAGTCAGAGGCAGAATTAAAGACCAGAGGGTTGATTTCTCTGTTGGGCAATGCTGGCACTATGAAAGGAGAACGCCCCTCATGAGATGATTCTGAAATGAGGTTTTGTCCATATTTATTTGCTTTAATCTCCCAGAGGATTAAAGTAGAACAGTTTAGCTCTTCTCATGGCAGAATGGAGTACCCTCACTGCTTTGCTTAAGACCCAGAAAAGAGTTAAATATTCTGGGAGCAGAGTGGTTACTTCACTATTCTCCTGGCCCTCATCATCTCTAAGAGATGTATTTCTTCTTTCCAAGGCAGTAGGGGATATGCAGCACCAAGGGACTATATAAGGTTGCTGATAACTGCTCATATCAGAAGTTACCAAATTTGAACTCGACAAACAGAGAAAGGTTGTGAAAACTTTGAAATTTAAACTTCTTGCCTATGAGATTTATCCTAAAGATCTAGGGAGAAGAAAGGACCTACTTAATAATCATTGTTACTTCCTTTAGCCATCTGCTCCGTGCAAGCCATGGATCTTCATCCAGAAGCTAGACATCAATCAAGTCTGTAACTTTTGATTGAGCTGTATCCTAACTACTTAGAAAAGTGATCATCTTGATTTCAGATTTCAAGAAACAGTCTCCATTATACTCTGAGATGAGGTCTTCCAAAAGGCAGTGATTTTCACCTTTACTTTTGGCTGTTTCAAATATAATTAATCCTAAACTACTAGTACACAGCTTGTCCTAAAACTCTGTTCTCACTGACTTCTGTGGCATACGCACAGGAGCCATTGTTTACTGGATTAAACTTTTACCAAAAGCCACATTGCCTCATCATACCACATCTCAATTACCACAGCAAATGGAGCTTCCAAGGTATCCTTTCTGCTCACTGCTTCCCTATAATTTTTGCATCTTCCTTTATCTGGGCTACATCTGACAAACTATTCACTTTCAGAGTCTTGAATCGGCTTCTTCCTTAAGTATCATCAGTTTTTCAGCCTCATGAAGCCATCCATGTCTTCCCTCTGACTTGCCCACAATGCCATGTCCATTTCCCACTCATCACTTTTCCAGACCAAGTACTTCTCTGCTTTCTCTGCTCTGCCTCTCACATTTAATATGCCAAATCTATCTATATGTCTTCTTCATATTTCCTCTTAAAACTTTTTGCTGTGAAATGAGAAACAAGTCTGGGCTGTAAGTGTCCTGTAATTGTACCTGTCATACTTGCACTGTCTACCCATCAGCAGCTGTCCATCATCACACAGGTAGATTATACATTTTAAGGGAGCATTTTAAAAATGTCACTTGCCATTAAGGATTCCTAATCATCCTAATTTCCAATTAGGAAATTTTACTATGAATAAGTTTGTCACATTGAAAGGATCATCCTAGCTGGATGTCTCATTCTACATTCTCTAATTTGTGGCCTATCCACAGATGAGATGCTAATTTCAAAACATCTACTTGAAATCCTGGTAGTACAGCAAAAAATAATCAAGAATACAAGGGGGCAAACAGTTTGTCAGAAATCAGCATGTAGAAAAATGTCCTTAAATAAATCTTGGTGTTCTCTATTAGTCATCTGTCAGCTAATAATTATATTCAGTCCCTCCCTTGTTATAAATACATATTGATTAGTTTAAACTCTCAACTTCAGAATGAGTTATATCTGGTCATTTCACTAAGAAAAAAAAATCCCTAACACCTATTATACTGCATTTAATTAAGACAAGCACCAGCTTTATGTACTGTTATTTGCTTCTGCCAAGTCTCTATGGTATAAATATTGAGCAGTCACATCTCTTGAATACTAATCGATCCTTCCTGACTTACAAATGATTACATAAAGTTTAGGAGATGTTTCTTTGCCACTATTATCCTCTGAGGCTTACTGTGGTTAGACATTAGGATTGAGAGATGAGCCTCGATTTGTTCAGTAAGTATTTTTTCTGAATTAAAATGTAATATGGGGAAGCCTGGTTGGATTCTAAGTGTACAGAACCCCCTGACTGCTCACCTACTGGTGGTTTGTCAGGTGCAATCTTAAAGTACACTTGAGTGGCAGAATGGAGAAATGTAAGAAAACTGTGAAGGGATTTAATAAAACCATCTCATAATAACTACTCAGTGATACCTGTGTATTATAAAGGAATATGTATATAAAACCAGGTGTAAAATGAGTTGTATATTTAGAAACTACCACCAATACCACTAGTACAAATGGCTAGAGTGACCACTTAGAAGACCATTACACCCTAAGTACAGTCTATCAATGTCAGTAAGAAGTGACCATATTCCTGATAGCAGATTTGTCCCTGGACCTATCCAGCTCCATCACCAGCTTGCATTGGCCTGCCAAGGAAGGCTGCCACATGATATTTTTCACTTCAAATTCACAGCAACTACTTCAGATCCTGGTTGAACAGTGTTTTGTGAAGACAAAGTTGTGAGCTTGGTATCCTGACAAACCTCCCTAAGAAGGCAGCCCCTGAAGACTACAAATGGCTTACGCCTACTTAGTGTGAGCATGAGGATGGCTGAGCTGGCACTCAGGATCATCTAGATCACTGGCCCATCTTTGACAGTGACCAGGAGCAGATGCCCTAGGGAACAGTGTAAGAAGAAGAAAATCATGGAGAGGTATTACCCAGTAGCAGACACTCAGATTCCAGTAGCTTACAGGATAGCAAGAGCCAGAAGTAGTAGTTCCCAAATTTCAATGGACTTTCTTCCGTTATGTTCTCTGGGTGATTTTGATAACCACATCCTCTACATCTTGGAGCAAGGAGTGCCAGAGCTGGACAATGTACTGGTCTGAAAAATGAATTCTTCTATTTTGAGCCACTCACCTGGTAGTTTAATTAGTCTTGTTCTACTACTAAAATGCCAGAATGATGGGAGAAAGAAGCAGCTTTCTGGCTAATTCCTGTTCTTGTTAAGTACACATTTCATGGGTTGTGCTTTGAAAAGCTAGTGCAGTCCTACTAGAGAGTGCAGATAGGCATTTGTTGAAAGTATAATGTGATTATTGGGAAGGCTGCAATAAAGCCATATGTGCCAAAACTTGCTAGATGATGCCTTCCTGTCTGTGTTTCACTTAGCTGTCTATATAATTGTGCAGCAACTGTTTCCTGTCCAATTTTCTGGTGTGTTCCCATTTGGTTTTGATAAAGCCTCCTGCCTCACTAATTCCCTTTTTTCATTCTCCTGTTCTTTCTGTGCCTTTAAGTATTAATAGTACTACAAAAAAAAAAAAAAAAAAAAAATTTTTNGTGTGTGGTTTTTCATTTTGCTTTGTTTTATTTTTCAGCTGCAGAATGTTGTGTAACTGTGTTGATGTGAGTTATTGTAACCAGGTGAAAAAGAGCGCAGACAGGTTTTGTGCTGCTGCTCCTTGTGCTTCCTGCTCCTGCAGGAAGCTCCTTCTAGTCCTGTGATTGGTGAGGATACAATCTGCCTTGAAAGTGCTTCATACAAGGCTGTTACAGTTGCACGAATGTCTTAACAGGCACATTTCTTTTCCAAAAGTGCAAATGGTGGAGTCCAGTACTACTAATACCTCCTCTCATCTCAGCTCTGACACTTCAGGTAGAATAAAAGCAAGGAAAGATCAATTATCTGCTATTCCTCTTATTTACTAGAAACAGAAATGGAGTATTGTGGATCCAGATGGATTTCTGCTGAACCTTTAAATAAGGCTGTGGTTTGTTTAAAAACGGTGTTATTTTTTTGTTTGGATTTTTTGGTGGTTGTTGTTTAAACAAAGGTCACTGTTTGCCATCCATGGTGATTAAACGTTTACCATTTCTAGAGGATCCCCTTGTCTCATGTTAAGTGAGATGTGAGATCAATAGTGGCTCTGCAATTATTTGTCCATTGATAAAGCCTTCATTTCTTAAATGAACTGCATTTATCTATGTCTTGACAATGATAAGGGAGCAGCACCAGTCAGCTGCTGCCTAGTCTAGCATTTACCTCCACAGGCAGACAAGTGCCTGGACATGGGTCAAATGATGTCTAACTTTCTTCCTATTGGCATTTCACTTTACAAACTGCTCTAATGGGAGGTTTGACAAATCATCCTTGCTGAGTTCAGATAATAAAAACTAGCAGGACAAATGGGAGGTTTTGGTAGAGAGAAAACAATGGCTGATTTCAGGTTAAATGACCAGTCTGTAAAGCCACCAGATGGTAAAATGAAGAGGTCTGTTGCAACAGAAGGTGATGGAAAGTATCCCACATAAGACATTCATTCGGTTCTTCAAGTATCACTAATTTTAAAGTTTAACTGCTAAAAAAATTATCTGAACTTTATTCTGTGATAGGAAGCACATCTAAGAATGAGATAAAATTTTGGCTCCAGTAGAAACAGTATGAAATCCATTTGGCTTTAGTGACACCAAGATTGCATCTCAGTGGAGCATGCCAATCTATTTCAGCCCCAGAATCAAACAATTCAGCAACAAATGTGGAGTGAAGTGGCTTCGTTTTGTCTGAAATGTCAAATTTGAGTTTATGACAAAGAAAGAAGGGAGTTTCCAAACTAATGTCAAATTTGGTGACAAAAATTAAAAAACATTGATTAAACTGACATGCTTGCTTTCTTCTGTCTGAAGAGGGTATCTTGATTCTAAGCAGCAATTAGTAAAGACAAACAATTTGTACTTATTTGTAGGTGTAATTTTTGATAATGTGTACCATAAACTATACTGGTTCTATGCTATAAAAAAAAATAGGTATATCATTACTGTGGGATAAAGACAGAAAAGGGCATTATCCTCAATTTGGCTATCTAAGAGGAAGCCAGATATCTTTATTCTCATTTACAGGTATTTTGATAAACACTTAACACAACTATGTGATCAACACCTTTCTCAGATGTGCTGTTCCCATGATTTGGATAGGAGTTCATAAAGGAGTGTTAAGACTAGGTTTAAGACTCAAGTCTGCCAAAGCTTTCTTTATTCTTTCCTAGTTTTGCAGTGTGTCCCTGGCAACTAACTTTCTATCAGTTATGAGACTACAGCTGCTGAGTTGTCATGGCTCTGTCTTGGTTCTTTTGGCTTGAAGGAAACCTCTCAAATGCAATTAATAGCCAAGGAAATCTGGGTTTCAATATGTCTTGAGCTACTGATTGTTTTTTTATTCACATGTCTTCAGGTTGTGGACAAAAAATTGGCTGATATACCTGAGTTAAATTGTGGTTTGGTATGTTGATTACCTTCACTCCCTTAGTTGGAATTAAGAGGAGAATAACTCTCTATATAAAATAAACACAGGAATGATGTCCCAGAAAACAAGAAATCAAAGAAAAGCATGAAACAGATTTTGGTTCCAGTACAAATAATATGAAATCCTATTTGGCTTGAGTGACTGATTTGTTCTCTTACTTTTTAACCTGTGGGAGCACAACAGGTGAAGGACTAATTCAGCTGAACTGGTTATTTGCTGAGAACAACAGTCCAGGTGTGATGGACATGCTCTTCTCCAGGGACTCTCCAGACTCTTCTCCCTTGTTCCCTGTGATAGGATAAGGAGCAATGGATGTAAGCTGCAGTGCAGGGGGTTCCACCTCAACACGAGGGGGAACTTCTTTACTGTAAGGGTCACAGAGCACTGGAAGAGGCTCCCCAGAGAGTTGTGGAGTCTCCTTCTCTGGAGACTTTCAAGGCCTGTCTGATGCATTCCTCTGTGACCTGAGCTAGATTATAGTCCTGCTCTGGCAGAGGGGTTAGATTTGATGACCTCTTTGGGTCCCTTCCAACCCCTGATATCCTGTGATCCTGTGACTGTCATTGACTGGACTGCAGAATGGCATGAGGAGCCACTGAGGGTAAACGGACATTCACTGAAGTATGAAGATCCACAGACAAGAAAATCTTTTATGTACACAGAGGTAAGAACTACCTGGCTTTAAAGATTTTTGCTTTTTTACAGCTGATGGAGGGAATTCAGAAGATACTTAACTCTACATACATTATTACTACACAGAATTAAACTAAAGACATGTCACACTTGAAAAACTAGGTAGGAAACTATTCTGTCTTACTGAACGACTACTGAATCTACTGTACCATCATATAATTGGCATTGTTGAACAGACAGAATAAGTGACCCATTGCAGAAAGAAGCTGAGCTCCTGCGCCAGTATGCATCCCTCACTGGAGTGGGTATATGCAGTTTGACTGAAGGAGTTATGCACAGTCACAAAGACTACAATAAATATTTATCTTTCTAAGTTTCAACAGCATCTTTTTAAATGCTGTCATCAAAAACATTTTCTTGCATAAGCCCTTTGGAACCTTTGCTGAGTAGATAAAGTATCTCTCTTGTTTAAAATCCAGCAAGCAAAACTGATATGATTTGTGTTTTGAAACATTTTTCTATGTGGTTTGGATTTTGAACATTATTTTACTCTTACTTTACTAACATAATCACTTCTGAAATGTTAGGGAAAAAGGCAAAGTTCTTTGCTCTGAAAGAGACTGCCATCTCATGAAGAGACAGACAATATGGTACAAGAATGAATAACAAATGGATTTAGAAGGCAGTCTTGTAACTGAATGGTTACGAAACCCAAACAGCTTCTTCTCAATAAATTAGCTCTGTGGATTATCGACTATGCATAGCCTTTGAGACGGTTTGTATTAGACATTTCTTTTTCAGCCAAGCCACAGCATAATTATTGGTTTGGTTAACACTGTGGTGTGAACGTCTGCAAAAGCTGAAAAGGCTGGTATGCCTTTAAGTGCTTTTTATTCCATTAAATGTTACAGGCCAGGTTCTCAACAAGAGCCAACTGAGGCTTTTACAATATTTAACGATCTGTTTTTGGCATTAAACCCATTTTCCTGTTGAGACATCTAAAAGATACAGTTATCTGTCAGATGCACATTGATACTAAAGTTATTTATGAAGAATGTTACACTTAGCTAGTTTTGTGTTTTCAAGTGATGTGTCTACAGACTCCTAGCAGAAGCAGAGTTAGTTCTCTTATGGGAGCATAAACAAGAGAAAAACTGGATAACCTGGATTGGTACAAGCTTGCAAGGTATTCCTGCTCAACAGCTTTAGATGTTGAGAACACTACCTGGGAGAATTAGAAGAGGTAAATGTGGAAAAACAATTCTTAAATCAATGCTAAGAACTAATAGAGCCTTGAAAGTTATCAAACAAAAACACACAAATGTGAGAATTTTCCAAATGCAATTGACTTCTTTGGCTGATTTAAAATATCAGTGAATTGAGATGAATTCTCTGCATATTTTATCAGAGGAAAGCTATGTTATTTAGATGTTTCTGTCCTACTGTTTAATGGCTGAAAACCCTACTTATTAGGAATTAGGCAATTGGAATTCTTGTTATTCATCATATTAATTCAGAAAACAACTTCTGCAACAGACAGCTTGCTTTATCTTCTCTGAATACAAGACATGGAAAGCAATAAATCCCTGAATACAAAATGTTAATAGTTACCAGGGACATTCAAGATTCCTAGGATTTAGAATTTACATACTTCTTAGCAGTCAATTCTAATAGCTTTGCTCTAATTTTAAGATTTTTTAAAATTATTTTTTATTTCCCCTCCCCCACATGTTCTCAGTCCTGTATCTCTGAAGTATTGGCCTTTTATTCTCCCTTTATTTATCATTAGCTTCATCTAAAATTCTCCAAAGCAGGTTCATAATCTATGAACATGACACAACATGGAAGGACATATTTAAGACATATTTAAGTGACAATAACTGTTATTTTTAGTCTACTTTCAATTATATTATAATAATTTACTCACGGAATTTCATGCCCTTAGAAAATATTTTTTTGCACACATTTCTTTCATTGCTGCACTTTGCTGGACTGCAATTTTTTGTATTTTGTAGACAAAATACAAAAAATTTTGTGGACAAAATAAAAAAAATACCCTTTCAGCAAAGCAGTTGACTGTGGAGGTATGATTTGACATTATCTTTTAAAGTCTAGCCTTTCAACAATCTGGCAGTAAACAAAAATTCACTTGTCCAAAGTTTATTTAGACCAGCTTTATTAAGGCAACAAAGTGCAAACCTGAAACAGAGAAAAACCCGTTTCTATGAAGTCAATAGGAATCCACCTCCCTAAGCCCTTTCTTATTCCTAGTCCTGGTGATTCTTCTTGACTGATTCATTGGAAGGCACAGGTTTAACTAATTTGTCTTGCATGGGTGTTGGACTAGATGATCTTCTGAGGTCACTTCCAGCCCCTGACATTCTGTGATTCTGTAATTCCATGATTACATGTCCTCTCTACCAGTACAAAACAATCTTTCTCTTAAAGGTTACTTCCTAGACAGATCTGTCATAAAGCTACTATCATTAACTTGCACTTTAAGAGTTCCTTTCACTTTAAAAACTGCAAGATACATTCCTGATTTATGGCTCATGAGGCGACAGCCATCGTATGCAGAGAAGATTGTTTATACTTACCACAAATGCCTTTGAAAAAGAGGGGTACTTCAACCACATCCCCACTGCATCTGCTTTATATAACTATATTCCTTATCATAGGAAAATATGGCAATCTGTATTTCCCACTGTTCTCTACACTTTCTAATAGTGTTTTATCCTGAACTACTCAAAAATCACATAGAGAAATATATAAAGCTTACAACAGTCTATTAAATTACGTAGGTTTCAGGAGTCATTTCCATAGGAAACCACTTTTAATCCTTATACATAGTTTATACATAGTTTCCTTGCAAAGGCTAATTAAAAAAAAAAAAAAAAAAGCAAAACCCCAGATTACCGTGAACCTCATGAAATGTATCTCAAACCCATGTTTTTCAGGAAGAAAACAAGGCAAAATTTGTCAATCATTTTAGAAAAAAAACATAACAACACTACTCGGCATAGAAGAGTGGAGTGTACTTACCTAAACTAAACAGCACCAGGAATTTGAGACATACAAATTCTCGTAGATCAAACTGCAGGGAACGGAGCTTTGCTACTAGCTCTTGTGCGTGGCTCATAAGATTGTTGAGGGTGGCTCCAGCTTGGGATGCTATCACAGAGTAATCCACCTGTGAAAGAGAATTGCATTTCTGTCTGGTTGTCACACCTGCAGTACCACTTCAGGACCTTTCAAGCAATCACATACAGCTGGATAAAAGAATCACTCTCACCTTAATGATGTATCCAAGCCAGGGTGATTTTATATCTCAACTGATTTTAATAGATGGTCTATATCAAAAATATGTGATTAGAGGACGCAAGCATGTTCCCTACAAAGAGACACTGAGAGACCTGAGGCTATTTAGTCTTAAGAAGAGAAGACTGAGAGGATAAATATCTGAGGGGTGGGTGACAAGTGGATGGGGCCAATCTCTTTTTGTTGGTGCACAGTAATAAGACAAGGGACAATGGATACAAACTTGAACACAGAAGGTTTCAACTCAACATGAGGAGAAACTTATTTACTGTGAGGGTCACAGAGCACTGGAACAGGCTGCCCAGGGAGATTGTGGAGTCTCCTTCCCTGGAGACTTTCAAAACCTGTCTGGATGCATTTCTGTGTGGAATGCTCTAGGGGATCATGCCTTGACAGGAGGGTTGAACTCGATGTTCTCTGTAGGCCACTTCCAACATTCTCTGATTCTGTGATTCTATTATTAGACCATGAATCTGCCTGGTATGTCATATCAGTGTGAGTATTAATTTGTCTGTATTAGCTTTTTTAGAAGCTTTATAGATGAAAACTGCATGTGACACTGGTAGCTGTCCCTGTATCAGCCTGTTTTATTCACTCAGTTTCTCTAGTCCTCATTGTAATTACATGACCTTAGGAAGAAAGGCTGCTAAGGTGAGCTTTGTGCCTTTACTGGGTGTATCACCCCAAAGAGACATAATGGTATTCATGGGAAACAGTCCCATGTTCGTAACTTGGCCAGAAGCACCTATTCAAGCCCAGAAATGGTGAATTCCCACAGGAAACAGAGATATTGTGTGGATGGGTTTTGTTCTCCTTAGCTACACAAAACCCTGGTATTTGTTGGAGTCAGTTCCAACAGATTTATTTTGGAGAGCTCTCCCCTGCTAGTGAAGGAAGAGCAGGCAGGTGTGTGACACAGGCCAGCTGTACTTGCATTGTCCTAGGCAGCAACCACAGCACCTAATGCCAATTTCTCTGGGGCAAGACAAAAACACGACTGTTCTAGGGGTCTGCTGCCCTTGTCATGCTGTCCGTTTGTCCGCTAACTTCTCTATTAGCTTTCCAAAGTGACACTTGTATATACAGATCCTATGAAAAGCTTGAAATAATGTACTGCATTATAAAAGGTAACATTCACAAGCTCGTCATACTCCTGGGCCAATTCTTGAATCTCAGGCAGCCTTCCCACTGCATGCACACCGAAACTTTCCTGGCTGATGTCAGTTCCATTCAGAGGTTTTCACGCAAATGGCTGCATCAGCCTCTGCCACTCAGGGATGTGCACATGTGTCATGAGATGGTGACCAATGGAGAAGTGCTCTGGTTCCACAGCCTACAGGAATACTGTGATGTGGAGGTGAAGTGCAGGGCTGGGCTGATCTGGCTCCGAGCCAGGACTGGGTGACCAGTCAGCTCCAGCGCAGCAACAGCAGTATGAAGCAGGGTGCAACTGGTGTATCAGGAACCTGGGTGATCTGAGCAGCTAGTTTAGCTGAATTGCCTTTAGCTTAGCCCTGTTCTCACCAGTGTACCAGGTACCCCCTATAAATGCCACTGTCCCATGCAAATGACTGGGTGCATTGCTTAGTCCTGTGATGAACCACTCCTGACCAACTGGCTGAGCCCTGAACAGATTATTGACACGTTTTCAAAATGCTCTAATATTACCAATGCCTTTGGGAGCCCCTCTAACAACAGGGAAACTGCCATCCATACTTCATGTAAGCATGTGTAACTAAAGTCTTCCTCTAAACCAAAAGTAAGCACAGTGTTAAGTGCACACTTGGAGTTAATGGTTTATTTTAATGCACCAGTACTCTAGTGCCACCTTTAAGGTTTTGCGTAGTAAAGTAGTTCATGAAGAACAGTCATGAATCACCAGTGGAAACACACTAATACTGCACAATTTTTGTTTTCGAGGCACCAATCCCTTAAAATCTATTTAAAAAAATAGTTAAGGAATGTCTGTTTCAAAATATATTTTTTGATTATAAAACCATTGAACTGATTTTGTTCAAGTTTAAACAGCAGTAAAGAAAGGAAATAAAAAAATGGAAAAACTTTAAACCTGACAAAATTTCAGCCAAGAGAGATGACTGAAAGGAACTAAAAATAACTCCTCCTAGTGATGACCTTAATATAATCAATAAATTGCTGATTTTTAATAAGACATTTTATTTATATGTGCTCTTAGTGCTCCCAAGACATTGACTGAAGGCAATGTACAAGAAAAATGAAGTTACTTTTTTTTTTTTTTTTGTTATGGACGTTAAGAATAACACCACTTCAGCTCTGCAAAGCATTAGAAGTTGTGCTTATACTTCAGCAAAGTCAATGGATTAAGTGTAAGTATCCAATGAGGTAGGTTTTATTGCATCCTTTTCCACCTGAGAAAATTGAAGTAGAGACATTAAATCGCTTACTCAGGGACAAAGGCATCTGTGACAAAACTAAGACTTAGTCTTTGGAAATCCCGGCCAAACCATCTTTCATCAACTACTTTCAAGTTCATCTGTTACTTCTCTCTACGTATGTACACTTATACATGTTTCTTTATATGTAAGTATATATTCTTACATAAATAATATCGGGAAAAGTAACCGACTTCAGATACTTCTAACTTGACTAACAGTTTGGCACAATGACATGATTCAGTTATTTCATATTAAGAAACTGGTCACATAAAGATCAACTTCAACAACTTAATTTCCCTTTTGTAATTGTAGAGGGATGGGAGCTCAGAATCCTTCACCAAGGTTCCAGTTTGTGGGGGAAATATGATATTCACTTCATAATAGGAAGTTGTCTCGATGTCAAGAATGGCCTTAGTGCAGTGATTATTCCATAACAGAAAAACCCAGTAGATGCCTGGATCTCCCACCATCCCTCTACTGGAGAGCTCACGGGCAACCAGCTACTCTTTCAGGTGCATTTAATATTTGCAGCACCAGCAAATTTGTCTGGGAGGCAAGTCCTCATCTGCCACTCACCAAGAGCAGGCTGTATTAAATTTTTATATTTATTGACATTTCATTACCATAATTGACTGCGGTTGGTTCTCCAGTAGAAGGCACAGGGCTGCCTCCTAAGCAGGAGAATTGGTCCCTTGAGTAGGATTTGCAATTAAAAACAACGCAGAATGGATTTTTTTTTTTAATTGTGTAAATATGATGAGTTGAATTTTCAGCTTTAACTAGAGAATACTGGGTGTGCAGAAGGCTTTTTTTCAAGAGTGAGCAAAATTATAAGTCAGTGGAAACACGACCCCCAAAGGTGTCAATCAGTTGATACAAAATCAACTGTGCATGAAAAAGCCTCACTTAATGTCTGTTCTGAAAAAGCGGTCACATTAAAGAGTATTCTGTCCTGCTTTCTCAGTCCTGTATGCAGGCACTGATACTAAAAGCTATTATTATTTTACCTTCCAGTTCATGATTAAAAATGTTTTTAAAAGACAAAGATTATAACATCTTGGATCTTGAGCAAAATGTTTAATTGCACACTGAAGTCTTAGCCTTGACTTTATATAGTATGAATAATTTCACTTTGAAAAAACAAATCCACAACCCAAATAAATTCTTCTTACTTCTCAATTAATAATAATTAATCACAGATGATGATGGTATGTTAACTGGCAGAAGCTTTGGTGAAGCTTCTACATAACCTAATTTAGAAGTTAAAGGACAGGCATCGAGTTATGCCTGCACAGACAAATGGAAGTGTGAATTCCTCATGCACCATTATACAGAGCTATATTGCACGATTAATACAGTCATGATGAGGAAGTAATGAGAGAGGCTTAATTGGATTAGGTTGGTACCAAAGCAACTCAGACTGAGCAGCATGGAATCATTTCACTGTTTTGGGTGCTTAGACTGACATGTTTAAGGTTAATATGGACTTCACTATATATGTTACGTTGCATACTGTGCTGTGGCATACCATTTGCTAACTGAAGTACTTAAATCTCAAATTAGATATTTGAATACTTTGCTCTGCTGCCACCTAACTTTGTGCTCAGCTCCACCTTCCACCAGCCTTTTGAGTGCTGAACTGCTCTTACATGTGCCTGGGACTACCCAAGTCATGACAGTGGTAAGTAACTGTGTGTCTGGGTCATGACACTCGTCTTCTTAGCTTTATGGACTATGTAGCTTTCACCTACCTAAGGCAGCAAAAATGCCAATGGCGGGATTTCTTCAGCAGGCCAGTGGTGGGAGCCACTGAGGTACAAGAAATTTGGGGTCTCCTTGGTAACAAATTTAATGGAAGGGCTGGGGAGTAGCCTGCAATGGTCTGCCCTGGGGTTTGAAGTCCTGACCCTGGAAGAACCTGTGGGTTGGCCCTAGTCTAAGGTTATGTGACTAGATGAGCCTCTCTCTCTCAGAAGCATGCATTCCGCACAGCATGTAGCAAGGAAGTTAATTTACTGTCAAAATCCCAGTTACCTTTCCACTGTTTCCTGAAATAGATATTTCAGTGGCAACTACAGTGGATATTAGACTAATTTTGAGAATTTCATATACGTAACACTTTCATTAAGAAACATTCAAAGCCATATTTGTATTATGTTTCAAAGCAAACAAAGATGGAAAAGCACTTTTAAGAGGAGGCCATGTGCAAAAATAGAGGAGGACTCAGCATGGACAAACCCAGCAGATATGCTTGTGTCAGGTTTGGGCATATTAATTAAATTTGTGATGACTTACACAGCGTAAGATGCTTGTCATTTTAACATGATGCACAATAATAGAAGATAATGAATTAAGCTGCCAGTGGACCTTTCCCCTAGGATGATGTTATTGTGCTTGCTAATTAGCTGTAATATGCAAATAGTAACACTCTCAAGTACTGCATTTTCTTTGTCTAACTTAAGTTTCATAAAAGGTAGTATATCTATGCCCTGTATCTGACCATATAGAGATTAATTTATATTAGACATATTTAAGTTACAAAACATGTGATAACAAAAGTATTGTTGTCTCACCTAGATAGATTTTTAATCAGAACTGATAAATTTTCCCACTGTAGTAGCAGTTATTATTGTGTTCTTCAAATTGTTAGTATCAAGATATTAAAGTTATATTCAGAAGATAGCCAACCTAGAGTACAAAGGAATCCATTTATCTACCAAAGTCTTTCAATGCCCTCTAGATTTTACCCCCAAATGCCAATACCTCTTTTCCACCTACTACTTCTGTAATTAAATCACTAATTCCCAAGAATATAAGATAGAATAGTTTTCCGTACCTATGAATGGCCTATGTACTTTTACTCATTTCTGAGGATGCCAGCTCCTTTCTTTTGTCCCTTAGAGACGCTCCTTCCTCTAACTCTCTCGTAGCTTTGCACAACAGCACTACTTCTGGAAGAAACATCTTTCCTTGTGATCATCTGAAGGAATCATCAGAATCCCACAGTTTGGAAGATCATCTGCCTCTTTGATGACAGGGTCATCTTTCCTTGAACTTCCAAGTCTGTTCCCTGAACAGATTCTCCAAAGACCTCAGCAAATATGGCTTCATTGGAAGAGTGAAAGCCTTCTTTGCAAGTGGGTAAGCGAAAGAGAGATTATAGTGCCACAGAAAATTCCCCTACCACACATCACCACGTCTTGATATTACAGCATGTTAGGGACTGCAAGGGACCTTGAAAGATCATCCAGTCCAAACCTCCCTGCCAGATCACACTGGAATGCATCCAGGTGGGTCTTGTCTCTCTCCAGAGAGGGAGACTCCACAACCTTCCTGGGCAGATTTCAGAACAGCTGAAAGATTTACAACATACCCCATCTAGGGAGAAGCTCAAGGCACAAATTTCTGTTCTAAATTGATGTTAATTTTTTATTTGCTTCAAAGCACAATGCTGTAAATACCTTCTCTGGTGCTATGCTTTAGAATACAAATCCAGATGGAAAGATGTATTTGTGTGGTGACTCCAAATCAGAGGTTTCAACAACCTCAAAAAAAAAGAACAAAACCAAAAACAAAAACCCTGAGATTTAGGCATTTTTTTTGAGGTAGCCTTTACAATCTGAAAAGATTTGACCAAACTCAGCAGATGAAAGAACTGGCAGCGGTAAGTGTAGTTATGTACAAAAGGAGTATCTTGTGCCTGGGCAGCCAAACCTACAGTTCTTGTGTTGTGTGTTGACTGCTGCATGAAAACACTTAGACAACAATTTTCCATACAAAGCTTCAGTATCTTCCCTGTGTGTGCTGAATGTGGGAAGTTGGCAGTGTGTTGCTGGTGCAGAAGATACAAAAGGCAAATGCTGAAGTTGGAGGAACTGAAGTTCTGTAATTAGAAATGGTCTGTTAAATTCCACGCCACATGGCAAGCCTACAAAACCTGGTGTGTGGAAAGCACATTGTCAATGACTTACAATTAACCACCACATTGCAAATCACTCCTTATCTGTTTTCTATTATGAAATTTGGAGACTTGTAAAATGCATTTGTGCTACTTTATTTCCTTTTGAAATGGTAATTGCTACTGCTGAGGGGCAGTGCAACATAGAGAGGAACTTGTTTCTGAGGAACTGCTGAGGAATTGTAATGATCTGAAAAAAGTGCCTTCTTGAAACAAGCATACACAAAAGAGCTTAATTTATGAAACTCCAACCAAATAAACAACAAAATAAAATAAAACCATAGTCTTGCTTTTGTGCAAGGACCAGTGCTTAACACTTTGCTGCTGACTACACATTTTTCCCCATCAAAGAGGGAGCAGTGGATCAACACCGGGTAAAACTCATAAGCCCATGGCTTGAGGGAAATGCAGATGTATGGAAATGTCATAGGAATGCCCTAAGGGAACAGGTTTTGAGCCAATGTGTTTGAATGCTATCGAGCCTGCTCCTACCTACTAGCCAATTTCAGATACTGCAGAACTGACAGTGGTATGGCCCTGGGGAGCTGGATGAAGTTTGGCTTCTGTATCTGAGGAACAGAGGTTGTGCAGCCTGAATGGAGAAAGCAGGTACGTTCTAATTAAGCACTTGCATCTTCCCCCTTGCTTGTGATTGTAAAAAGGATTGTGTTTATGAGTAGCTTTTATGGAAGTATATATTAAGCAAAGCAAGAAGTGCGGCTTCTGAGGTCTTAACTTTGCTAACTTGTGACAATAATCATGCTCTCTCAGGTAATAAAGTAGGCTATCTTGCTCAGGTCTTCAGTTTAAAGTTAATGTATTTGAAAGCCAGATGACTGTCATTTTGTTCACAGTGCTTTACTGGTAGCAGTAAATAAAAACATCTGGAACATTTTTCGTCATAATTGTCAGAGTGCTTTCTACACCTTAATCAATTCATTCTTATGAGCTGGTGGCATGGTTATTTCCCTTTTTCTGCTGCATGAATTGAAAGGGTCAGGGCAGCAACTGAAAAGCATCTAGCATTTAGTGCAATAGAAAAGTCTCATAATGCCTGGTTCTGGAAGTGTGGCTTTCCACAATTATTTTATATTAGTTAGTCAATACAGAGGAGACAGAAACAGTGGTAACTGTCCTTCCATAAATACATTTTAACTAGTTTTGTTTCTTAGAATGACAATAAGATGAGATGATGATGGTCCATTTCAACACTTCAGAAAAGAAGTTGTATTGGCTCACCTTGACTAAACAAGTAACTTGCAACTGAGCTACAATGCAAAAAGGCAGTGTACAGCAACTGAAGCCAGGAATGGCTCAGAACAGGTGAGTTAGAAGCACTGTTCAAGCATGTAGGGGATGTTAAAAAAGTTAGGGTTCAGCTAAAGCTGAGACTTGCAAAGGGATGTCAAATTGCTAGTTAGGGGAAGAACAAGGCAAATTTTGGACACCTACTGGATTCAGCTGGTGACTTAGCTGCAAGCATAGACCACAGGATGAGGTACTCCATGCCACCCTTGCCTTGGTGCTTACTAAAATGTTCCCACAGTCTTTGTGCTTTGCAGCAGCTCTTGGGGAGAAGAATGACCAGCACTGAGTATAAGCTCGGGGAAAAAAAAAAAAAAAAAAAAAAAAAATTTNAGAAAAAACTTTCTCCCCATAAAGATGGTCAGGGAGTGGTGCTGGCTGCATAGGGAGGTTGTGCAGTTTCAATCCTTCAGGGTTTTCAAAACTCTACTGGATGAAGTCCTGAGAAAACCTGTTTGAGCCAGGGTGTCAGACTAGAGATTCTTTGAGATTCTGTGATTTCTGGATTCTATGATGTTAAGATTTACAACTCTGGCAATTCTAGATATTTTAAACCTTCTGGTTAGCTCACCCAGCTCTGCTCATCTAAATAAAAGAGGTTCTGCAATGAATTATTTTCACTCATGAAAATCATCTCAATAGGTAATGTTTTGAAGTAAATGCTTTTGAATAACCAGTTGCATATAGTATACACACTGGCACAGTAGCAGCACTGCTGCAATAAGTCAACTCCCAGTGGCCTTGCTGTGGGCATGTGTACCTTGCACAGACCAGTGAGGGTAGACACAGTCAGTGAAGCTCTGACTGCTCCTGGAAGCAAACTGGGTTTTAATCTGGGGTGACAGTGGCATTACGTGTAGATTTCAGACTCATGTCAGTTTTACAAACAGCAGACAAAACTGCATAATTAACTCAGCTCTGGTGTCTCCCTATTTCTCAAGGCGAATCTGTGGTGGGAGTATGTTCTCCAGCTGTTAGCAACTGTCAAATGGGAAATAGTCCATCCATGAGGGAATGGACTGTTTGCTGTTGTAATATGGCTCTTTGATGTACAAGCATCCCAAGTGCAGAGAGGAATGTACAGAAGATTATGGAATAATCTGTGAGTAGTTGCATTGACTTCAAAATTCCAAACTTCAGCACAGGAATATGAAGTTGTGTTGAAAAGATGTATTGAACCTATCTGACAAATCTGGGGCAAACCTGGATGTATGCAGTCCAATTTATCCAGGTTTTCATTTAGCTGGAGATGAATTCTGCCTGGAGATATACAACTTCTGAAACCAGCTGATGATTTGCAAGCAGTACATTTAATAGGCATCCTGCTACCTGTTGTCCAACAGTGATGAAATGCTTTCTTTGCCTTGAGATCTTGTACAACTGGTTTTTTTTGCAAGAACATATTAAAGTGGCTAATGAGGTAAGAATTATGACTGTGGAAAAAATGGGGACAATGGCTAGAATTTAAGGGTATTTAAAAGATGTCTCTAATTATTTCTGTGGGACTTCAGCACTCAGTACCTTTAAAAACTAACTAATCATTTAACAAATGAGATACTAATTTAGCAGTTATCTCAGGAATAAAAAAACTGTCAGTATACTTATAGCTTTATAAACAAAGGAATAAGCAAGCATCCTCTGTGGTAAATAAAATAATTGCTGGTACAATTGTCTATGTCTTGCAGATGATGAAATGGAAAAGGGATCAGTCATTTTCTCAATAGCACTAATATAAATCAAGAGCAACACAACTAATTAGAATATATAATAAATATAATAAGTCAGTACAACCTTATCACAGATAGGTCAGTGATCTGGAATTTGAATTTTCCCACATCTTTTCCTGGACAAGTCAATCCTTCTGAAGGGAATATCAGCTGTAATCGCTTAGACCTAAAACATTTGTTTTGGGAGTGTTGTTGCTGTCAGAAAGCATTTTAGCCCCGAGGAAATACAACTTTTTGATAACCACTTCTCATCTGCTAGTCTTCAAACACTGAAGCATACAAGTATATTTGAAAAACCAAGTGCTCGTGCTGCTTTTGTAAGCTTAACTGCTATCAGCAGAGTAGGAACAGAGAGCACAAGTCATTCTATCTACATTAATTGTGGAGAATCTCTGAGAGCATAGAAGTGCTTCTGACCTCATTAAACTCCTGCTATTTGAAAATTTTTACTAAAAAGCCATCACTGTTTCTTCAAGCCCACATACTCACTTGCTGCCCAGTAACCAGCAGGATGGAGCCTTCTTTCCCGTGTACCACTTGCCGGTAAATATGATCTAGAATTAAGAGTTCACTCCAGCAGTTCTGAAGCAACTTCATTTGGTCATCAACCTGTAAAGCAAACACAAACGTTGGTGGCATCACTCTAGGAGTCAGTCTTTCATCATGCTATGAAGTCAGTCTTCCTTTAAACATCTGGTTAATGTTACAAGAACAGGATGGTACCAAAAAAGATTAATCCACAAATTTTTTGTCCTTATCTAATAAATAGGGCAGTGCTGAAACTCTTATTCACAAAATGTATAGCCTATTGACTACTGATTATATCATAAGAAACCAGAACAATGGCATTGTTTGCAAAGTAATAATGAGACTATATTATATATACATTTATACATATAGAAACAGGGTATTACTTTTACCCGAAACAAGAATAGCAAAAATAATGGTAAGTGAACCTTCCCATATTCTGCATACTACCACCTCAGCTTCTGTAAATACTAAGAAATCTGTGGACTCAAGACAACAAGCCCAAGGCAAAGGGAAATGTGGTAAGTGAGGTAAATAGCCCTTCTCAGAACAGTTGTGATACTATAAAAAAACCTCAATACTCCATAAGTAGAAGCGTAACAATTCTAGACTGTGCACAAGGCAGTAGTGAGCACGGAGCCCTGTTGCTGCTCTTATTTGGCAAAAGAAAGGACATATTTCGCATGCAGCACACACAGCCTACAGTGACATTTTGTGCAGTATTATTTGGGATGTGCATATTGTAAGACAAAGAAAATCTATCACTAAAATGACTCCTATTGCAACTGGACTGTGTTCAGATTTGTTCACTTTAAAGACTGAAAAACAATTAACATTTCCATGGAAAGGGGAGAAAAGAAAAAAACAATCAAACACAAGCTAGAGGAAAGCAGACTATGAATTTAATTCATGGAAAGCAAAGAGAACACTTAAAGCCTAAAACTTCTGAGACATGGAACTACTAAAGTTGTTTTTCAGGAGTTCCAATTTCAATCACTTTAGAACTAGATTTCAAAATGCATTATAAGGAGCAGTCTTGCATGATCTGAATTAGATAACACAATAGATGGTTTCAAACTTTATCAGCTATGACCTAATGAATTTCTGAACTTTTATTCTTTCAAGCTTGTTTTAGGGCTGTGTGATAGAGAACGATGCAACCTTTGTTGCTAGTAATCTTTTTAGTGTCATCTGTGAAAGCTGCTGGTATTGTCTTACTCTTTCAAGTCACTTGACATATAGCTTAGACTTTAACATTTTAAACATCAAAGTCTCTGTTTGTTTCCATTCATTTTAACTTCCCTTCTCTCTACTCACAATCTTCTGCCAATTGTTCTTGTCACAATTTCCTCCCCTTAGGTATCTGTCTCAAACAGGACTGTGCAAGTAAATTAAATCAGGTGAGAAAGGAAGCAGATTGAATAAGCCAGTAGTGAGAAAAGGACAGCAGCAGCTCATGTTCTCCTGCACAGTTTAGGGGCAGGGACACCTTACACTAGATCAGGTTGCTCAGAACCCCATCCAGCCTGGTCTTAAAAACCTCCAGGGATGAGGCTTCCACCACCCCCCTGGGCAACCTGTTCCAGTGTCTCACCACCATCATGGTGAAGAACTTCCTAATATCCAATTTGAATCTGTCCACATCTAGGTTTGCTCCACTTCCACTTCCCCCAGTCCTATCATTACCTGATATCCTAAAAAGTCCCTCCCCAGCTTTCCTGTAGCCTCCTTCAGATACTGGAAGGCCACAATAAGGTCTCCTTGGAACCTTCTCTTCTCCAGACTGAACAGCCCAAACTCTCTCAGTCTGTCTTCACAGAAGAGGCATATATTACTAAGTCAAAGTAAAGCTAGTGCTTTCACCAACTCAGCCATGCTCTGTCCCTCTGCTGCACGTGCTCATGGTAATTCCCCCCTTTACAGATCAAAGAGTGAGGCTAATTCTGTATTAAAGATCTTTTCCTCTGCACACCATGTGTACTTGGCTACAAAATAATTTCAACCAAGTGACTTGTTAGCTCAAGAGGAATAGCAAAGCGTCACACTCCCTATCAAAAATTGGGCCAGGCTTAGAATTAGGCATTACTTGAAGAAAATGTTTGAAATGAACTGCTTCTAATACTCTTGTTTTTCAAATGTGAAACTGTTTAGTGATCTCCTTTGTACAACAAGGTGTTACAGAAATTAGATATGTCATGCTAACATGGTAATTTAACTGAAAATTAGCATTTCACACAAAGCTATGATAGCTTACATCTGAACAAAACAAACTGTGAGACAGTTTAAATATTCAGCATCCATGTCATAACAAACAATACCTGAGTAAGAGGTCAAGCATTTGATTCTAATATAAATGACAGATTTCCAGCTAACCCATCTGTCTCAGCCACAGGCTTTTGAAAACAAACTTCTCTGTTCAGGTTTGGCTTTCTGAAGACCCCAACAGCAGCTAGTTTGAATCAAAGCTTACCTCCCAAGTTTTATCATATCATTACCAAGCCAGTGCTGTGAGAACAGTATGAGATGGCAAAATCACACAGACAAAAATGCTTTGCACATAGTCTCTTCCTGCTGTTCTACAAGAGTCATAAAACTAGCAACAGCGAACATCTGCTAGTGGTTCACAAAATCTGTTACTTCGTATTCACTGCAATTTCATAACTAAAAGCCTGTAAAATGGACAGCATAAAAAACACAACAAGCATTGAAACACTGTATTGCCTTCTGAAGACTATTAGATCCAGCTGCTTTTCCCATTTTAAGAAATCTCATAGAGTAGCAGAATACTTCCAAGTTTGCACCAGGAGGAAAGAGAGATGACTTTAAGAGGGTTATGAATTACTAAAATGTAGGGCAAGTGATCAATTCCAGCCATGTAGATGAAGAAAAAGAAACACTTTATCTCTGCTAATGTGTATAAAGTGAAATATAGAAAAACAACACTGATCACACTTGAGAAAAAGAGTAACACATCACTTCTTATGTTAAAATGAAGTTTATGACGTATGTAACTTCATTCAGAACACAAACACCTTTGTGTTTCTGTGACACGACAAGTGAGTTGCAAAAGTATATAAACTGGCAGAATGAAAAAAATCAGCCTTTCACCAACACAAGCATGTGCCTTAAACTGGCCCTGAAGGCAAACAGGCTTAACTTTTGGTGGCCAAAGTGGAGAGTGAATTCTGAAAAAGAAGGCCCTCTGCAGGAAAAGCACCCTGCGTGACCCCAAGCCAGAGCTAGTCTGTCATTACAGAGTGAGCTGGTGAAAATGTAGGAGTCTATCGCTAAGATAACACAGCTCCCATTTGGGACTTTCTACAACCAACAGCTCTTTCCATCAAATTATACAATGAATTAGAAACAAACTCATAAACACGTACTACTGGCTACACTTTAAGGGTTTTCAGTTTGTGGAGATCTTTATTATCAATGTTTTAACAAGAAGAAAAAAATGTGCCCTTTGTCCCAGCTACTGGAAATGCTTATAAATAAAAATTGAACATCATATGGTCAACATCTGGCTGCTGCAGGAACACTCCCCAAATCTGCAGCTGCTCCCTGCCATAACAGAACACTACACAAGGGTAATGTAACCCACTTCTTACCTAAGCAAGTTGTCAAACGAGATACCCATTTGACAGCTATCTAGCCTCAGGCAAAAGTGCAAGTGAACATTTTGCCTATGTGGTTAAATTTAGGTCCTCTTCAGCCACTGGTATTCAAATGAAGACACACCAGTGAACCTGTAATAAATGA
Source organism: Psilopogon haemacephalus (assembly GCA_013396835.1). Taxonomy (NCBI): domain Eukaryota; kingdom Metazoa; phylum Chordata; class Aves; order Piciformes; family Megalaimidae; genus Psilopogon; species Psilopogon haemacephalus. The sequence goes on from VWZI01015476.1 coordinate 345,636, forward strand.
ATTTTTTTGCTGAAGATATAGATTTAAAGGAAAAGATGTAGAGGAAGCTAAGGGAGGACACATGACTGAAAAAATATAGGAGACATTTCCAGCATGCAGGCTGGCATGAAAGAGTAATAATGTTAGGAGTATGAAAGGAATAAAACATTACACTTGTGAAAAAGTAACAAGGGAAGCAAAAGAAAAGACTTTAAAGGTGGGGAATGGTAAGGCAGTGAGGAGAGAAGTTGGACATCAGGTAAATTCTTGAAGGTGAGAATAGAGACTGGGCAAGATGAGGGGTTTCTGTGACAGTGTGTGATACTGCTGGGCCAGGGAAGCAGCAATTACTTTGTCGCAGAGAAACAAAGAATGGTGGTTGTGGCCAGCATAGGCAGAAGTCCCCAGAGGTGAAAATGGTATGTACATTGTCTCCTTCCTCAAACAGTAGGAATACAAAGGTGGAATGAGGGGTAGATGTCTCAGCACTATCATATGGCAATAGGAAAATCCCACTCCGTATACCATAATCCTATTTACCTTTGCTTATAGCAAGGACAAGGAAGCATGCCAGAATTTGGAGTCATATGTAACCTTGTATTCCATACTGTTTGGACTATTGTAGCACATTTAGAATAAACTAAGGTGTCAAAAGGGTGCTCCAGTATCTGAAATCCTGACAGGTAAACAGGTAGAGATGGGGAACAAGATACTGCACAGTCAGTTTGTCTGTGCAGTATTCACTGACAGGTATTTTGTGTACAGGTGCATGGCAGGTTGCAATGCACTATATTCTGATAAGGTTTTAAGACTTTGTCCTTCCTGTGTTGACCTGGAAATGTATCTTCAGTGACCTCATGGTAGAAATGTGCACAGTAGCAGTATTCATTAACAATATTTCAGCATTGTGACCTCTGTGAAAGAAACCTTTGGTGCATTCTCTCTTTCTCCCCCTCCCCAGGAGGGAGTCATTACTTGCACGACCTCTTTGCCACAGCACTCAGGAAGGGCTAGCTGCAGCCTGCATGTTCCTCCTTCTTGTCTTAGCCATTGGTCATTCCAACTCTTTTCCATAAAGCACCAGAGTAGAAACCCTGCATGGCTGGGTCAGGAAGAGTTTGGGAGGGGGGTGGGTGAAAGTGGGTCACAGTGCATCAGGAGAGTCTCTGCTCCGACTATGGGAGGATCACTGTGCTCCCTCCATTAGCTAATTATTCAATTTCAATACAAAATAGTGTTGCCCATTTAAAACTTTCATAAAAATCAGATTTATGAAACCAGAATGACTTAAGACATATGCCTCCTCCACCAAGTCCACTGACTTTTTTTTTCCCCCTGGAGGTTTAGTAGAACCATGGAGGCTGGTGAGACCATGGCACTTCTTGGTGTCCACTGTGAAAGGAAAGATGCACATGGTGTTGCTAATCTGCACAGTGAGCTTCATACTGTTCAATATTTGAATGCAGGTTTGCACACAGAATTCCCTAGCAGCATGCCCAAGTTCCTCCATTATCATCAGGAACTATAAGGTGACTTTAGATCATTTTCTTGAGTTCTCCACTAGCAAGGATTAGAAAATAGGCATGCATGAGAATCCGCTTCAATGCAACTGTTAGTTTGCGTAATTTATCTCACCAATGTAGAATGTTTCTAAGAGTGGAGGAAACAGACTCAGTTTGAAGAGTAAAAGTCTGATCCCAAGCACTGTGGTGACACACTATCTCTTAGCAGGGAAAAAAGATGGTCTGGGGTTGGAGATGGTGGTGTCACATTTGTCTGCTAAACCCCAAACTCACAGTCAGGTGTGACCACTGCTTTTTATATGGGACTCAGTGGGATGTTATCAGGCTCACTGAGGCTGTTGTTGACACTGCAATACACAATCAGGCAGTATCAATTGTAGTTAAAGGAAGAACTTATCTCAGAAATGCTGGTTACTCATCTGAAAAACTATTTGTGCTGATGTTAAGAGATGAGGAAGGCCTGTATGACACAAGAGTAGTATTGTTGCAAAGTGTATGCTTCCCACAGGACAAAACGTTAATCATTAGAAGCTTTTGTTTTCTCTGAAGAACACTGAAATTGCCAAACAGTAAAATGAAGAATAATGTGTATGCACTGCTGAAATGCACCTTAATCTTATCAAAACCACACTGTGTCTTTCTTTTAGGAAAGGGTTTCACAATATTTAGCATACTGCAACCAACAACTGCAGATTTATTATAGTTTTTCTTCTGAAGAGCAGTTTAAGCCTGACACCTGATGAATTACCTGTTAAAAGTTTTGGGGCCAAGGGTATTTTTTTGTGTCGCTCTAAGTTAAATATTTTCTTCATAATTACTGCTGTAGATTCTGTTAAACAATGCACTCACCTTTTACCCAGTCTACCCCTCTCTTTCTGAGAAGCTGGAGAATACTTTTTCATCTCTCTTCATTTGCACCAACTTGCAATATAGCTTTAGGCTTTTCTGCTACTAAAAATTTAAAAGGGGATCTAATGGTTATTAAAAAAAAAAGAAATAATTGAAATTTATGTGACAAAACCATGCTGGATTCAGCTGAATTGGTTTTACTTTTGCTTCTAAGAGGGAATGCCAATACATAACATGAAGCATTCATCTCACAGTGCCACTTTTAAATTCTACGGCCATTGAATAGCCATTTCCTAGTGAATATGAAGTGATTAAACATCTGTCTGATTTGTTCAGCCTGAAGCATACAGGTTTAAGGGCTGGTTGAACTTTCCTTCCAATGTAGTAAGGAGATCACAGACAAGTCATTGCAGACATAGAGCTTGAGTTGTTACTCCATTTTTTTATACTATAGTGAAGCATATCACTCCAAATCAAAGTTTTATAAGACAAATGCACTCCAGAGGCTAATTTTCCCTCTTGAATGCACACATGGTTTTCAAATCATTACATAGGTAGAGAAGGATTTGGACTCTCCAGACGGGTTGCTGCTAACAGTGGGAAACATCCTGTGCAAGGTTGCTGTCAAAAAACAGCACTTAAGAACCAACAGAGTTTTAAAAGTAAATGCACATTGTAACTTTCAGAACCAGTGAATGCCGTAATAAAACATGATCACTATATATAAACTCAGTAATAAAATGCTACAAAGGTCAAGAAAATATGATTTAATATTAACTATGCTTGTTCCAGCTTTTCACTGGAAACCTGTGTGTTATAAAATTTGTAGGTAAAGGCAGAGAAGGATCTTAGGTGAATGCCTCATTGCTCTCTCGCTCTAGTGTGCAGAAAGTGTAAAATCTTTCTGAAATTGTTAGCATTTTCCTTTTTGTGTGATATAAAAAAATTAAAGGAAATAAATACTTTAGTGTGTGACTTTTCCTGCTCCTTTACAACACATAACAAGGGTGTTATAAAGGTGCAGTTATACTTGGTGTGTGCCTCTGAGTGTGTGTGTGTATACCTCTTCCTTCAATAACTTATGAACCTACCAGTCTCACTATTTCAACAAGGAATTAATCTGTCCAGGATATATTTTCCAACTTTCTTGTGTGAATAAGTGTCCGGATAAAGGAAAGTAACTGTTTGGTAATATGCTGAAAGAAATTCTAATATGCTCAGCCTTTAGTCAACAGTATAGAATAGAATAGAACAGAATAGAAACAGCCAGGTTGGAAGAGACCTCCAAGATCATCCAGTCCAACCTATCGCCCAGCCCTATCCAATCAACTAGACCATGGCACTAAGTGCTCCATCCAGTCCCTTCTTGAACACCTTCAGGGATGGTGACTCCACCACCACCTCCCTGGGCAGCCCACTCCAATGGCAAATCACTCTCCCTGTGAAGAACTTCTTCCTAATATCCAGCCTCCCAGTAGAGAACTGAGAGAGGAAGAGACAAGCACTAAAATGTTTCACTAATTCCCTTCTCATGGAACCATTGGTATTTGGAGTATCCATCCACCTTTTTTTTTTTTTTTTTTTTTTTTTTTTTTTTTTTGGTTAAAAAAANNNNTTTTTAATTTTTTTTAGGATGAAGATAAGGAATTTAGACAGCAAAGCAACATTTATACCTTTGAGAATGCCCACACTGTTACCCTTCCAAAATGTGAAGTGGTGGATATGGGTAGTCTGAATGGCACACAGGTCTCCCTGCTTAGCAAATGCACATGGGGAGAAAGACAGCTTTGCAACAGCTTCTCTGCCCTCACAGCTATATGTAAGATCACTGAGAAAGAGGGGATCAAAGCAGCAGTGACCAGCCATTTTGCAGTTTCAGTGCTTTCACTGAGGCAAAATACCTTAACTAAGAGCACCCTTGTGCATCGGTTTGCACTCATTGTGTTTCCCAGAAGGACTATAACACAAGGCGCCTGAGTCCAAGGGCCTTGGATTATTGAAGGGAGTATGAGCAAGTAGCAGATGGTGATCCTACTAAAGGATAAGACCTCTCTTCTTTTATGACTCTTTGGACTTCATTTATTCCCCCCCCCCAGTATTAAGGAGAAGATAAACAGCAAATCTCAGTTATTAGAATAGCAAAGGCTGTTCTAATAAACTTTGTGCATGTCTATATATACTTTGTGTGTATATATATAATATAATGTGTCTAACGCAACATATAACACTCCTATTTTTTCTCCTTTTCCCCACATTCATCTCTGTGCAAACTGCATGAAAATAAGTTGGTATTTTGCAGTCAGCATTATTTCTGATGAATTATAAATGTGTTTTTCTTAAATTCTTTTTGGGGTGGTTTTTCTTTAAACTGACAATAAGAAAAGGATTTCTTTCTAGTCCCAATTGAAAATTTTGCTTACCATGCAGTGCTTCTTCTCTGTCAAAGTGAATGCAAAGATAAGGAAAGAGGAAAATTAAATTTTCTTCTCAGCATTTGTTTCACAGGATAAAGAACATGGTGCTTTCTTCAGGACTGGACTCATACAAACAACCTTCAAAATTCTACTCCTGTGAATATCTCTATTGATGCTAGTACAGTATAAGTTTAAGTGTAGCTGGGTCTAGAATTTTAGAAAAAAAAAAGCAGGTACATTGTGCAGCAATTTTGGTACTAAAGCTATTTTGTTCCCTTTAATTACTCTGGAAATAAAAGTGGGTTTTTTTCCTGCTGTCAACAAACTAATTGCAAAAATGTGCTTGGCTATATTCTTAACTCTTAACTTGCACTAGCATAAGTCCTTTGACTTACAAATAAAATTAGAAATTAGGCCCACTCAATTCATTGTGAGCTTTGTGGGTCTTACTTGCTTGTTAAGCTGCACATGATGTCCCCTGGGGAATCAGAAGACAAGACTAAATCTAGTAAACTTTATGGTACTGCTGGTGCATTTATCTTAGTATGTTTAATCAGCAGTTTATTGTACACCTAAAGACTCTGTGGTCTTCTCCAAGTCACATATTTTAGCATTATCTGAAAGAATTTCTAATATGTCTGGTGATTTATTGGATAATTTTTTTTTTCTTACAGCTATCCCGTTTTTCCAGCAGATGCTTATTCGAAGTCTACAGGTAAGCTACCTTCTACCCTAGCTCTTAGTTGTAAAGTTTCTTTTGAAATTCAGCAACATCAAATTTTGACAGAGATCAGTCCAACACACAGGGCTGGAATGTTAAGATTAAAGACAAAGTCCTAGTAAGAACTAAATGTATTTTCCACAAAATAAATATTCTATTAAAACTCAAATCAGCTAAGCATAATGTGGAAAATATTTATAACCCATGACACAAGAGATATGCTAATATCAGAAAGACTTCTGAATATGGTAAGACTCAGTCAGAGTAATCTCTCAGCACACTTAGGGTCCTCTTCTTTCAAGTGTTGTATACCCCAGAACGCTGGGGTTTGCATACATTAATCTAAGAGCTATTTAAATTTGCTCTTGTTTAAATTACACTATATGGTTACTCTTCTGTTTAGAAGGGTTTGTGTTTATTTCCAGCACAGCTACTCAAGAGAGCATGGAAAGGGGCAAGCCATAAGAGAAGTATAACCTTTTAAAAGGTCACACCTACAAAAGTTGCTTTACGTATGCAGAGTGGGACTGTATTCAGTTATATCCATGGGAATATGCAAATAATCTTCTGATATCATGACTGAAAATGAGTTACTTTAGCATTACAGCAGCATGAATGAGAGAAGAGTAATTTCCCAGGTAAGTATTGGTGATATCCAGGTTTGGACTCTGATAAACCACACAAAAATCAAACACATTGAATATTCCATACCATTTCTAGCCATCATCAAATCAGAGATTTGTGTTTTACATCTTCTTTATCTTTTGATTGCACAACATTGAAACATTTTTCAAGAACTAATGTATGTTGGTTTATATATTTTTTTTCCTAGTCCTCTTAATACTTTTGACAAATATCCAACTAAGGGCAGGTATTCCCTTCTGTCCATACTCGAATCACTGATGCATACTGGTCTGAAGTCTCAAGACTGCGTGCTATCGTATCCTAAACAAGAGAGAGTCACCTGTAATACACTTTGTCAGGAGGCTGGTGTTACTGTGGAACACTGCACTCACCATACAAATGTATTCCACTGTTTTTTCCTCTGTTTTGTAATAGAGCAGCAAAAAAACACAGCCACATCAGAAGTAGCAAGAAATTATGAGAAACAGTATTTTCAGTCAAGATGTGAAATGGGATGGTGTACTGAGGAAGGGAAAAATAAAGGTCATCTTACATCCGAAGGGCTGTGACAGTAAGTCCTTGGAGAAGAAACTAAGCAAGAAAGATCAGTGAATCAGTGATAAGGGAGAAAGAAAATCCAGCATTATGAATGGGAGTTGTCATGTATTAAAACAGTATCCATCTAACTTGATAGAAAACAAGGGCTTAAAGACACCACCACAGGAAGTTGAAGTCTTCCAAGGAGGTTCTGGAGCAGTAGTGAGAACTAAAGATGCATGATCCAACAATCCAACATGGGAATGATCTGAAATACTTACTATGTCTCTTTACATCTTAAGAGCACTGCAGGAAGCTCTTAGCATGCAGCTACTACTATCTAGCTAAATCCTTTCAGCTAGGAGCATCACCTTAAAAAAAAATTAGCTCCTTTCCTGACAGTCAAGTGTAAAAGAGCAGTCAGAGCCATGCTATTAAAAATCACAGGAAGTGTTGATTGAATGAATGCTTTAGGAATAGGCAAGTGTGTATGAAAATGTTTTTCCATTTATCCTTTCTTTTGGCTTTATTTCAGTTATTCCCACTTCCTGTTTCCTGTATTCTAATTTGGAACTCTCTGAAGTATCATTAAAACGAGGCTGTCACAACTGTACTCAGGTCCCATACAGCCATTACCACTCCAGTTAGGATTAGTATTAGTGTTTAAAAACATCCTTGAAGAAAACATTTCTATGTAGCCTACTTGCTATGTTAGTGACAGAAACTTCTGCAGCATAAAATACAGCATGAGCAGGATCTTTGCAGCTAAGCCCACCCTTACAGTGTGGACTGTGACACAACTCAGCCAGCCTCTGACTTTCTCTACTGTCACAGCAGGGCAGAACTATCAAAATGCTGACTCTTTAAATTGGGTTCCTATATGTCTGCAATAGAAGAATAGCAATGAGATCAGAAAAAGGGAGGCAGTCTGTGCATCTAATTTATTAGGTTTTGCTTAGCTCATTTCTAGATTACTGGAGGGGCAATAAACAACAAAATCAGGTTGCTCTGATTAATTCCTCTTCAGCCACCAGTGCTCCATACACCACAACCATGGGTGCTAGGCTTTAACTAACTGGCAGAACCTCAGTTAGTGGAACTTGTAATAAAATGTCAACATTTTCTTAAAAAAAATTATTTCTTGCATAGTTTGTGTCCAAGTGTCTCACAATCTGCTACTAATCTAGATACAAGTGTCAGCTATTTTGGTTTGTAATCAAGCTTAACATGATCTACAGTGTCTAAAATACAACTTTGATACCCAAATGTAAGAAGATTTCCTGATTAATCCCAGATTTATGGGAGACTTATCAAAGTGCATCATGATTCTGCCTCTAACAAGCTTTTCTGAGGTGTAATAGAACCTTGATTAATATGGCTCCATAAGTCTATACCAGGGCAAGTCTCCTGATACATAAAATAGCCTGAATAATTTAGAAGTATAAACGAATGCAAGATTATACAAATATTCACCATCATTTTGCTGACAGGTAATGGACTGGATTTTCTCTTTGGCTCCTTTTTTTTTTTTTTTCCGACTGATTTGCCTGAGGGTCTATTTCTTTCAGTATATAATGTCTTTAGGGAAAGGGCTGCCTATGCCTGTTTTTACGCTGTACCTGTTTGTGTTATCTAGTAGTAGAGAAGGGCAGCCTGTCTGCATACAGCATCAATGCCCTCTTTTCCATATGCATCCTATCAATCTTTCAGTTTGAGCTGCCGGCCCCCAAAATAAACCTTGAATGTCCTGTTAAATAATACAAGATATGATTAGTGAGGCACACTGTCCTGTTACATAAATATAAACATAATCTTAACATGCTAGAAGAATATTTTCTCAGTATATTTTTTGTACTGTGCCATAATGACATAATCCGACAATCTCCGCAACACCATTATAGGTACTGAGAAGGATGCCGAACTTGGATGGTATACAAAACATTATTTAATTATAAATGTCTTTGAGAATGATTCTACAATTCATATGCAGACAGAAATGCAAAAATGCATGGGTTTCAGTAGAAGCCTCCAAGGAGCTGATCCTTAGTTTTATTGCTTTATATCTATGAAGGCTCTGATAATGCACACATTTTTAAAGTACAACCTAACGTAAGCCGGCTTCTAAATTCAGCTTCTGGCAACAGCTCCTTTTCTATTTCCTCTTGCATGAGCACACACAGCACCAAAATCCAATCTACTGTGTCAAATATATGCATTTTGCAAATATATGACTACCTGATAAATGGAGTGGAATCTGAGTTTTTTAGGTTACTTTTAACAACAGGGACATATGCACAGTTTATTTTTTATCTCACATGTTGCATGCAAATTGCCTCCTTCTACAGTGTAATGTGCATATAAAGTTCCCTGAGATGTCTCAACTAGATTCACTGTGAACTTATCCAGAATATGCAATTAAAATGTAATTAATTTCTAGATATCATCAATATTCTGTCATTGCATAAGGGGAATGGACTAGATGACCCATGAAGTCTATTTCTACCTTCATATCTATTATGATTACCTTGTATTAGTAAAATCACTTTTTAAGGTCACTTATACGTGGTGGTTCCCCTTACGCAAATGTTTATACATTTGGCCATTCCTGTGTATTTCTTCATGCTCTGTTTAGAATGGGTTCAGTACAGCTAGAGCATCAAATGAAGCAAAATCCTGGTATTTTGTTGTAAATAATTCATAAAACAATGTTATGACCCTTATTCCCTGTGAGACATCTACATAATGAACCACCCAAACGAAGCAGTGAAAATATCCACTTCCCCTGCCATGGGTGTGCCCCTGACAGACTCCTCAGGGTCAGAAACCCATCAATCTCTTTTCACACATGAGCTAATCAATTCAAAGAGGGAAGTGCCAATGAGCTATTAGATCAATATGGTGAAGTATGGAGATTGATCTTATCCCAGAGTGACTACATTAACAGACTCGTCAGTGTGACCTCTGCCCTGCAGCGCACATTATACAGGATTGCAAGTCTGATATCTGAATGAAGACCTCAGGTCATTGCTTTTAATAATCTGCTTGGGTGAAAGAATTAAAAGTAAATCTGCAAAGGGATGACTAATGAAAATATGAAGCGCCCTCTTCTCCTCTAGTCTTGGAACGCTTGTAGAAATCACACCTCCTTTTCACAGCAACCAGCACCATGGACTGCCTCACACAGAAACCTGCTCAGCCATGCCTGGCTATCAGCATTTGAGAAAACAGCTGTAATATGACCAGTGGTGTCTGACTCTCCTGCCACAAAAACTATTAAGAATACAAAACAACTAAAAGCACTAGTAGTGTCAAAAACAACTGCGTCTTAGCTGAATTACTCCAACTGGTTTATGTGAACTACCAGATGGAGAGCTGTACCAGAATCCTGGTGGTCTGAATGATTTAGCTGGCCTAAGTGGGATCATAGGATTTGCCGCTATTGTGAGAGCTGCTCACAACACTGCCATGTACTCAGTGTGCTGCCTGCCAAGAACAACGGTTTCAATACTTGCATCGACACATGGTCCAGTTCTGGGAGTCAATCTGATTTCAAACTTAGGCCAAAGGCCAGTGACTTGAGGAGGAAGTGGCCCGATCAGAGGAGCCTGGCTTTGCAATACTTAGGAACAGTATGTGCATATAATCCTGTGACAGTTTCCTGTCCCCTGATCAGCATATGCTGGTGTCACCAACTTCACAGGAAGTCTATGCATGAAGTGACCACAACTAAGTCTTAAGAGCAACCATGTCCGACTTCTCATTTTAATCTTTTAGACAGTTTCAGAGATAACCAAAAAAACGTGTATTTTGTTGTCTCAAAGCATGATATTAACATTGTTAATATTTTCAAAACCTCAATAATCTCATTGCAATGAAATATTTATGCATATAACACATTTTAATACTGTATTTTTATTATACCAAATATTTTTATTGTTCATTGTATAATTGAGTCAATGAATTAGAAGCAGGTTGCTAAAAAAGGGTGAATGCATTTTTAATGAAACAGAATGATATAATATCTGTTATATCACTAAGAATAATAGCAGATCTATAAGGCTGAAATGGATAAGAGCTTTGTGAGTTTATCTGAAAGCCCACATAATGGCTTTCAATTAGCTGAAACCTAGAAAAACAGATTTAGTCACCCCACTTAGTGTTTTAATTCATTGTTTATATATATTATCTCTCTTCCACTCTGTGATCAGATCACCTGTCTAATCATGAAAATACCAATCTGTTTAGCAGATGCATGTATTTTCAGTTGTAAAAGCCTTCTTGAAAACAATGCTCTTTCAAAGTCTAAATGGAAGAACCAAGCTAGCCATACAATACCACTGGGAAACATTTCTGAACTCTCAGGTTAATAGACAGGGGAACGGGTGAGAACTGTGGACATTAATAGTGAGAATATGGATGTTTCAGTGCTCACACAGCTCAAATTCTTAATTAGCCCAGTAGCCTAAATTATAAATACTTTCCAGGTAGAAACTGCTATGCTTAAAAATAGCCAAACAGAAAAATCTTTATATTAATATAACACTGACTGAAATTTCAACATAGCAAAAATTGTTACACAGAAACTTAAAACAGCAGTTGCAAACGTGTCTCTGGATCTGACACAAGATTATGCATTCTTTGCAATGTAACATTTAACTTTCTATTATTTTGTAATGGATATAAAAATAAATAATGAACTTTTATATTAGTATGAGCTACATATGTTGTAGAGACTTTAAAATGACACTCTTAAAAATGTTTTTGCATTGTCTGGATGTAGTGCTTGCGGTATGGTATAGGGTACACCTTGTAGAGTAGGGTTATCAGTTGGACTTAGTCATCCTGAGGGTCTTTTCCAACCTGAATGTCTCTGTGATTCCATAATTCTGTTTTTTTCAGTGGGAAGTATGTTACTAAATTGCTTTTAAAAAGAAAAATTCTCCTGTCTTTAAGCAGAAACTGAGAAGGAGTATACACATAATGCATACATGAGTATGGTACACAGGATGCTGTAGTATTGCTCAAGAACTAGCGTGAATTTTGAGACACCATATAATTCATAGTGGTTAACCACAATTAAATAAATCACACCACCAATATGTGTGGTTTTTTTTTCTACCACTAAGTTGTGGTTTTAGTATCATGCCGTTTCCAAATCAAGTAAAAGGCTATTCTGTAATATGAGTTGTTTTTATTTAAAAAGGTTTTGGAATTCTGGTATTTTATCTTTATCATAAAGCTAGGAACTTAATACTCATCCAGTAGTACAGACCTTGTAACAGCTTTGGTTCAGAAAAGCACCTTACACATTTAGTGAAGCATTCCCACTGATAGGGAGCAGATGCTTATTAATTTCACTAAAATTCAGATGATTCTTCTGAACAGGTGCAAGGGAAAGTAAACTCAAATAGCCTTTCATAAATCTTTTTAAAATTCAGTGCCTCACACTCAACAAGTGCTAGAAGTAAATGCTGCCTCCCAATGGAAATGTGAAGTTTCTTTCCCAATAAAAGAAACCACAAAATTTCTAGTCCTGTTGTTTCATCAGACTCTGGTCTTTAACTTACTTTTAGTAAGAACGGAACAATCCTCATTATGGATTTCACAATGAAATATTCTGTTTTGCGAGCTACAAAACGTGGTTTCTGGAGTAAGGAGGACCTTTCCCCCTTTAACATCTACTTAAAAATTAGTTATGAATATGAGAAAGAGAAAATAGATTAGTGGTAGAAGCTCAAATGAGATCATGAAGTTAATGAGATAAATACAATTCTGCAATTGACTACATAGCTCCACAACTCATAACTACAGTACCACTGTTATACATAGTCTACCAACAGCCATGTCTGTCTGGTCACAGAAACTATGACTGCATTAGGGATATCTGTTAGTAGCTTCTATTTACATGGGTGTTGAATATTTGAGTACAAACAAATGATCCACATTATTTTATAATCAATGAAACTTGTCACTAGCTTCTGTGTAACAAAGCAATGTCTGAATGATTATTTTTTTTTTAAAACCTCTCTTCCCAATTTCTCTGCCTCCAGGCAAGCACTTACAGGCAGAGAACACTCATGAAAACTTTCAGAACAAAAATATAATCTTCTGGGAAAGTTACAATAGATTGAAAACACATGTCTAGAATTTAAATGCTGTCTCAGCCTCAACAGAATAAATAATAAATGTTTTCCAGGTAACTACTGCACCTCTTTTGATAACATATATATTAATACATTCTAAATATCTGTTGATTGACAAGTGTTTTGTGGGCTTATGTGGAATGCCAATAGATAATTATGAAAATTTGACTTGACTCATCAATTATTAGATAAAAATTAGGTGCCTATTGTATGCATAAGCATAGGAAATATATTTTGCCTAAGTAATATTCTAAAGGAACAAGCCCAAAACATGTGAATTTGAAATAGAAATTATACTCATTACATATACAGAACTCTCACTGAATTTATCATGGAACACAGAATCAGGAGCCTTGATATTCTGACTGAACAACACAGGAGTAGTAGCACATGCCATATTGTATTTGTTATGCACATAATATTGATTTATCTCGTTCTTGCTGGTCATGTTTCAAATTAATTTTGTGTTTAGAAATCAGGGGAGAGGAGAAGTATCCCCAGATTGGTATTTACAAGATATTTTTATGCCTGTTGAACACAGGATTATCGGATAAATTAATAAAAATGTGACTTTTGAGCGCTGGAAGAATGAGCCTTTGAGAAGGAGCATGGATGACGTAATGAACTGTGTTTTGAAAAGGTTTATATTTGCACCATTCTCCATCGCCTGTATGTAAAGATTGGGAGAGTATCTGAAAACAGAATTGCTGGTGTTCATTTTAATTTGCGAGGCTCAGAGCACAGTAAGGTAATGCATAATCACCCTTTGCATTCAGAAAAGACCATGCTCTTGAACAGAATACAGCAACAGGGAAACTAGAAATAGATGTGACCAGACACCTGCTGACAAACAGTGACAAATCCCACTGACACCACAGTGACCCCCAGTAAGTCAAGATTTAATTAAGGGGTATAATTAAGTCAGTGGAACAGAACACTAATGAGTGGTGTTTTTTTATACGGGTAATTACACATAAGAATACAAAGTAAGCTAAGCCCCTAAATAAGTCATTAAAATGAACAGTATAGAATGACAATCACGGTTTCAAGTACTTTTTCCCTTTCTCTGTAACAATGGAAGTTGAAACGACACAACTGGTCAAGCACCTGTACACATATGCTAACAAATGCTGTTATCCCAGTCTTGCATGAGTTTAAGCGTGCTTGCCACACGACCTTAGTGGCACGGTGCACACCAGTGAGGCTAGATATGCATGGGTTTGCTGGGCTGGCTGTCATGTTTGCAAGTGTTTTGTTCCATGCAGGGGTAACTTCAGTTCATTTTCTAACAAATGACATTCTGTAGCTATTCTCTTACACATAACATCCTCTACATTTCGTTTGTCAAGTGTGTTGGTTACAAGGAGGACATACACTACAAGCAGTTCCTGTGATTAGCTGCATAATCATAGGGCATCATATACAATCAAACAACAGTTTTCTTGTGGCACTGCTATTTTACCCCGATTCAGTTCTCTGGAATTTATTTTGGGAATCTTTAGGCAGTTGAATGAAACAGCTGAAATATCTGCGTCTGCATATTTGCTTGTATTTCAAACAGAAAAGTATCATAAAGTAGATTTACATGTTAAACTGAGGTGAAAAACACTGTCATGAATAATGATCACAATGGTAGGGGAAAAACAAATTTCCTATGGTCTTGAAGACTTAAAAGAATGCCTGTGCAGTTTGGGGCCAGCCCTCTGCCAGGATTACTCTATCTGCTCCCAGCTGGTAGCCTGCAGTTCATGACAGCCTTTTATCCATTATCAAAGCAACAAGTGGAAAAGCAGATCCTCCTGCCTGCTAACACTCTGTTCAGTTCTCTCTGTAGAATTTCTGCTTCTAAATCTTTCCTTTTAACAAGTCCTCAGATTTCCTTCCTACTGCTGCAGGAGACACTAAATATGTCTCTCAAGTCTTCAGCTCACTTGTCTAACTTAAACTCTGCAGGACACTAAAGGATGAAAGAATAATTGCATTACAACAGTACATTTTGTACAGGAAATGACTGAAATGCAGGATGAGCCTGCTCCTGCTCACATTAGAGTGCTGAGAGTTTAGCAATTTAGTTCAGTGATGGCAAAATCAGATCCTGTCTGCTCAACTTGATGTCGATACAACATTTTAATTACAATTTCAGAGTGAAACATGAGTTAGGCTTAGATTTAACCTACTAACCTACCAATTTGCTTACATAAAGTACAAATTTTGCTTTAACAAAAGCAAAGCAAACTGCACTGAAACTTCTGACATATACAATCTACTTAATTTGCAATTTTAGTAGTATAGGAAATTTTTTTAATGTAGAAATTGGTGATATATAATTAACGATAATTCTTTCAAGCAAAGTCTACCCACTGAAACTGAACAGTTATTAGTTATTAAATCTAAATTAATATCGTTTATATAATAAAAATATACATAAATCATGCTGTCATACAATAACAGGTCCTAGAAATGCAACTCTGTAAGTTACTATAGATACATTTTTAAAATCGAGGGACCTTCAACTGTTACTGAGACTACATTAACCCATAAGGTACGATAAGGGAGTTTAATTGTTTTAACTCTGGTTTTTAGATGGCTTTCCTCCTGACTTACTACAGTTGTGCAATGACAGAGGATGCTGTGGGAACGCCAGTGTGACAGTGAATCCAGGACTTGCTCCCTTCCTCAACCAAGGCTTTTGCCACCAGGTTTTTCTACGCACACCTAGGTGCCTCCTTCAGCCAGGCACAATGGATGGAGCAGGGGCCAGATCCTGCCAACGCTCTGCCCTGCCTGCTGTGTATTCCTATCATCCTTAGCAGAGCAAGACCTCTGTATCTAACTATTCCTTTAAACCCAGCTTAATGCATGTGAAAGCATGGCTGGGCTCTGCATTGTCTGACGCTTTGCTAAGACGTGGGCAGGAGCATCTCATTTTGACGAAGTACCTGAGGTAGTTATTTTGGTTAGGGCCGCAACAAACATAATCTTAGCATACTGAGGCACAATTTTGTATTTTTCCCATGAGCTGGAGCACAGGCAAAAACCCGAACGGAACCAACGCACCACAGAAGAAGAGAGATTGTAAGATTTATGTAAATTATTTCCTCATTTTTATCTCTGTGCCACTTAAAAATACAGGATTTGCTGCAGCAACTCCTGCCTGGGCTGCGGAGGCACAAATGCATAATGGATCCCTGACATCTTCTTCTATCCCATTTTCATCCCTGCGAGGCCAGCCCTGCCCCACTGCCTATGAATGAACAGAAGTGCCTTTCATCCCTCACTTGCCCGGTGCTTCAAAAGGAACTACCAAAATAGCAGCAACAAAAATCCAGCTGCCTGCCAAAAGGCCTGCACACGTCCCGTCCTCACAGGCATCTGAAAGGTTGGAGAGCTCAGCAAAATTTTTATGTACGGGAGCAGGCCCAAGGAAAACTCACACGCCATAACCAATTGTGGACAGAGGATCATCTATCAGCAGACAAATGCAGGAACTCCAGAATGTCTCTCCTCAAATGAAATAATATATCTTTGAAAGCCAATGCCCGTTTTAGGCCTGAGGCCCATATATCAAGCCTGAGAGGCTTGTGGATACGCTCCAGGGCCATTAACCTTCCACCTGTTTCCCCTTGTCCTTCAGGATGAGACCCTGCCCTTGATTTTACTCCCTTCCCCTGTTCATCTTCCGACAGAGTGTAAATGTAAAGCAGAGGGCCTGCGAAATAATTCAAAGGCAATGGACCAGGGACATGGTTACAAATCTCTGCCACTGGCACTGTGACTTATGCAGGCAGTTTGTCACACATGAGCCAGGTGACCTCTGTGACATAACAGAGAAAAATATCGCCCAAGATCAAAAGATGAGATTCAGAGCGCTCTAACTAACTCTGGTGTACACAGCCATGCTATGCAGCGGCCAAGAGTTGCCTCTCTTCTGAACACCACTCACTCTGCTCACTCAAAGGCAGGCCACAGACTCCTGCTAATTTCAGTAATCTCTTTTTCTCTCTTCAGAAATCTTTCCTGTAACCTGAACATCAAAATGTGCCTTCTTCTGATGCCTGTCTTTTTAAAAAATGATAATTACATTGACAAGGAGAGAAAGCAAAATGTCATTTGGCATAGAACAGTTAACCCATAAAAAGTGGTATTGAAAATGGTGGATTAGCCACTTTGTAGAACAAGTCTCTGTTTTCATCTAAGTAATACTAAAATTTTGTATGAGCACCCTGCTATGGCCAGCATTGCAATGAGAAGTCTTCCAAGTCTAAAATATTTGCCATGATGGTTAAAAGTTAGTAAAGTTAGATGGTTAAAAGTTAGAGAGTAAAGTTAGTACTAAAAATTATGTAATGCACCCAGATAACACACATTTGTACCCATCCATATCTTACAGAGATATACAAAGAGAACTAGAATAATTTGAAACCAAGTCTAATCAGACTGATTTCTTCAAAAATCTTGAACTCATTTTTCAAGTTTTGTGCTACATAGGAAGTTTTCCAGTCCTGTACATGCAGGACTTCTCTGCTGGGTGCAGAAAAAAAAAGGCCTAATGCAGTGTTTTTCTTTTACTCCTTATAACCTAATAGTACATTCAGTATGGGCATTTAATTTTGTCTATTTCATAAATTAAAACACAACCACCATGGCTGTCACAGTATTCCTGGCACGATGATGAAATGAGAAATACTACTGTAGCTAGATCAGCCTAAATCCCATTCTAATCCTAAATCATTTTGGCACTTGCCAACATCTAGTTGATGAAAACCTCAGTTTAACCCATGGACGTATATAAAAATACACATATACAGACACACATAAAAATTCACCCTATTGCTTACAAGTGTCCTAAATATTATCTCATCAGCTCCTTTATTCTGTCCTAAGACACGCTGGGAATTTTTGTGGAGTTCAAGCTCTCACCCAAAATCCTCTGAAGGGCTACTGTTCCACCATGACAACATATCTAAATCCACTAAATCTAAAACCATAGAAAGTAGAACTATGGACAAGACTTGAAGCTAAATCATGCAGTAGTTATAAGTAAATGCACAGCTGAAAATCATTTCATGTTTCACATTGACTGAAGCTTTGAACAGTAAATGACTCTGTTGCAGAGGGCTGCACGGTAACCACAATAAATGCAAAATTAATATTACAAAACAATTACTGTGCAGTGTTACCACAAGCATTTGTAAAAATAGGACATCTGTTTGATTTTACAGTGCTAAAATATTTTGCTCTTGTTCAGGCTTACATATTTTGTCTTAGTATCTCAAAAGAAAGACTGCCAAAGACACCAGCAGTGAGCAACTATATGCAAGTTTTGTCCCTGCTTTCAGTGAACTCCAATTCAGATCCCAGTTGTCTTCATTTTTCAAAATACCAAAGAGTGTTACTTTTGCATGTAAAACACAGGTGATAAATCCAAGAGTTTTGGAAGTTAGATCTGTAGCTCTCTTTGACACTCCTACTGAATATATTAATTTGTATTTATGCCTGATTTCACTTAGGCTTTCTGCATTTCCCTTAAGAAAAAAAATTATATATATTTGATGCACCCCTGAAAAAATTTAATATTTAATGTAAAGAGCACCTAGCCCAATCCGTCGCCTTTTACAGTAAGCATGATCTAGTGCATCTGCTTTTGTAATAATCATGAAATCTTGAAATCAAGGTTAGGTATCATATGCTACTCTAATAGAAGATTTGAGGGTTTGATCAATTTTAAATGCCCAAATGCCTATTAGAATTTTCAAAACATAGAGAAACTACTTTAAAATGTTATTATATGTACGAAAATACTGTTGTACAAACATAGTAAATGATAAACTTTCCAAATATATACTCAGATACACATGAAATTATTTTTCTCCTTTACCTGCCACCATGTGCATTCTATGTAAATATTTACTGATCATCAAATATTTTATGAGACTAAAGGTTACAGCATCATGTCTTCTTGAGTTAATTGGTTGACATAACCCACAGACACCACAAGTCCAGTTAACTGTATTTTTGAATGCTTATGCCTCCCTGATTCAGTCATTTAAAACAAAAGAAATGAGGAGCACTAAACATTTTAAAAATAATATTAATTTGGAGCATGAATCATTCCTTACATTCTTTTCCATCTACAGACAATTCCTCTTGGGAGAAGTGCCACATAGTATCGACAGTGACAACAAATTGTATTGTCTGGTGAACATCTGTTTCCGACTCCCACACTGGTATTACAGGTTGGATACTTTTGATTTAGTCTTCACAGGCTGCCCGACTACAGAGGAACTGGAAATTACTGGTACATTCAACTTTTATTATTGGAACACAGGAAAACTTCATCATCATGCTGGGAAGTTCTGTGTGTTTTGAAATATTGGGAAGAGGGTTATGTTAGCAGAGAAACCCATACATGGTGGTTCTTAGGAAGAAGGAGAAAAGTGGCTCCTGGTCATTATATCTTTCAGTATACATGGGTATGCAAGTCTGACATGAAAACCTTGACATGGTATACTATTTCTGTTTTCAAGATTCAAGGTTTGATGGTGAGGGTTTGGGTGGAGGTGATATTTTCAATAAAAATCAGTGGCACTGCAAAGAAGGAACAGATTCTCCTGATCTTCCTCAATATGTAGTACCATGTCCCTATACAAAGTATCTCTGACATTCAAAGCAGTTTCTATAGGGCAGAACAGGCTCACGCTTAGTATAGGTTGCAAGATCTAGCCCCAGAAATGTCAGTCTCAAAGAAAGACCTGATCTTTTCTAACTCATAGAACCAATTTCCTACAATACTAACTCACAGAGAAAGGCCTTGTTAACTAGCTAAAATTATTACTGTTAGAAAACCTGAAGACAATACTAAGCAACTTTTTTATATCCCCGGGGAGGTTTTGAGAATGATCTATGCAATCTTCACCCCACCGGTTATGCCACAACTTGTTATTCAGCCTGGAGAAAAAGGTAAATTTCCACTTTGGCAGGGACAGGGAAGAAATGAAGATGCACTCATGATAGGCACTACATGCCACTTCGATAAACCTCCAACTCCTGATCTGTAAATACATCAACCAGTGCTGGGATAAACTCCTGAAAACTATCCTCCTTTTACAGAGAAAGAGGGAGAGAAACTCTACTGAAATTCCTATTAACACTAATTAGAGTTGCCAGCATGCAGAAGAATCAAAGGCATAACATGTAGAGCCCCCCACTGAAGTCAAAAGGCGAAAGATATGCTTTAAAGGAGAAGCATGCAAATTAAAAATATAAGCTGTTTGGCCTTACCAAATGAGCTACTATGTAAACATTGATGTTGAGGTGTAACCCTTCCTACTGGGAATACGCACCCTGAAAGTTCATTCTTAAGTCATTAGAAGGAGATGTCTTTGACCAAACTTGCAGAACAAGAGCCTGTCTTGCAAAAACAGATCCAAAACAAAGCAAAGTAATTGTCATGTGCTTATTTCTACTTGAAACTGTCAGTATTATTGTTGCCATTGTTAATATCCTTGTTGTTTAATCACTGCATTACAAATGAGGTCATGTTTTCCAAGTCCCACATCAGAAAGGTAGTTTTAAGTGATTTTGGATTTCTTGAAGACTTTAGAAAGTCTGAGTAGAGTCTTTGCAATATAGACAATATTCAAAATACTGTTGGGAGAGTCTGGGCCTCAACCTCTAAATGCAGAAAATCAGCTGATTTTGCTTGTTGTGAGCAAAATACGTACTTACATAGGGACTAACCTAAAAAAATGATCCAATAGTATTTGTCTGTGAGTAGTGTGCTATTACCCTCTCTTCCCTCCATATGTCAACAGATAGCACATCAGTGATTGTGGTTACCAAAGAAGCTATATACTATGTTGAGATGACCCATGTACGAGCTACACATTAGTCTTGACTTTCTCTTGCACCACCTAACTTAGTCTCATGCCTCCCAGCAGCCTGTCTACTACATTCCTATAATCTCCCACAATTCCTTCTAACGCTCTAAAAACTGTCACCTGTTATTCTCCCTACATGTTTTCAGTCTTATCTGAAGAAAGTTACTAGTTTGGTTTAACTATCTTCGTGGTTTTATTTTGACTTTTCTGGAGTAGCTGAACGGAAATGAGACTGCTGGCCTGTCCAACCCACCCCTCTGAACCTTTTTCTCAAAGATTCACACATTTTCTCAAAAGGATGCACAAGTTTAAGAGAGTTGGCACTGAAACACACTAACCGTTTTTGAGGATCTCTGTGGGATAGGTCAGTGAAGCCCACAGACAGAAATATCTGTAGTTACTGCCTGCTATGTAGTGGCTGTGGTACTGACATTATTCCCAAGAAAGAGAAAGGAACAGGAGGGAAAGGAGAAGAGGAACTAAATATCCTAAAGGGCATTTAGAAAAAGGATGTAGTACATGAAATATAAAAACTTGACACAGCTTTACAGAAGCAAAGAACAAACTGACAGATGTTGTGAGTGAAACCAGAAATGCAGTAGTCAAAATCTTAACTTGCACTGCTAATTCAGACTGCAATCTCATTGGTTTCAGCAAATCTTTTTTTTCTGATTAGCAGTACAACACTGAGCCCATGAGAACAGTCTGACTTGTAATGAAACTTACTGTAAGGAAGCCTGATTCGTTCAGCTCTCTATTTAAGGATCACACATAGTTGTAAGCACGCATTTATTTCATTTTACAGATAATTCTGGTCATAGCATGGAGATAAGTATAGTTTTCAGTACTCTGCTACTCTTTTCTCCTCATATCTTGAAGAGGGATGACGTAGATTAGGGCATGGCTAGATGGCTCTGCCTCCCTTGAAGTGCCAGATTAGCCCTCAGACTACCTAAGAAGCTGGTACACAAGGGCTGCAGCAAGCTGCTTCTCGAGTCATGAGGAATAATGACTCAGCACCAACTGTCACTGTATATGCTCATTATTCAGGACAAACTGCAAGACTGCAGTAAGTATTCCCCAATAAACACCAAAAGGTATCCAGATGAAACCGACAGTGCTGACTGTAACAGCAGAACAAAGATACAATTCTTCTTCACATCCAGTGTCACTTAGTCAGGGTGATGTTTCCTGTATTCAGCAAACATGCCAGTAAAAGAATTTCCTTGGCATACAGACAACCTGGAAATGTCCTTTTAAAAATCAGTTAATACCAACAGGACTCATGAGCTAGCTGGAACCATTTCCTATGCTATGGAAAGAACATCTGAATAAGGTTAACCAAGACATTTCACCCTCCCAACCTCCCCCCTCCCCATCTATTTCTGGATGTCTTCTTTTGTTCACTCTCTGCTAATTATAGTGGCCTTGCTTAGGTGATATTTATAGCCTTAAAAGACTTGCCTAACTTTTAGAACACTTTATTCATGTATATTTCCTGTGTTTATTGTTGCCTTAACTAATTTTTTAATTAAATTTACCTGATCCAAGATTTTATTTAGCAACAAATATCAAAGTAACTCTTCTTTCAACAAATGCAAGAGCTGTATTTAGACATAAAAAGCGTTTTTCTATTTCTGAATTTCTGCAAACAGGTTTTGGGTTCTTTCCCTCTCCAAGTGATGAGTATGACAGGCAATTCCTAAATTAGACAAAATGAAATTTCTGTTTTCACCACAATGTGATTATTTAGTATCTTTCTTTACTGTTTTATTGGGTGGGGTTTTTTTGTGGGTTTTTTTTTTTTTTTTTGGTTGGTTGGTTGGTGTGTTGTTTTATTGGTTTTTTGGGGTTTTTTTGGGGGGGCGGGGTGTAGGTTTGGGTCTGTAACGATTGCCCTAACAACTGGGGTGTTCCCAAGACAGTGTTAAATATTTGTTTTCCAAGACTGCCCTGACATTTACCTAACCACCTGTAACTGAACTTCTACCAGTTACAAAAGTGGAAAAAAAGACATTAAAGATGTCCACCTAAAATTACAGCTTCACTTGCCCAGTGGCACTGTATTTTATCTACTTAGTTTTCTTTAATTCCCCACAAACCTACCCTTTTATTTCTTCTGTAATTGTTCTTCAAAGTGCAGAACCACCCATTTCAGCCCACTCCCAACGTTGACATGGGAAAAGGGGTAGTCTCTTCCTGGGTGCGCTGTCAGAGGCCCTCAGCCCTGTTCCCACCCAGGCTGTACACATCTGGAGGTTGGATACTCTTCAACCTGCCATCCAGCAGGTTTGAAGTGCTGTGTGGGCACAGAAATGGGCAGCAGAGTAGCTGCCCAGGGGATAGTGTCTAGCCTTGTGTGTCAGCTCAGACTGCCCACCCACATCTCTTTTACATAGCAGGCTCAGGCTGAAGGAACGTGGGAGTCAGAGCCACAGACTTTAAGTTAACTGCTCTTTTAGGGTTCGCTTCCAGAGCATGAAGGGCCCAGCTCTTTATCCTGATGCAGAGCCCTGAGGGCAGCTGCAAGTACTAATGTGCTAACAGCCCAACCTGGCCCCCACCTATAACACCACTGAATCACCAGCCTCTGCCTTCCTTAGGCTGCTCCACAGGTAAGACTTTGTTGTCTGTGTCCTTGCCTTGTCCCTCTTTGAAATCATACCTGGTCTCTGGGACTCATGAAGTCCTGTGAGAAGGTGGTGAAGTGGACCAATCCTGCTGCTATCCCTTAGGTCTACCCTGGTCTAGGGAGCCAGGCTAAGGCAACAGGGGTGCAGCGCCTGTCAGTTTGCATGGAATTCAAAGAGCAAATGTTACAGATCAATTTCATAATGTGATAAGACAGTGTGTTGTGATTCAGCCAACATTAACTGTGCTTTTTTTACTCAGAACTGGAAAGCAACTTGATAATTAACAGGTTTCTTATCAGAAGAAAATAATCAGAAAACAGTTCAAGGCTGTTACATTTTAGGTGGCTTTTAACAGGTCTTTCCAGTCAGATATGAGAAAAAGCGGGAGAGATTAAATAGCTACTTGACATGACACTGTATTAAAAGATCTGTAAATACAGCAGCACATTTTGAACATTGCTATTGTCTTCACATTGGCTGTATCAGATTTCAGGCCAAATGTTTATCACTCATTTGGATGTTTCCTGAATTGCAATTGCATTTAAACTGATTTTTTTAAACATTATTTGCTTTTGTCCCAAAATTATTTGTCAATAAATTTGCTCTTCTGTTTTAGAAGTCTGAAAATCTACTTGTTAATGCACACTGGCCAAAGTTTGGAAGCAGGAAGATACAAGACAGACATTTAAATTCAATCTGCCTCTTTAACTCTGTTTGAAACTCTTTTATAATAATTTTCAAACTAGAAAAAGAAAAGACCAAAGTCCTCTAGTATGTCCCTGTGCTTATACAGCTGTTTAGTTCACCTGACCTGTTTCTGAGTAGTCTTACAATTACCAGCACAACTTGAAAGCTCTCTGGTTCTGCCTGTTCTCCAATGATAATCTGAAAACTGAGTCTTGTGCAAAGCATCTTATTGGTGTTACTCTACAGGTAGTACGAAATTATTCACTCTTCAAGATCTTTGTTTTGCTCAGATGATGTGTCTCTAAATGGCTGCCATGTGGTTATACTGGCTGCTTCATTAAGCTATGAGTATCCAGATCTTTTAATCTTTATAAATCACACTTTCTTCCGCCTTTCTTGTCACTTGTCAGCATTTTTGAGCCCTATAACTGAGTGGATTATGTGATCTCCAGAATATTGCACATATGAAGATGTTAATCTCTATGAAATTACAGACTGACATGTTTATATTAGACCTTCAGTAGTGCTGATATAATGTCTGTAGGTAACTTCAGTGTGGTTAGGATTCATCCTTAATATAGGCGATCCTAAAGACTACAGGTTAACAGAAGAACATCCTTAAATCTGAAGAACATAGATAGCTTTATAGAGGCAAACTTTCAGTGTAACTGGGAACCACTGTATGCAACAGAAATATCATACAGGTATCATACACAAGTGGCACAGGTATCATACTCTAGATCTTTACAAAACCAGTTCTCTTCCCGTAGTAAGATTTACTGCCTAGCTGTAAGAAACGTCCTAATTTGTTGAAGGGAAAGTGGTTCATTTTTGTGGCAGAAACTTGCAAAATATGGAGTTCTTTGCCAGTGAAGATCTGTCATTCTACCAATAAAACTGTGACATTCTTAAGCAAAACCAGGAGATACAGTTATGGTTTAGCAAGAGAATGGAACTGTTTAATTTTTAAGGCACAAAGCTCTTTCCATCATTTGGTAAAAAAAAAAAAAATAAACACAACACCAACAATCAAATCATCACAGCAGAAAATGACAGGTAAAAACAATGGCCTGGAAATAAAATAGATTATGCTAAAATGGCTGAGCATTCACTGTTCAGTTTCTCAGCCAGTACATCACTTTAATACATCTTTGGACTAGCCACAGCATTCAAGATATCTAAAGAGCACTATTTTTTTTTTTTTCCCCATCTTGCTCTAGAGCAATGTGATACACTTTTTGTAATCTACCCACATAATCTTTCTACTGTCACTGGTGATTATTTTCAAACTTAAGTTGGAAACTTACACTTTGAAGAAAAAAAAAAGCAAGCTGTCATGTTAGACTTCTGGTTTGCATAACATATGCCTCCGACTCACATATGAAGATGTAAGTATAGCTCTTCCCATCAAGGTTGCAGTGCCTGCTTCAGGCCATGTGCTGGAGTGGCTATAGCTATTCAATTTCTCATGCCCATACTACAGCCTAGTATCTCTCTGCTTGCCACTAGCATGTATCTTAGAACTGTTACTTGCTCAAGTTTAAGTAACAAAATATTATTGCATTGTGGCCATTAATGGCAACCTAGGTGAGTCTGGCTACAGTGAACTGCTGACTGCAGAAACACATCTATACATGTCAGGATTCCAAGAGAACACCTATGTGGAGCATGGTTCTTAGTCTCATAATGATGCTGAGTACTGAGTGTTTAAATGAAAACATGGTCAAATCCAGAGTAACTGAACTCAGTCTCCTACTGTCAGAGATGGTAATACTGTATGGCAGAGTGAAAGTGAAGTATCCAGTTTCAACATGTAAAGCACGTAAGAGGATGTCATCTTCCTCTTATCCCTAGAGAAAGTGCCAGAGGGTTAGCAATGAACAAAATGTTTATGAAGGCTGCAAAATGTCATACCCACATACTGAAACAGAGCATTTAGTTACATCCTTTGTCCAGAGGAAAGCCAGAAGCTCATTAAATTAACTTCTAGCAATGTTCCCCACTAAGATTCAGCTGTGTGGCAAGTATAATCCCCTGCTTCATTCAACCCTGGCCTCTCTGCTGAGACTTCTTCCTATAGCCATGATTTCACTATTTGCCAAATTACATTAATTACTCTAAAGCAAAGAATTACTTGCTTAATTAAGAGATGTACTTTTCCCTTTCCCCAATGCTTTCTTCTTCAATATTTGAGAACTGTTTTTTTTCAGAGCCAGACACACATAAGACAGCCTAAAACTCAACAGTTACACATGAAAATTTAACTAATCTGATTACTGATATCAAGGGAAATGCTGGACCAGAGTTTCTGGCAGCTTCCGTGATTGGAAGAACATTGCAGAAGTTTTATTTCTTCAGCTATGTTAGTTACATTTCCTGTCCTGATAAATACATACTACAAAGTCCAAAAGCACTTCAAGTTATCAAATTGCCTTTGATTACTTAAGTCTAAATAACGTATCAACCTTTCATCACCCTGAAGAAGAACTTTAAAGGTATTCCACTGCAGTTATTTTATTTCCCAGAAACCACAAACCCCAAATAAAACAAACAAAAACCCCCCAGACACCTACTGTTTTCCTATTGTTAACTGAGTTTAATAATTAGATTTCTGTACGGTAACTATTTTATATGCATTTCTTAATACTTAATTGCATGGAGACTGAACTTTGATATTAAAGATGATGTGTTGAGTATTATATTACTACATCTAATGAAATACAATTCACAGAAAAAAATTAAGACAGTCCAGGGATTCTGTTAATCTTATTTACAGCAAGTTCACACTGCTTTAAGAAATAATCTGAAACTCTGCTGTTGTGCTTTTAGGGAACCTGTAATACAAAACTAGGCCTGCACTATCTTATTAGCTGCCAAAACATCTGTTTTGCCACATACAGTTGAATTTCTATAGATAGGGTCCTTCTGAGATGTGCTTAAATCACTGCATCTCTGAAGGCCATGTTTGCAGCTAGTGTAAGCATGGATAACTTTACAACTACAGCAAGAAATGTGTCACAGAAGCAATACAGTCTGGCATCGATGGACAGTCAAAATTTGCAAACTCAGTGAGTAGTTCTAGAATGACCTTCTTTACCATGAAGTACATCACCCCTTCCTGCAATGATTCACTAAATGAGTTTCTGCTCATATAGTACTTTGGCCTCTGACACCCTTGCTAAAATAGCCAAATAAGTCCAGGGAGTATTTTTCTCTAAGTCACAAGTCCTTTAGTGCCCTTTTGCTATCAATATTTAGTTAATTGTTGGGTCCTTAGCCATGATAAAGTATCCTCAGGATTATTCTATGTTGGAGGTTCTACTTTCATTTCGTCCCAAACAGAGGCTGTGTTCTTCTATAGGTTCAGGAGCACCTAGCATCTAGTTTTGGAAGTAGTTGTTGAGTTTTCCCTGATGCAGGCTGATGAGGAAAGACCAGTCCAGTGGAACTGTCTGCATCCTTTGTTAGGTCCAAGTAACCTTTGGACTCTAGAAACTCTTGCAATATTTTCTTTTTAGCTTTGTACAAAGACCTTTCACCTGACTAAGACAACTGGCTACAAATCTAGCATCCCCAGGGCATTCCTAAGTTTTCCTAGCTGAGGATAGGATGGATATATCTTAGGTTTATATTTACTGAGCTTTCAATGACTCCAGAATAGCAAACAAAGGCCTTCTTTACTACTACTCTTAGTAACATCACAAATTTATTGGGAGGTTATCTCAGTATTCTTATTTCATCTGTGTATGAAGAACTATACAGAAACATTTCTCATTATGAATAAGCAAGTAATAAGCAAAGTCAAATCCCAGAATTGATAATGTAATTACTAAAGTATTCTGAAATTGCAAAGCAAATAGGTACGGCTGAGATTTTAGCAGGTGTTTTAACTCAAAGTTCCTGGACTGCAGGTGGCTGCTTTGAATCTTTCTCTGACGTTATTACTAAACCTGACTAGCTTGTTTCATTAGTATTCTGACTAGTTTGCTTCATTACTATTTCCTTTAACTTCTGACACTCAACATGAAGATGGGAGAATTTGCTCCTTAGAAAGTATGCGCATCAGCCTTGAATTACATACCCAAATTCATATACAGATCACACCCTGTAAACTGTAGTGCATGCTGGGAGCAGCTCTAACTAGTCACTACTTTCACCTTTTACATGTTCACATGAATAACACACTCCAAAAGGGGGAGAGTGACAATTTGTAAAGCAACAAGTGAGATAATTGTGATAAGTGTTATGTTGATAAATACTTAGTGAAATAAAGTTTTAAAACATGTTTGTTAACAGTTGAAAAGTCTCTTTAAAAAATTATATTTTCAGGCAAAGGGAATGAAAAAAAAACCCAGCTCTAAAAGTGTAGTTCCCTGGTGGGTTTTTTGTCATCTGTAAGGTAAGTGTGGCCTAAAGCACTGATGAACTGGAACACTTTTTTTTTTTTTTTTAATTTTTATCATGTCCATCTCCCTTTCAGTCCCTTCTGAACTCTACTAGCTACATACCTCTAGATTTAACACAAAGGAAAATGTTTGTCCTCTTAGATTAACTGAAGAGACAAATGTGTAAGACTGCATTTAGAATGAAGCAAAAGGATGCAGTAAAGAACTGCAACCATCTAGTTAAGTAACTCACAACTAGCTGTGCATGACATCACATGCCAAAATCATGATGAATTTCATGCAAACCACATTTATGCTTTTACACTGTGTAGCTGCTTATTTTAAAGTCTCTGTCATATCCTTAGGCTTTAATTTTTCCCCCCTTCCCCGCAGGTATTCAAGTTCTGTAGAGAAACCTTAAAGAGCTGCTTCTGCCACTTTGATCAGAAGGATCTGAAACCATGGAGGGATAGAGGAGCTGTGACAAGAAAAGGTTATGAAACCCTTTGTTTTAGTTCTGCTCCTCTCCTCTCAGTTGCAAAGAGATGGTGTTACTTGGTGTTGTTGACAATGTAGAGTCTGATCTAAATATTTTGAGCACCTCTGGTTTTTGAAGTTGAGAGGCTTAAAGGTTTTGGCATTGTATGTAGTAATCTGGTCCCTAAATATCGGCTGTGGAATGCTTCTCAAGTGTGTTATTACAATTCTGGAATGCTGTACAGTTTAGCTGATCTTGTCTAACTGAAAGAACAAATGACCTGGATTGTGCGAGAAGGAAGGAAGTTGTCTAATCTCCTCATATTCTAAGATGGAAAGAGCAGAAATACCAGAGAAGAAATTGATGCCTTTGAAAGATACATGGAAGGCTGTTTACTAGCCAAAAGCTGTGTGTAGTGAATTTCTGGAATATTTGTATTTCTAGAAGTCTATATATACATGGTACTATATACGTTATTCCAGATCTGGGCAAAGTTCATCTGCCTTTTCATGAAACAAGGTTCTGTATCTTTCGCGTCTATACTAGTAAAGATACATTGATTGAAGAGAATCATTCAGACTGGATGGATATGAAGAGCCTCTCTAAAATCATTTGCAGTATAGTATGCTGAATACCATTATATAAATCTGCCTGTTGATTAAGCCATGGAATGCAAATGTTGCTTGAGTATCTTTTTATGTTTGCACTAGAATCATAGCTGGAATTTTAAGGTAGATCATAATGTAAAAATTCTTAACACCAAAGAGTATCCAATTCTTGAAGTCTCAGTGGTTTTTTTTATTTTTAATTTTTTTTTAAACCATTGTTACTCCAGATTGAAGTAATCATCAGTGCAGGGGTAGAAAGCCCTGGTTTCTGATATTTAGAATACAATCTATTTGAAACATAATATATTTGCAATTTGACTTTTAAAATTATTTACAACAGGTAGCATGGGTTATGGTTTACTATAAACAACTTAAACAGCAAAGAAAGACACAACAGTCTTTTCCTTTCTTTATCCATTTTCCTCTTCTCCTTTGAGTAAACTTTGCCCCTTCTTTCCCTGAGTTATTAATAGTTCTGCAACCATTCTCATGAAGCACTGGAGAAGCTGGAGTTACACATACAACATACAGCTTGCTTTTCTTGTCATAAGGCTTTATTTCATATGTCCACATTATAGTTAGAACAAACACTGTTGTGGCAAGCATCGTAACTACAGTTTTTAAAGCAGCCTCCTTTCCATGAAGATTCAATTCTAAGTGAACTTATATAGTAATTGTTGTATTTGGATTTTACTTATTTGTTATTTTCCCTTAACTTGCTAGTTAGCAAGAAATTATTTACGGATTTCAGCATCAAATAGTTGTGGCAAAAAATATCTGTGTGGCAGGCAGAGACTCAGTAACTAACAATGTATCAGAAAAAATCAGACATGATTTGAGTTCATCATCTTGAGATTTTTCTGAGACAGGAGATGTTTAGTTTGTGCCCGAGATAGTATCTGCATCAAGACAGTGGTTTAGAAGTGACAGTTTATCTCCATTGTGTGATTCTGAATTTTGGAGGTTAACATTTCAGACCTGACCACTACCAACCACAAAACTGCCTCAACAAAGTCTGAGAAATATACATGGAGGAATTTCTGGCCAGTAGAGAGCTGTGCATGAAGATTTATTGGGTGCTCCGACTAAAGCAAAAGCCTAAAGGTCACTGTAACCAGCCTAGATTAAAGGAAGTCCCCATGTATCAGTGATAATGAGAACCCAAAGGAGTCCTTAATGTATCTTCTTTCTCCTTGCTTTTTGTTCTGTGTATATCCTCAAGATTCAGCCTTCAGAGTTAACTAAATACATGAGAATGCACAAAATAGTATCTCTGTAGAAAAGCAAATGTTAAAAAAAACAGACTTATATAAGGATCATCCAGAGATGGACAGAAGTGGCACTCCCCCATACATTACTTGACGTAATAAAGTAATTACATAAATGAATGGACAACAGTATAAGAGATGTGCTTATGACTGAATACAAGTGAGCAATAACTACAAAGAAGGAGTAAAATCTATGTGAGGCCCTGTGGAGGTTAATAACAGTTGTGATAAATACTAAAGTACAGAAGAGTTGAATTGAAATGTTAATCCCTTTACCATAGCTAATTACCCATTAGGTGGAAGGCAACTACAAGTTTCACCTCATAACAGACTGCCTACTTCAAGCCAAATAAATTAAGAACGAGATCCTTGGGGAAAAAAACACAAAACAATGAAACCAAGCAAATCATACCTTCTTGGGTGTTTTTCCCAACTGAATTATAAAATAATGTAAGATTGTTACCTACCTTAAGTTCTCTAAAAAAGATGCTACTCCTAGCCCACTCAACAATGGAGAAGAGGGTTTGGTCAGCCATTTTGCACATAAGTCCAAATGTGTTGAGCTTCTCATGTTTGCTTCTGTTAGCTTGCTCTTGTTGCAGGTATGCCATGATCTTAGCTTGGACTTGTGGCTCATCAGGCTCACATTTCAGGAGTTCCAGTATCAGGTGTGGAATACTTGCTGGTGAGCTTGTTTGGTAACTATCCATATATGAGTAGCCCATTATTGACTCTGGTGAACTAGTGTAAGGATCAGGGTACTCAGACTTGATAGCACGATTTGGAAAATGGCTATAGGTCTGGTAACCTTGCAAACTGCCATGGGGTGGCATTGTCATACTAATTGGAGACGTTACGAAGGGACTTCTGTCATAGTCTGTAGGAGGCAAGGCAGTATGGTTCAGAGGTAGGCCCTTGGAGGCAGAATGGATGTTTTGGATTGCAGACGATATTGTCAGGTCAGTCGGCATTGCTTGGATCACCTGAGTCATTGCTTCCAGTTTAAGTCCATTTGCTCGGATGAGAGCTTTCTTCTGCTGTTTCAGTGCCCTGTCTCTCTTGTACATTGGTCCAAACTTGTTTCGACCACCACGCATTCGATCAGCTCGCACAGCTGTCAGAAGAAAGGAAATAATAATTAAAACTTGGAATCAACATTCTTTATCAAAACATATATTAGGACAGCAGAAAAGTAAAAATACAACTCCTTTTTTTTCCACATTAATCGCAGTACTTTTATGACTCAAGAAGAAGATTATTTGACTTAGCAAATATCACATGTGTACATTACTAACGGTGAAGGACTTGGCTTTACATTGATTAGGACACAGGGACAAACATAGTGGTTGGCTACAGGACCTTCACACCTGCTATGCAATCATGTGGAGGTCTCAATGTATATTTGGTTTTATCATTATTGTATCACTAAGAAACAGGGACTGATGTCTATAATTTGGCTGAAATGTATCCAGTGGACCACACTGTCTCATTATGATAATTTAATTACTGCCTTCCACCACAGCAAAACACCTGAAACTTACATTACCAAACGTTCAGTGGTTACAAAGGGGAGTATATTTTCCTTGGCAAAAAAGGGAAATATTTCCTTCAGATAACTCTGTTCAGGTCGTTGTAAAAATTTGAGAGATTTCTAGTTAGCTCAACAGCTTGACAGAAACATTCAGCTGTGGCTGGAATGTGCAGAGAACAAGCTGTCAGCTTGCTGCCTTCCACACAGAAGGTGGAAGTGAAACAGAAACTACCGACACTGTTCTGGCTTGCAATATCTCTGGAATTAGAAATAATTAAAACAAATCCACCTCAACAGCTGCCTTGGGAGTCATTCTGGAGGTCTCTGCCACACCAGTGTCTGTCACCATGGTATGTATGTAATGGACTAGTGAGGTGCTTTCACCAAGCCCACCTTGCCCAACGGCAATTAGATTGAAAAAGGAACCTTTGACAGCCTGGTGACATGTTGAGACTGCTGAGATTGCTGGAGGTTAAGTTCTTGAGCTTTTTATCTTCGGGATTAGTAGAACATTAAAAATTTATTATGAATGCCAGATACGCATAATACTGTACATTATCATAAGGATGTCAACGTTTAATGATTTTTCTTTTTGGTCCATGGTAATTTATGAACTAGACTTTAAGGCTATATATATATTACTACAAGGGAGATACTCATACAAATGTCACAAGTATTTAAAATTATGGAAGCACTTGTTCTTTCCATTTTCTAAACAAAGGAAAAGAAGTTGTATGCATGTGTGGATAAGGAAGCTTAAGTACATTTATCCAGAGCACCTTTTAAACTACAGGCAGTTTGTTTAAATTTGTAGTAAAAATAGTACTAATATTGCTGCTAAATGTTAATTTTAAGCAAGATGCATGAAATTTAAATTAATTAAACCGCCATGTTGGTAAATGTAACTAAATCTCTAAACATAGAATCCTTTCAGATATTCTACAAGCTGAACTGAATTAGCAAATGCTTTTGTCCAGCTCCTTCAGAAATTAGGGTGAACGGCATGTAACTACAGAAGACAAAATTTGGTCGGGTATCAGTCAGCAATTGAGAGGATCGAAAATCGAAAATGTATTTTATCCTTATTCTTAACAGTGATAATGAGAAAAGGATTCCAAATGTCCTGCTATTGTACTATTTGAATTTGGAGCAGTGATTCTAGCTGTTTAGTGCAGTGTGATAGTGCTAGCAAACAGAAGAGTACTGAATCCATCAAACTGCAGGAGGATGATTCTCCTGTTTATCTTCAGCTGTATCAACAGCTTTCCTTTACCAGACTTAGGTGATTGGGTCTTATCCTTTATGGTTCCCTTAATAGTTTATGGTTTCCCTCCTTGGCCTGATTTTTTCCTAGTTAAGTGTCTAGGGTGAATATCACTTCAGTACAATTGCACGAATGAAGAATTCAGGAGCTTGTCCCTGGCCAAGAGAAAATGTCATCTGCTGCGAATTTTCATGTTTTATATATCCAAGTCAAAATTAACTGTGTACAATTCTCAAACTGGAATCAGTGATAATTTGCATTCAGCTATCTCGAAGGGTATACTTGTCATTATTCCCTGTGCCTGAGAAAGCAAAATGAAATCATACAATGTACTTCAAAATGCCTTATTCTCTTTCTTCTGTAGTAGCATCTCAGGTGTAACATCACAAAAATATAGGACATAACTTTAGAGATGATTTGGTTCCTTAATCTCAAAGGCAAGTCAATGTGAGAAAACTTATCTGTTTCTTTGTTTTCTATTATCAGAAGAATATATACATACATTATATATATATAAATCCCATATAAAATATAAAGAAAGCCAGATCACTCTCCATAGGAATGACTTTTTTTTTTTTTCCCTAATTTGGAAACCTCTAACATTTTATGATTTATCTAAATTAAGCTTTTTAAAAAGCTGTAAAACTTCTACCTTGATTCATGTGCATATTATAAAATACTGAAATATCAAATTATATACATACATGAAAGCATGGATTATGGTTTTGACTAGTTGGTAGTGATTTATTTATTTTTCTATAAAGCACCAATTTCACTGAGCACAGAAAATCACCTTTTACTAATATTTCAATACCAAAAAAAGGTAGCACTTTAAAAAAGAAAACACCATATTGTAATATGAAATTCTTGTTTTCTAAAGTCATCAATAGCATAGTTGACAGTATCAGCAAAACTCTAGCTCTTACCTTCCAATTTCATCCCAACACTCAGACATTTTTGAAATCGACAGTAAGGGCATCGTTTTCTCTGTGTTTTGTCAATCTGGCAATTCTGATTTTCTATACATGTGTACCTTTTGTTATTCTGGACTGTTCGCTTAAAGAATCCCTGTATGACAGATAGAAAAGTTAGCCTATTTTGTTTGAATAGTTTCTTTTGGCACTTTATTTTATGGAAATCACTGCAACACTTTTTCTGGAAACCACTCAAGCACTTAAAAGTTAAACAGTTTATTTTAAATTACACTGAGAGGTACCCAGGAGAAAATCACCAGACTCCAGAGAACGTCTTCCAGCATCAGTGCTGTTTTATAGACTTATGTCAAAGCTTGGTAAGACAGCAGTCTCCCGTACCCCTAACAGTGGTAGCAGAAACAGTGAGACTGATCAGGTGCTTCTATGTTCTTTAATCATAACAAAATTATCCAAGTTTTCCTTTTAGAGTACTTCTTACAATAAGTAAATAGGGACACTGTTGCAAAGACAACAGAAATACAGTGTACCTCTGACTACTGTACATCCCTATGGTGCATGCTAGAAGAACAGTAAGTGCTTGTTTCATTCTCATTGATTATTTGGTAATGAAAATATAATGTGCTAAGTTAGTTTTTCCGTGCAACTGATGTTTTAAATGGCATTGTTCTGACCAAGGAGTTTCCTTTCCAAGTGCATTACTTGAATAACCATAAGGACTTAAAAAACATTTACATGACACATTTGCCATTTTGTAAATTCTTAAGTACTTAAATCCTGTAGTACAGGAGAACTATGCTGGTAACTTATCTTCTAAGATGGCAACTTGCACTTACAAATATTTTTATTCTTGAAATTAGTGAATTATCACAAATCATGTGTTAGTTACTTCACTGCATGCCAAATGAGCTTTGACAGTTATGGTTTGTATGGGAAAAAAGTGCATGGTCATGATAAGTGCAGAGATTTATACTGTAATGTTGAAGGATGAAAAAAATCTTAAGAAAGCTGCATCAGATTTTGCAAAGATGATCTGTACTGAGGACACTTTTCCTACTTTGTTCTCCAGGAAGAAAAAATATTTGAATGTACATAAATCAATTAAAATAAATATTTAGGACAGTTAGGAATGGAACTTGTTTTAGAAATCTATCACTTCTGAACAGCAAAACACGTAAAAGCAACTATTAACTCCAAAACAGTCCAAGCTGTTTCCATTTGTGCAGATGAGATTTCTGCAAGAGACTTTTAAAGTTTTTTTGTGGGTTAAAATTTTTACATGAATGCAATATGAAACATACTTGAAATAAGGCAAATTATTACATGTCTGTTTAATTATTGTCTTTCTATTGTACTGGTTTATGAATTAATTAGTACAGAACCTTGCAGCTTTCACAAGTGAGAAGTCCATAATGGTACCCAGAGACTTTATCTCCACAGACTGGACACAGTTCTTCAAGGTCTTCATCGTAAGAGTAATTCACCATTTTAAACTGAGACACTGGGGAAAGGAGAAATAACACAGTCAAATAGAATTCAGATTAATAACTCAAATTTCCTGCAGTTGTTTCAATCTAGAGCGAAAGCTCACTTAAGTACGTGCCACTGCAAATTGGTGGTGGTGAAGTTACATTTTTAAAAACACAGCTTGCATTAAGTCTTGAAACTTTTCATCAAGAACAAATCTGCAAGTGGAACAAAACCCATCAGCTCCTCGGTTTTGTGTTCTAAGTATTTGCACTTTCAGAGTGCCCTTGACCTAGTTCTTAGTTTACAGAATTGCAAACTAGATGAATTTTAAACCCGGAAATTATCAGGAACAACTTTTTTAAAAGCGGAGCATCGATTGTGTATTTCAAGTAACTCAGTTAGTTTCCTTTAACGTCTTCTTTCAATATCAGCCTGCGAATATTTACTTAACCTAAACTTGTATCTCATAGAACCAGCACTTTTGCTCCGCGCTACCAACCCAAAGCAAGCTCCGACGCGGGTCCCAAACTCGTTGTCTAGAGGTGACCGCCACCCCTCCGAGCCAGCTCGCTCTCCCGCCCTGTCCTAGCCGATGGGGTGCATGCCCGGAGCCCGTTTCGCAGCCGGCGGTCCCGCGGCGACGGGATAGATGCTTTTAGCGCTCGTCTGTGTGGCTGCTCGCGGGTCGGTAGCCGGCACCGCCGTCCTCGGTGGATACGATCCCGGCCTGCCCAGCCGGTACCCACTGGTACCGGGGGCTGGGCTGGAAACCTGCGCTGCGGGACCGCGTCAGGTTTTTGCCTCTCGGGGAGAAAGCGGGAAGAAGCCGGCCGACAGGACGGGACGACGATGGGGCTGGGGAATGCGGGCTAGAGTGTAAAACAAGGCTGAATGAAGGCACAGAACACGATCGCTTGAACCAGGAAACAACCCCATCAGCCGCTGTGGTTATTCCCCAAAAGAAACCGCGCCGCGCTCAACGGGGCCCGTTTCCTACTCCTTCCCTGCTGCTTAACCTCCGATCTGCTCGACAAGCACGGCAGCAGCGGAGGACTCCTGAAACTAGGCGAAAGACGCCGGACACTGCAGCGGCACTTCTTAGGCTTCCACCTCTTTGCCAGTAATCCCGAAGCTGCAACATTTCGGGGGCTTCACGGCCCGGGAAATGTGCGCCTCTCGGCCAGGCCAAAGGGCTTGTGCTCCAGCGCTCGGGACAGCTGCCCGGGAATGCGGTGGGCACTGACCCACCGAAACACACTGGGAAAAACGTCTCCCGAGCGACCTCAGTACGGCTGCAGAACACCGCCTGCCAGAGGCGTGGGGCGGCCACGGGGCGGCCGCAGGCGGAGGAGGAGGAGGGCCCGGCCCTCCCCTCTGCTCCCGCGGCTCCAGGGCCCGGCGCTGGGACGAAGTTCCCCTTCCTCCTAGGAAACTCCAAGTGGGAAAGCAGGGTTTTTCCGAGCTCTGTGCCCTGGCGCGAAGCCTCATCCGCGGGCCAGAAATAAGGCATGCCGGTCTCCCTGAGCACCTCCGAGGCCAGCGGCCCACCCCGCCCCTGCTTCTTAACAGGCTCCCAGGAGAAGCAGGGATAATTTCAAATGAGCAGCCGGGATGAGTGCTTGTGCTCCGGGAGAGGCGTGCAGGGTGGGGCTGCTGGCTCTGAAGCAGGGAGCCAGACCTCCCGCGGTGGCCCTCGGTCAGAGTCTTCAACACCTCCCTCAACGCTGCGGTTCTGAGTGGGGCACGGGGAACGGACTCATCCCGCCCCATAGAGGCATTTCCAGCGCCACTCCAGCTTGGGCATCCCACTGCTTTCGCGGATACCTCAAAAGGGCGCAAATTCGTCGGGGGTATCTGAGAAGTTACGCAGCACTGCCCCAGGCGCTGTGCTTACAGGCGCCCCACCCGCAGGATAGAAGCTTTAGGGGGCCCGTTTCGGAACAGTGTGTGGCACACAGGGTGCCTGGCAGGACTGCCTTGCGTTACTCGCCCTGCCATAAACTTGAGTTTTTTCTTTTTTTTTTTTTTTTTTAGGAACGGGTAAGCGACCGCTCCCTCGGATCTGCAGCGGAGCCAATGTCCCCGAGCGGCAATCAGCGGGGCTTTTGCACGCCCGGGAAAGCTCCCGCCGGTCATATGTTTGATGGTTCCCCAACCGTAGTTGCGCCTCCTGCCCGAGGCCTTGCCGATGCCTCGGCGCTGGTTCCCCGATCCACGGTACCCGCCTGAACCATGCTGGAAGCTGGCCCGTGAAGACACGGGCATGAAGCGGGTGGCGGCGCGGGGAACTCGCAGGCAGCGGCCGTAAACTTTTTGGCAGGACGAAGGGGCAGTTTGCCGAAAGGGGGCCGAGTGTGCGCGCAGGAGGAGCGGCATGATTTTCCCCCCTTACCTTGCATGTTTTCCGGCATCTGCCCCTGTTCCCCATTCGACCGGGCGAGTCCCAGGGCCTCCGTCTCCACTTTGGGCAGCATGACAAGGCGGCTGCGGGCCAGGGAGGGGGCTCCGTGTCCGTCCGCGACACCAGCACCTGAACACGGCAGTACAGATTTAGCTGGAGAAAGGGGCGCTCGGCGACCGCTGCCTCTTCCTCCTCCTCCTCCTTTTCCCTCCCTCTGCTCCACGCCAGCCCTTGTCCTGCTGCAGCAGGAGCACCGAGCGGACCCGGCCGCAGAGAAGAGCCGCCGGGTGCCCGCGGCTTGGAGGAGCCGCGGAGCGATAGTCGGGTTGCAGGCGATGGGGGCGGAGAGGAGAGGAGGAGGAGGAAAACCGGAGGGTGTCGAGGAGGAAGGTGGAAGCCAGCGAGCCCGCAGCAGCTCCGCTCGGGGCTCAGCGCGGCGGCAGCCCAGCGCCCCGATCCATGCGGAGCGGCACAGTGCACAGGAGCGCTCTGCCGCCGCTGGTGCTGCTGGACAGGGTTCCCACCCCCGCCCCCTCCTCCCTTCCTCTCTTCTGCTCCTCCTCCCCCTCTACCCCCCGCCACAAGTGCGGAGATGCGGAGCCGGGACCTCTAGCCCCGGGCCCGCAGGGAGGCGCTCCTGGTGTCCAGGGACTGCAGGGCGCGGGGGGCTCCGGCGAAGGGGGGGGCCCGGCACCGCTCTT
>VWZI01015476.1:388728-469545 GCA_013396835.1 Psilopogon haemacephalus
GGCGGTGCCTTGGAACCTTCTGAGTCCCACAGACAATTGGGTCCTCTCATCACTTTGCAGAGGAAACACTTCATTCCTATGAATTAATTTGAGCAGAGTCTGCTAGTGCCTTCAACTCAGACTTTATAAAGTAAACTGTCCCCTCTAGAGAAGTGAAAATAAAAAAGCAAAAGCCTGAACAAAAATATATACTTATTTTCTTGTGGTATGATTTTTTTTTTATCCACTGTCAGGCTGAAATACTTTGTGCAGTAACCAGCACACCGCAATCCTATTGCTTTTTTTTTTTTTTTCCCCTTCTGCTGCGAATCATTCTCTGCTGCCTTACAGAACTCTTTGGTCCGTAAAAAGAGAACCATTTCGAAGCAGTCAAGTATTGACCGGGAAGCTAATTTTCAAGCCCGGCCCAGCTCCGTGGAATGCACTGCTGCTTCTGAACACCTGGCAACAAAGGGATGCAAAGCTGGGGAGGGCTCCGCAGAGAGGAGAGAGCAGGGCCAAGGGTGGTAGAGCATCTCCGTGATTGTCTTTCTTTATTGCTAAGTGAGTCATCGTTGAGGTGTCGTAACACTGCACCTCGTCCTGCCGCTGTCGGCTGCGGCCCTCACGGCCCAGGGCGCGGTTTGCGGCCGTTCCCCAGTGCCCATCGCCGCTCCTGCCCAGCCGGGACTCGGCACGCTTGTAGGCAGGGATGGCGAGTGATTTCGTGCTGCAGGGCAGCTTTCCGGCGGAGATTTTGTGAAGCGCACCGTAAGGTCTGGAAGTGCTGAGTTCGTGGGAAGGTGCGAAAACCGAGAAACCCCTGGCGGCGAGCCCTGCCCACAGCCCGCGGGAGGGGTTCCCTGGATGAGTAGTAGCAGCAGCAGCGAGCCGCAGACTTGACCGAGCAGCAGACGCTTTAAAGATCGAGTTTTGCATCAGGAACTCTGCGAGATTTCCGCCCCCCCCATCCCCGATCCCGGCTATATTAGATGAGTTATTCAGGTAAAAACGCCGCCTTGTCCCGCACTGCTTGGACCTGTTGCCGCTAACAGTGAGACAGGAAAACGTGCCCACTCTGATCACCCCTGCCCGCTGCCGGGCTGATGGGTTCTTCTCCCTGCCGGGAGGCGAGCAACACGGGGCCTGCTCTGCTAGGCTCGTTGCTGCGGAGCGCGGGCGGCAGCGCTGCCGTCGGATCTACTGCGGAGCCGGGACAAAAGTCGCCTCCGCCGCGGTGAACCCACAGCCCCTTCCCAACACTGAGAGTTATTTACTTTTCTGATGCGGCGCTTTTGTGTGGAACGTCTAGTTAAAAAAGCTAGAGCTTGGTCTGCAAATAGAATTTCAAATATATTTGTGTATGAAACAAGGTTCCTGTGAGGGCTGAGCACCCATCTCTGTACCATAGGAGATAATTAATTTCTGTCCTACACAGACAGGCTTAAAAACGAAATTTCTTTTGCTGAGGCAACTGACCTTGATCTGTTGGTGTAAAAAAAAAAAAAGAATGTTTTAAGTCTGCTTCTTCCCCTTCTGCTCTAATAATTTGTTTTGAAGCTTGGAAAACTTTAAAAATAATGCAATTGCTGATCTTTATTAAGAAGAAAGTTTAACCTCACATGTATGTGTATATGTGTGTATATATGTATATATATATATATAAATCACATAAAATTTCTCCACACAAAACCATAAGATCATAAAAGAAGCCATGAGAAGATAAACTGGACATAACTTATACTGAGAAATCTTGATAAGGATTATGTACATCTGCCTGCCTGTTCATTATATATAAGAATGCATTAATATAAAAGGTTGCTTATCTACATAGTATATATAATGTAATTGTGTAATATGTGAGTAAACTCTAGACATTGATAATCTGGCTTAAGCAGTTTTAACGGGTTTGCCTACAAAGCAGCCAAACACAACTCCCACTACAAGTAATTCTTCTCTTTCACCATACATAAAGACAAGTTTGAGAGCTGACCTTTAAATTACCCACACGGACGAGTGGCTAGAGGCGTTTTAGCAGCATTGAAGGTTTCTCTCTGGAGACCACAGGCATCATCATTGTTACTTTGTCTCACGTATTTGGGTATTTAAAATAAGACTAATTGAAAAAGCGGGTGTAAATGCAAATACATACCTTTTTGTACAGAGCTCATTTGCAGTACATCTACAGGAAAAGTATTTAATAATATGGGAATAAAACTGATAGAAGTAAAAAATAACAGCCGAAGTTCATGCCTTGCTGTCATAGTCCTCAGACAACAGAGATTGATCACTCCTGAGAAAGCTTTGCCTGCATCATTGCTACCCAAAACCCTAATCCAAAATTTTAAACACAGTGTTTGCTGTATCAGTATATAATAGTACAGTAATAGCAGTAATAGCAATAGTAGCAATAGTAGCAACAAAACCAACACCGACAATAATAATATGCCAACCAACCAAATCTTACCAAACTCAAGAGCATTAAATATAATATTGTAAACTGCCTGAGGACATGCATTAAAGTTAAGATGGCAGTAAGAATTGCACAAGCTGAAAAATTTTACAGTAAAAAACTATAAGTGGATTATTTTTCCTCATTATATAATAATTTTTCAAGTTAATGGAGCAGCTATTTCTGTTAAATAATCATAGCTAATTCTTATAAAAATTGGATATTGCCCCTGAGGACACCAAGACAAGAGGCTGGTTAGAAGAAAAAAAAAAAAAAAAGCTCATCAAGTAGTTTTGTATTGTGCAGAATCTGGTAGAAGAATAATATTGCCCTTCCATAAAAGTTTTTGGAGTCCTTATGATATTCTTATGGAACATAGGATGTACCATTAAGATTTTGTAAATTCCAGGTGCTTCTTTGATTATATGACTGTAAACCTAAAACCAGGTGTCAACAACAGGTAGTGGCCACTCACACTGTACCGTCAGATCGGTTATGTTTGTTCTCCAAGGGGCAGACCCATTGCTGTTTAAATTGGTGGAGTCTGATTTGCATTGATGGCATCTAGAGGAGGTCCTGCTTGCTGGGAGAAAGTTAAGCCACTCTTGCTGTGATATGTCACTGGTTTATACTGAAACTTAACTTATTCTCAGTGGGGTGAACGAACTGAGTCCATCTTTGCAAAGCAGGTGCTTTCTAACTAGGGCACCTCTCATCCGGTGGTGGGAAGCAGCAAGTGCCCCTGGCATGAGGGGCTGGTGGCTTTTGGTGACCATGGCAAGTCATTGCAAGCCCACCTGCTCTGACTTAGATTAGAGAAGAAAAAGTGATAGGAGGCACTGAGAAAGACTGGACAAAAATGGGAGTCTAGGAATGGGATTTACTCTAAAGAACACTTGGCCCTGCTGATAATTATTTTTATACCCTGAGAAGCTTTTTCTTCCAAAGAATTAAGTGGAAAGAAGAACAGAATTCAACTCCTTTCTATTTGATCTGCCACCTCCAAGTAGAGGCTTGCAGGGTTATGCTGGTTACATTTAACCCTCACAGATATGTGGTGACCAGTTTACAATGTTGAGTTAGATGTACATTTCAGGGATGTCGCCCTGGGCTCTCACTGTGCAATGCTCATGCAAGGTCAGAATCCCCCCCCTGACCCACAGCACTCAGAATTTAAACCTGCTCATTCGGGGCCATGCTTTGCAAATCTCTTCTGATGTATCCATGATACAGCACACATGTATTTGCATTTTGGACATATGGTGACAAGAGTGGTCTGTTAACTTACGTCTCCCACCAAACTGTTTTTCATATCCACATGATTTAGGGAATCTAGACCTGCCAGTCTTTTGGAAACCATGAAAATGGCACTTAGATGGCCTGAATAGAACAGCTAAGAGTGTCTTATTTTCCCTTCTCCTGCAAGGCCCAAAAGAGGGAGACCCATCTAGGAAGCTGAACTTGCCCTCCTTTTTCATGTGTTTCTAGGGATGCAGCTGTTAGGAGCATCTCACACTTGTAGAGACACACCAGAGGTCTTTGATAGTATCAGCCCTCCTAGCCTAGGTATGGCCTGACACTGGTCACAGCTCTGTCCAACAGCGTGGGAGCACCCTGTGCCTTCTGGCTGTTGTGGATGGCATACTCTGATAAAACTGTTGGCGGGACCACAGGGCTTCCTCTGACACCAGGAGCTGACTCTGGAGAGGGGCTGGCACTAGGCACAGCTGGCCAGGAATCAGGCAGTCATAGACCTGGTGGTGTTATCCATGGGGCATTAATCCAGAGCCATCTATTTGCAGCCCATCAAACCTTGCTACAGTATTAGATACAGTTTTTGTGTGGCAGGTGTAGAGCAGGTGAAGAGGGTGAGAAGTGAGCTCCTGAGTGTCAGGTACTTGGGATATAGCCAGGTCTAAGGTGGGA
The DNA here is from genome assembly GCA_013396835.1 of Psilopogon haemacephalus. Taxonomy (NCBI): domain Eukaryota; kingdom Metazoa; phylum Chordata; class Aves; order Piciformes; family Megalaimidae; genus Psilopogon; species Psilopogon haemacephalus. The sequence continues at coordinate 393,086 of VWZI01015476.1, forward strand.
GACCTTCCTGTGGGCACCCTCCCCTTCCAAGGGAGAAGCAGCAGCTCCACCCAGGAGATGAAGATAAGGTTTCAGCTATGTTTGAGGCTATTTCCTGCAGCTGTTGCTGCACCTTCCATCCCCACCATCCTATGATGGCAAGGTGCCCATATCACACCCAGTGCTGGGGTGAGTGTCTCGCCTGCCATATGATGACGCACTTTGTGGGCAAGAAGAGGAGAGTGAGCCCTGGTTCCCACACACAGGCCAAAGCTCCCTTCTTTCATCCTTGCCATAAAATCCTGCCTGAGGTACAGCCTTGCAAAATCCTGGGACATGGAACCTGCAATGCTGCTGGGCTAGCTTGAGAAGTGCCTTCTGCTCTGTGAAAGAGAGGTTTCCCTTGGCAAGCCTTCTCCAGTCCCCTTTGGCCCTGGCCCTGACCTGGGCACAGACTGTTGGGGCAGGGGATGCTATTGCCTCACGAAAGGAAGGGTGCTTTGTTCCTGGTGTCTGATGAGAGGTGGAATAATCTGAGACAGAAATTGCGAGGAGAAAGGTAGGGAGCTGTTGGTGAGAAGCAGTTACTGGCACTCTGTTACAGCCACTGCAGCCCTGGCAGTCTGAGCAGTGCAGTGTGCCTCACACCGCAAAGCCAGAGCAACCTGCACCTCCTGGGTTTTTGAGGGGCAGTGGGTGCTGTTTCCATATGCTACTGAAAGTATCCACTCTTCATGGCTCTAATGCTATCCAGCCCACTACTACATGATGATGATCTATTTGCATTTTTTAGCTATAAAAAAGAATCTACACTCATATGTGTATTACAGAAAACACTCCTGAGGTTTTCTTCAACAAGAATAGTCAGGGCAGAAGCAACTGAAATCTAATTTTTTGCAGATATTTTAAAACATATATACACAATTTTGCATTTATTAGCAAATGTAATAGGTAAAGATACCATTAATTATCCAATTACATGTTTAATAATCACAATACCTCTGGAAAATTTGTTATTCACTGAATCACCAGATATTTTCTTAAGTTTTTATGTTGTATTGAAAAAGCTCTTTTTAATCTATTTACATGTGCAAATTAATCAGTTTTGTTGCCTTGTCCAACTGTAGCAATTTGTTTTTCAGTTTGGACAGCCCCAAGTCTATTATTTATGCAGCCTTCAAAACAGAGAACTGTTACTTACCAGCTGATGTAAGTCCATGTTTTATAGATTCCTGTATGATGGCTGTGTGGGAACCAGAAGACATTATTAGGTGTAAGTATACAGTACTCTCAGGTGCAAGGTGTGCAGCATTGAGTACAAAAGAGGTGCAGCTTGTAAACTTTTCTGGCCTTGAGACCCGGGCTATAATAACCTTCAGTGAAAGTCAGCGTGATGAACAACAACAACAAAAAAAATGTCGAAGAATTCAGAAAGTAACAAGCATGTCTTTGAGTGGACTCTGTACTTTTTTCAGCATTTAGTGACCTGCTGTAAACCATGTATCCCATTTCATGATACTCTCTAATCAGAAGAATTGGAACTTGTGATAGGTTTGGCACTGTCACGTGATTTTGTACAGCTTGATAAGAGGAGCCTGTTATAAAGTGACAGCAAAAGAGATAAGAACTCTTGGCAGATAATGGCAGAGAAATGATTAACCTGGAGTGGAGAGGTGCTATGAAGCCCAGCGAGTGGGAGGTTGTAAAGTTGTGGGGTCATAAGATCATACTGAGTGGATGAAAAGACATACCAATGTAAGTGTAATGACTATAAACTCAGACTTGTGACCTGTCTTCTGGATGTCATCACCTCTTTGCACAGTGGGCAGCAAGCATGGCTGTTTTGGCTTCTGTAAACACTGGATGGCAAAACAAGCAAGTGCTAATTCCTTAAAGGAGACTTCTGAATGCGTTTGGGATTTTGCACTCTGAGTAACAGCACCAGCAAATCTTTGGTGGTGGTTTGTCAGACAAAGACATTTTATTGCCTCGGTCCTCAGGCTGGAGCCTAGCTTTGGGTTGTAGTAATTCAGTTGAAAGCGCACACTACTTTCTCAGTGAAGAGCTTTACAGCAGGGTTAAACATTGATGTCCCAGGACTGAGATATGCAGACAGCATTGTGCTCACCTTTAAGTCTGTGAGGCACAACGCCCATTTTCAGCATGTCACATGGCTGGCAAGTGTTTGGCTGCAAATATTACAAATATGGGCACCTGTGTAGACAACCTGGAGATTTTCAGCTGAGAGTGGGTCAGGTTCTGCTTTCACACCCACCAGAGGAAACCCAGGGGCAGGCTGGCTCCCTGCGTGATGCCATGCTGCATTTACTACCCCCAGAGTGCTATGTGGCTTCTCCTTGTACTACCACCATGCCAATGGCATCCTTTTGCAGCTGTAGCCCAAAGTGCATACACTTTGTGAGATCAAACTCAAGACTGAATAATCAGATGATATTTGATATTTCAAGTTTCTTGAAAAATAGACTGAAGTTATTCCACCGTGAACTAGATCTGAAGCCTCTTGAAGTCAGCAAGACTTTAAAATTGTAGAGGGCTGCAAAGCATCATATGCTCTTTTATATACTTTGCCATGATGGTTAGACTTTGATGATGAAGTGATGGACAGGCTAGTTCATGCCCAAACTAAACTGCTTTTCAGGCTTGTATTGGCCAGGACAAGAGTTAGAGAGATAGTCTGAAAACGGGGTTGATGCGGCAAACCATGCAGTGGTTGGGCCTTACGGGCAGGAACATGGAATTATCTCATTCTATGCAGTACTGGTCCCCTTTAGAGCCCCTTGTAGCGAGGATAGCAGACTGCAGAGGGAAGGCCTTACTTTCCAAATTCTTATTAAACAACTGCATGTGCATTTAAAACACTTTATTTACAATGCTGGAGTGTATAGATCATACATTTATTCATTCAATTAATGTCACAATCGAAAAATACTTGTTTGGTCTATGGTACATGCAGTAATTAAATAATATAGATTTGTATGCCAAAATCTTCCAGAAATCAGCTTTCTCTTCCTCTCCATTAAAAAAACCCAACAAACCAAAAACCAAACAAACCCAAAAACAACTTGTAATTATGCTTGTAAAGTGAGCAAACTGTACCAAGCTACCAATCTACAATCCTGGTTAAACATACTATGAGTGTTTTTTCAGGGTCACTGATAAATTTTATCTGTTTAGGCTGAGTGAAAGCTGGAAGCCAGTTTTTACAACAGATTTCATACGAACCTAAAGATTTTGATTCTCTGTCTATTTTAATTCATCAAATCTATTTTAAATTCTATTCATAAAATATGAAAATAATAATGCATTTAGCCAGAAAAAACGCTTTTGGGGGCTGGGGTTAAAATAAATTGAGTAATGCTGCAAATGATCCTGTGATTAGAAAGTTTCCCCTGTCTCATCCGAGACATTGCTGAAGCACTGTTGGCCCATATACAAGAGTCTCTGTAAAGGAATGTGCTGTATGTGGAGGAGAGAGAGATATTAAATCATAGGAAACATAAAGAAACTTCATGCTTTGGGCTTCAAAGGCTGTCGTGCCTTTCCTTTTTTTTTTTTTTTTTTACATCAGTATCAAATGTCAGGGTCGCTGAAAAATGTTTTTTTCCTTTCTGATACTTTGTCTCCATGGATAGAGGAATGTGTGCCAGGTGCATAAGCAGACAGACTTTCTTTGCCTTTCTTTATACCTAGTCCAGCGAGGGAAAAGCAATTCACATGGAAACTCCAGGACAATCTATATCAGGATATGATCCAACAACTCAATATGTTTAGCAGTGCTGTGTTTGGGCCCCAGTTGAAAAAACGTACATAAGGGTGTGTGTAATGAGGCATATGAGTTACGCCACTGAGCACCCGTGTTTGTGGCTGAACACTTTGCTTGATCAGGAATTTTGAATTGTATCTTCTTACATGGAACCCCGTGATAAAGCAGCCGCTGACATTACTTAGAGTAGCTTTTAGTAACTGTGTTTGAAACATCATAAACTCTGTATCCTGATGTTTTTCAATTGTTCTGGTTTGTTCCTTCCCCTCCCCTCCAACCCCCTCCCCTTTTTTTCACCCTCTTCTCTTTCCATCCTGTGAAAGTAAGACAAGACTTTTGGAAGGTAATTTTATAATTTCACACATACTTTCTTATCTCAGATTTTTCAGAAATAAAATTAGTTGAAAAACATTCAGTGTCTTTTTTTTTTTTTTTGTTTAAATTTCATTTGTTGCCAGTTCTTGTATGATGAAATTTTCCCTTGTTTGTCCCTCTGACAAATGTCCCTCAAAGAAAGTGTACCTGATTTCAAAAGCTTGGCAACAATCCCTCCTTTGACTCTTGCACATTAAATTATTTTGCAACTATTTACCACAGAAATGGAGTCAGAAGGGAGTTTCTCCTCTCATAGGGATTTTCACAAGAGACATTTCATTTGGGTATGTAATCGTGTTAAGAAGCAAGCTCTAGAAAGAGTCTGATGAACAAGCAGTGACCTTTTCTAAGAGTTATAATTTCTGACTTGTACACATTGGTGTAAATTTAGTTAGGTCAGTCACGATTTTGTAATTTTCCTGTAATATTTGGGATGTTGCTCCTCTAAATCCAGTACATTCCTTGTTGTCTTTCTATGCCATCTCAAGGTATTGTCAGTTTTATTATCTATATGTCTCAGAAAGTTTAAGTATTTAGCACAGCGCACATCAAATTTGGAGACTAGATGAGTCACTTAGTGCCATGGTTTAGTTAATTAGAACATGTTAGGTGGTAGATTGGACTTGATGATCTCTAAGGTCTTTTCCAACCTGGCTAATTCTGTGATTCTGAAATGAGGCATATGAGCCTTGCTGTACTGAAAGTCTGGGGTGAATATAGCATTGACACTGGCATGGAGCCTACCAGGCATGAGATGTCTGCTCTTGAGACTACTCCAGTTGGTTTCAGCTGGAGGTTTGCTTAGGTGGAAAGAGATTTGCAAACTCTGCTCCTTGAGCTAGAAATCACTATTTAACAACTTTTATTCATTTCAGTTATTCCAATATTCCTCCTGATCTATCACAGACATTTAAAATTCTTTTGGATGCTTTAGTGTATTTTCTCCATCTTCATGAATTTTATATTATTTTACATGTGAAAACCCAAGGCATTAAAAATACAGTTTTATGCCTTTCCCCCAGTAGTTCTGCAAAAGAAATTACAAGAATTTGATCTGTCTGGTGATCTTCACCTTTTGGTTTTCTCAATGAAGGAATTGCAGTACTGAAATGTAAAGTTCTAACCTTTAAATTTGTTTCCATCAGCTGATTCTCAGTTCCTGTTTGGTCTCACAATATGACTCTGCTATTGAATGTCCAGTTAGTTTTTTTAGTTTATGTGTTATGTTTAACACCTCACTAACAGAATGCGCTGGCATTAAAATATATTTCAGCATATGCTTCTCCTTATTTATGATTTTCAGCATATTAAAATGCATCTCTGATGAGCAGAAGCATGGCAAGTTCTTTGCGGGTGATCAAAATGTGAACTCTTTCCCCTGGTTACATTAATAGGATTAATATTTTACTCTCTTATATATTTACTACATTAATATGATTGATATTTTACTCCCTCATATATTTATGTTTTCTGTTTAGATGGACACAATTTAATAGAAACCATATTTGGAAATTAATAATGACTCATTGGACTTATAAAATTCCTTCCTGTGACTTTTTTGTTTTTTCCTGAATAATTACTTACAAAAAAATTATTGCTGTGAATATTTCTGCTAATAAATTAATATCTAGAGAAGAAAGTAAATGTGGACATTTGTAAGAACTTTCTTGGGTTAAAAAAGCAATCAGGAAACTTTTAGGACTCCTTAGGAGGAAAACTAATTTTTTTGTAGAAGGAAGCATACCGTTGTGGATCATAGAAGTCCTTTTTTGGCCATAGCATGAACTGTGGTGGGATACAGATTCAGTGCTTGCTCTCTGCAGTAGAGAAATAAAACATGGTGTGAGAAGAGCTATTCTAGGCAAGTTTTGTCTGCCTGTCTATTTACATAAGTAGCTCTAATTTTAATTTCTGCACACATCCTTTTCTTCAATAATCTAGTTTATTGGCATGCAAAGAGAAACGATATTAATTAGTTACTTGCAGAACCTTTTCAAAGCTTATCTAGGAGATATTTACAAGAAATAACAGCAGAGTGTTTGAATTTGTGAGAAAAGAACAGGTTTCCCTGAAACAGGCAGGGGGAAATTACTCCCACGTATGTAGCGGTACCAGGTGTTGTGAACTCATCCATCATCTCACTCAGCACTCAGGAGCAGAAATCAGTTTCTTCTTAGGGCACCATTAATAAAATATCAGGAATATATTACTTCTGAAGAAGGAGAGGAGAAGGACTCTTTAAGTGGATCTCAAGTGGAACTTAAACCCTTTCAACCCAACTTAAACCCAGCTAGCTTCTCTGTCTTTTCAAGATATGTACATATGGGCAGGGATGATATTGTTGCTACTCTTGCCCCTTCAACATCACCTCACCAACACCTTAGCTTGAGGCAAGATGGAAATACCAAGTCTAACCTCAGGAAACAAAATCCTGAAAGACCATGAGTGCTCCAATGAGTTTCTGACTGATTTCTGCCCTTGAAAGAAGCTGCATGTGTGCTATGCTGGGCTTGCACCAGCTTAGGTTGAGACCATGGAGTAAACACAAGCAAGATGCTAATGGAAGATGAGAAGATGGTAAAAGAAAGCAACTCAGAAAGATGCTTAATATATAAGCAGAAGATGTCCCCTTACTGAAACTCATTTCTGTCTGGAGGCTGCTTAGCTGCAGAACTGCATATACAGTGTATTCAATGGGACATTTTCCAATCAGAGGCAGGAGGGGAATCAAGGTTTAGTGCTCAAGTGATGGGTCAGATGTGGTACAGATGAGTTCTTCCCCTTCTTTCTATCTTCCCAATGAACAAGTGTAGACTTTGTTTCAATTTCAAAGCTGACTTTCATTGGGATGTAGACTGGACAGGAGAGAAAAGTGGGGTAAAGGCCATTCAGAACTAAGGATTTCAGATAATTTTATTAATAACTGTGAGAAATGTAGCACCTGGCAGGAGAGATAAGTGGATTTTCCAAAGCTCTGTTGCAGGCAGGTAAATATTGCTCTGTTTTTTGGCACTAATAATTAAACAGAACACTAGTATTTCTCCTGGCAGTTTAAAAATTAAGGTGCTTGTCTTCCAGAGCTACATTCTGAAATCTGAGCAACAGTAACTACTTTAGATGTAAACTCCATAATAAAACCCCATAGGTACTCTGTTCAATGGATATATTTCACAAGCACATATAGCACTGAAGAAACACAGATTTTCCCACTGTATTCTAAGTCACGAAGACAACATTCTTGGCAAATATTGCAGTTCTTCAAAACCAGAACAAGCAGACTTAAGATCTGAGAAATACTTCATTCCTTCAAGAACATGGTCTCCCTAGTGCAGTTACATAAATAATATATTAGTATAGGATGTTAATTAATATTTTTATAACTTTTTATACAATGTGCCCACAGTTTGTCAGACAGCATACTTAATTTATTTTAAATGCTTAGACTACAGGGAAAAATGCAGATGACCTTGGAATTAGAGTGTTTGTATTTCTGGGGAGAGCAGTAGCACCTGGGATGTCTGAGAAGAACTGACTTTGAGAGTACAGCTTTGAATGAGACTGTAAATGCATCTGCAGTTGGATGTAAAACTTTAGCTCCTCTTCAGTTATTCTGTTTGTATAGTGCCTAGATCAGGCTGTCTTAAGCTAGGGCTTTGGATTACCTGCCTTGACCTCAGACCCAGTTGATTTTACTGCATTCACCTAATGATTACTGGAGCACTGGTAGAACTTACCATTACTCTTCATGGCTAGCTCCTGTGCTGTGGGTCTGCAGTCTATCAGTGAGTTCTCTATCCAGTCCATGTTGTTGCTCCCCTTGGCTCTCAATTTCCCTTTTAGAGTGAAGTTAGCCCTCACTGATAGCTTCTGTATTTTCCTCATCCCTTCTGAGGAATGAGTAATATTTCGTCATAATGAACCACAGGGATTTAGGGTGGGGCTTGTGTGTCCCTTTCAGTTAGAATGTGGAGACTTTTTAAATAGCAGTTTGACTGTCTTGGGGTTCTCCTTCTGGGGATATAGTTCTGGATTATTTTTTCTCTTTTATATAGGGGGGGGGGGGAACAATTTTGTTCATACAGTTCACAATGAAGGGCATCTAAGCAGAACCTGTTCTTTCCCTTTAGTAGTGTCCGGATAGGACTTTCACAATGTCTTTCTTGTGAAGACCTTGCACCAGCTACAAACCAGCTGTGCCTTGTGTTACCATTAACTTGCTGCCATGTTTGACACTCATGTATTTGTTGATGGGAGGTAATGACTGAACAATAGCTATTGACTTTTCATTTCATATTAACGGCAGGGCAACTTCTGAATCTGATAATGAGGGTAGGATGCCACTGTTGACATTCTTATTCAGTTGTAAAAAAGCTGCCTTTCCTGGATTCTTAACTTATACCTCAATAACCTGATAGAATTATCTCATTAAGGCATCAGTTTCACAAACTGTAAAATATATACAATTTTGTGATAATTTTCAGTCTCAGGACAAACATCTATTATGCATAAAATAAAAGTACAGGATAAATTATTTACCCAAAGCACATGGAGACAAGTGACAAACACTGAATGACGGAAGAGGGATGGAATGGGGTGGAAGTTTTTTTGACTCAAGATCAGTGTTCAGACAAATGTTGAGAGGTACTGACTTTGGTTTGTGGGGATTCCAACCAGCTCTTGCATTTTCTTTTTGTAAAGCAATAACAAATTATAATCCTTGCTTAATTTATCCTGGCAAGATCTGTTTTGGTCAAGTTACTGGTAGTGTAGTTATAAGGGAGAACAGATGAGATTTTGTTTTGAAGTTCCAGAAGTTTGGAAAATGTGTAATTTTACAGCAGATTCTAGGATTTTGCAGGAAGTCAAACATTTCTGTATAATTTCTCCTATAGTATCAGCAGACCTAAACTAGTAGAATTCAAGTAAACCTTTTTGTAGCTGAAAATATTTCTACAACTTGAATGAAAATTCATTTTGCTTTGAGGCAAACTTTTACATCTATTACTTCTTCTGTCTCTTTCTGTCTGATCTAATTCCTTCCTCCCTTTTGACTTTAGATCTCATATTTCTCTCTGCCATGTCCTTCACCATCTTCTGTTGTGGACAGCTTTTCTCTAGTTGCTGTTTTCCATATGGGCAACTATACTGAGAACCTTCTGAAATGCAGATGTTCAGTATTGTCGTGGAAGGCTAATAGGCCTAAAATATGTCCTGGCTTGCCCCACCCTTCTGCTGATGGGGGAAGCAAGGGTGGGAGGAAAACAAAGGCTTGGGCCATTATGTCCCCTCCCGAAGTGATAAACAGGTACCCAGAGGTGTTTAATGTCTTTCCCAAATAAGGGCAAGCAAGCCCTGGTTTCACCTAATATGGTCAGTTTTGCAAATGCCATTCTAAATGGTGAATCTCTGTGGCCAAAGGAGCCATTACACTTCGGCAAATAATATAAATTGAGCTAAGTTGCAATATGTTGTGCTTCTCCGTGCTGCCTCTGCCTCACTGCTCTGCCTCAGTGTGTGCTGCTCTGCTTTACATTCTACTCTGCTGTGCTGGTTTGAACTAATTGCAGAATTTTGAGTGAGAAATTTGACTATAGGCTGAGAAATGAAAACTCATGATGTCACTTCACCCAGAGCTCTACTGAAAAAGAAAAAAAAAATGTTTTAAGAGTTGTAACCCAAATACAGATAAGTCAGACAGTTTCAGGCCTATCTGGCTGTGGCTGCTCCTTGCATGGTTCCTTTGTCTATGCCTTTTGTAGCTGATTCTCAATAATTCTACTAACTTCATTCCTACTGCTAATCCCCCTGGCCAATCTACTTCCGCCTATCTGCTTCATCAACAGATGGTGAGATAAGATTGGGGAAGGGGGGAAAGGTGGTGGATAAAAACCCCTCTTGGGGATTTTGATCTCTGGGAGCGGTGTGGTGTTTCTGTATTACCTTTTCACTGTATATATCTGTAAATATCTGTTATACATTGTAAATATTTGCTTGTATATTGTGCGGTGCTGTAAATATAAAGCTTCATTTACCAACTTTCAGCATTCTGAGTCCTAGCCAGGGTTATATCAAAGGGTGGGGGGACAGGTAACTGTTCAAACCACCACATCTGCTCAGACAACATGCTCTGCCTCACTGCTCTCAACTTCGGCAATGTATTCTGCTCTGCCTTGTGCTTCAGACCAGCCTAGCCCTAATGTTTTGGGCTTGAACTCCCTGGAAAATTAAATGGCTCAAGTTTACTAGGAGAAGGCATTAAGTGCCTTATGATGTGGCGAGAAGTGCCACTAATTTTGTGTTCTCTGCACATCTGCAAGAAATCCTGCTTGTATCTCTTCCAACTTCCATGCTGAGTGGAACCATGATCAGGTCAGAGATAGTCTGCCTTTTCTCCAGCAACCAGCTAAAGCCTGGAAAGATCTAGAAGCCTATCAAGACACTGAGCAGTTACAACACTGCTGCAAAGGAACCAGAGACTATCTCAAAATTTCTCCCCCACTGCCGTGAGTAGAATAGACTTTCCCTAGGGCTCCAGGCTGCCTATTTATAAATGGGGCAAAGACATCTTGTGGCTAAACTTTTCCAATTTTCTGATTCTCCTAAATTAATGAATTCCCCATAAGCATCCATGTGAAGATTTTCCTGATGGAATTAGAACCCAAATTTATCTAGTTTATATATAGTTTGTGGGCGGGGCTTTTTGGAAAGAAAATAACTACGTATTTTATAATTCCTGCCTCAGTAATTGCCACAACTAAATCAGGTACATTCCCAAGTTAGGCTTTTTTGCTGCTGCTGTTGCTGTTACTAGAAATTGTTCCTGTATATGTAAAAAAAGGGATACAGTAACCGTTCTATAGATGGAGCACTAAAATAGCAGGCAACAGTAGTAGCATAAGGCAGTATTCTTTGCACTGCTGTCTTTGGAAGAATAAGGACTGCTTTTAACTTTGGGGTTTGTACTGTATTTTTTTAATGTCCTTTGATAATGTCCTCAATTGCAGCATGCCATTTGGACCCTCATGGTTTTGTTTAGCTGGAAAATTGCAATAGACAATGCTGTTTCCATTCCCGAGCCACTCCGACTACAGTGCTGGGAGCTGTTGGGACCCGCCCTATTCCTGATTTGGTCTATGCTGGAAACAGCTGCACAGTGAAAACTGCAGGGAATGTGCCTTAAGCAGAAAAGTTTGTGAAGCTACAGTCTCAGTGGTTCTGCCACACAAAAAGACTCTCTTCTGTTAAACCAAAACAAACAAACAAACAAAGCTAAAAAGCTTTACTTCTCAGGCTTTATAGTAGATTGTTATGGGATTTGAAGCCAATTCTGATCCTATTGCAAAAGGTTGTTGAGAAATGCTTCAGATCATACATCCATGTCAATATGTCTAACTGCCTTATATGGGAGGTAACTGTGTTGATAACTTCAAAAGTGAATGCACATTTATATCTAGAAGTGGTGTCTTGGGCTGAGGTCTATGCAATCTTCATGAGAAGGTATCAAATATTATCTGTGAAGGAGCTTCTATGCCTTGATTGCTATAAAAACAACTCTCAGCCCTACAATTTAGCCAGCCATCCCAAAATCTAAGCATCCCAAAATTTCCACAGTTACGCTTTTCATCCTGCTAAACCATCTTTGAGACAAGCTGAATAGAGCGTAGAAGTAAAACGTGTTAAAATCAAATCTCCAAGAAACCTGAACCTTCCTTGCAAGACCTGTGTGCACAGGAAAACCTGGTGGAATTTCACAGGTTGGACCTGTAAGCCTGTATCTTTCTGCTTATGGTAGATGAAAGAACCATCTTTAAAGCAGACAGACCAAAGTTGTTGGATAATGAATAAGGTGATCCTCACTTTATCTTATTTGATTTCATTACCCACAATGTTGAAAGCTGTCTGCAATATATGGTACTCCCTAAGCCTCAACTGCTTTTATACTATTGTTCTGAGAACTCATTTAGACAATTTTGAATCACTGCGATGATACGATTCAGTCCTAGAGTCACTCCAAAGCACAAAGACCCCATTGTCCTACCAGGTTATTGAGGCATTGTAGAGGAGATTTTGCTACTTGTAGTTTTCTGAACTGTTTATTGTGTTTCAAATGTGCAAGAGAATTCTTAATAAAGTGCATAACTTAGAGACGAAGTCTGCCTGATACCCTTTCTACAAACGGTAAACCTGCCTTTAGATAAGGCATCACTAATACAATCTACACTTCTTCACAGCAAGTGTAATTTTCAGGACCATCCACCTACTTCCTAAGTGGGTACACAGGCTTAATTCGGTATATTTGTATATTTTATTTGGTATATTAAGAGTTTTATTATGGCCTATTATTATTATGGCCTAATTATGGATGGGTTATTGACAGATGTCTTTCTTTTGACACTTCAGTAGAAACGAGGTAAACTGTTGCCATCCTGGCTAACCTAGTGCAAATATATCTGAATGCAGAACTGCAATGATTTATTTACCAAGTGTGTCAGCAACACGCACAGTTTAGTTGTATCTGTCCTAAAACTGTGTTTGAACAGTCATAATAATGGATGGGGAAATTCACTGAAATTTTAGAGAGCCTCATCGAAGTATTTTTGCTGGATTTGTAGTTTCTGTTGGATTTCAAAGTATCTTGTTATTTCTCCATTTTAAAGAGGCTGGTCTTTTCCAGCCAAAATTACTCTATGATTCTAAATATTATTAGCTGAGATTCAGCAGATATCTTCTTAGGGTGAAATCTGATCATCATCAGGGCACAACACTACCTCATGCTTCCTGGATGAGTGGGCAGAGAGATCCCTCAAGTGTCTGTGGAAGCAGCCTTACTCCCACTGTCACATGTGCTTTAGAGGCAATTACATCATGTTCTTGGACTCTGCATTTCTTATTAATATTTTTCTGGGGAGAGGTATTTTTAAAAAATTTTGACAGTGCTATTTCTCTTTCTTCTTTGGAATTATCAAATGTATTATATCTGTTGATATTCAGGAAAAACAATAGTGTCACACAATGCTGATATAGTTGGTGCAAGCAATTCATGGTCAAAAAAGATTCAGCCCTGTTAGCAGGGAGGAGCTATTCTGTAGCAGGGTTTCCTGTACATCTGTGCTAAAGTGGAGCACATCTCATCCTAGTGAGGGAAGTGCAACATATGAAGCTATTAGACAAAACCTGTAATACAGAAGAGAAAATGCTAGATGAATGCATAAAAATCCCTTTATTTTGCTGGTATTTGTGTTGAAGCAGCTATTTTATAATCTAAGCTGTCACAAGTGTCTGCCCTACCAAGATGAGGACAATGAGAAGACAGAGTATTCTATTGATCTGTCATTATAATGTAGTACATAAAAAGTGCACTGCAGTTAATTTGAGAAGTGCCAAAAGTGCATTTTTAATTGTGACATGATTTGTTTTACTGGAAAACACCTCAGATGGGATATGCATAATGGTGTATAAAATGCAAAGGTAGTCAGAATGCTTTTGCTGATCTTTAAGCAGTGTTTAAAATCATGATTCCACAGGATGTATTTTATCTCAAAATATTAGTAGGGTTCCTCTCGAGATCTGCTGTGTTTTAATGTTATCTTATTGTTATGTGTCCCTTCTCTGTCTACAGAACTGGGCAACTTCAGCTGGTCACTCTTCAGGTAGTATGATTCAAAAGAGTTTTGTCAGTATTGGGCTATGATGGTTCACACTTGTTGAAGATCTAGTCCAGTGTTCATAAAGTGTATTGGAATGAGAGCTAACAGGTACCACAGAAATGCAAACTATTATATCAGTAGAAGAAAACTGTCTTCAACTTTTACCAATTAACAAAATGCAGAAGTCTGTAATAAAGTATTGGACACGTAATTTTAATTTGCAACACCTGTTTTTCTGGTACTAGTTCTCTACTTTGTTACATGCAGTAAAATATCCTGATTGATTCAGCTCCATCCCTTCATTCCAGATTAACACTAGTCAAAACTAATCTCCTTGGAGTTACAGGTGGTAGATCCTTGGACATGATTTGCATTTTCTATAAACAGTCTGAAGCAAAAGATTTTGGAAGAATTTCAGTCAAAGAAGGAGAAACTGTTTGGGATGCTGTTTTTCCTTTCCTAACGATTGGTCAGAAAATGCAGCTTTGTACTTGTTGTTTTTACTAGGAGAGAGCAAGTCAGGAGTTGCACTTCACATCACAGACTTGATTGGTGCTTCTATGTGCTATCATGATACACGAGGAAGGTGTTTTGGCGGTAGGTTCTGTCAGTCTTGAGGTCTGGCTGTTCTTTCTGCTTTTGATCCAGCAGAGTATCTTGGAACTCACTTTAGTTTGGGAACCTTGGCCAGGGAGTTTGGGAGCCAAATCAGGAATGATGTCTGTTTGAACTGGCAGACAGTGAATGACTGGCACTGAGCATAAGCAGACCATGCTGTAAAGCTTTAAGGTGCAATTAGTTTTGAAAAAGTAGTTAGTGTCAGTATTTCTGAAATACTAACTTTTGAGGCATAGAGGTCTGTCCTTTTGAATATTCTTGAATAAAGGATCAGGTAATCTTTCTTATAGGCATTATGCATGTGCATCCCACAGTGAAAAATGTGTGTCCTTGGGCCTGATGGGACGAATGCTTCTCTTGGTTACATGAGAGAAAATGCATAGTAAAGTCGTAGCTGTTGCCGATTTCTCCAGTGCTCAACAATGCAAATTAGGGCTGAATTCATCTCCTGCCTATATCTCGTGTTTTGCATAGAAATGCTCGCTGTGCTGCAACATACTCACATTTGCAAGAATGTGTCTGTATAGTTTACATTTCCAATTTTAATTTTTGAGCCATGCGTAAGAGACTCCAGGGAACACTGTGTACTGTCAGCAGAAGTTATCTTTTTGATGAATCAGGCACATTGTTTGTACCCCTGCATTTGATAGACATGTTGTAATAAGGTCCTGAACTGCTTACTGTGTCTTTATGTACCTTCCCTCTCAGCAGTTGTAACTATTGTGCTGCTTGACCTATATTAATGGTACTACAAACAACAAGTTTAACCATTAACTTGTGAGCCCTGTTTAAATGGATTTTGCCAAGAGATGAGAACTGAAGATTTAAGGAGGTAAAAATTAAAAAGAGGGCTACCAAAATGAAGTTTATCAGTGCTTGCTGGGCTGAGGTGGAGGGTGGGAAGGACCCAAGAATAAAACCTGATATATTACTGTGGTCTGAAGTAGTGCTACTCAAGGTATGGAGAAGTGTTGTCATGGATGTTTTGTTCAATTAGATAATTTGTCTGCTTTATCTGTTTGGCTCTTCCAGTGAAGTGTGCTTGTTGTATTATCTGTATCAACACATACCCTGTAGCAAGAGCAGGCTGAGGGTTAACTTGAAAGGAGTAAATATTGCCTACTACCACTGCTGGGCAAAGCGAGGCCAGCCCTCAGTAACTTGTGAGGAGACAGTGAAAGCTAGAAAGAATTCAGGTGAAATGAGCCACTGGAAGGATGGTGCTTTAGATATAGAAAGAGCAGGTTGATTGAGTTGGGTTTATCTCAGGAAATAAAATTCCATACACAGAACTTTAATTTTAGACCGTTTAAGAAAAGCTAAGACTCGCATTTCTAATACATATGACTACAACTCCTCAGGAGTAAGCAACTGTGACTACTGATCCATGGTAACCATCCCATGTGTGCAAAAAGCCAACAGCAACTATGTGATGGTTCAATATCTGCTGTGATTTGATCCTTTATGGAAAAGTGATTCTCTGCATTGAAGTTTATTGACAATATTTTGTGTTCCACCTCCCCCCACCGTGGTACTTAGAGTGGGCATCTAAAAGTTAAATGGAGGGAGGAACCGCAATGTGCTCTGAAATGTTCTGCCAAAACGTTTCTCTTCCCTGATAAAGCTGCCTCATCTTATGCATGCAGACATTTAAATCTGCTACTGTTTCCATTTGGTAGGTTATCTTTCTCCTGGGATTTCACCATTCTGGCTCCACAGGGCATATGCAGGTGTCTTGTGCAATCAGATAGTTTGTCTCTGTGTCCTGCCTGGTCCTGGTGATTGACAGTGTCAAAACCCTGTGCTTTAGCCAAAAGCAGCAGCTGATATTCATAGGTGCAATTGTCTTTAGTTCATGCTTTGCAGCTGAGCTGTTCTTGGGCATTGTCACATCTGTGAATCAAGATTAAGTAGGCCTGAGTGCACAAACAAAAATGAGAGGCTGAGTGAAAATCTCTCACATTTGAGTCTACTGTAAGGGCAGTTGAAAAAACACAGAACTCACTATCTTAACTGTAACAAGGCACGCACTTAAAAACATGCTTTAGAAGTGAGGTGTTAATATGTTGGTCCTTATTCTGATGCAGTTAAGTTGAGATGACTGGAACTTCTTTCTTGTCACTAATACAGACTTCTGGTTGAAATGGATAAACTGAGAGAAGTCCTTGTCATGTCTGGTCTCAAGAGTTGCTGACTGAGTAATATTCTTTGGGCCTTGTTTTGAAGATTGCAAACAGTTTGGTAAACGTGTAATTAAACCGAAAAAAGCTTTGTAACAGAAAGGGAAGCAGTGAGCAAGACTATCATCAATTTAGTGATGTATAAGCCGAGGGAGAGAAGCTCATGGTTCTGTCTGCCAGACTTCTCTAACCAGCTATTTCCTTGTCTTAGGTTGCAAAAGGAAAAGAGGTACAAAGTCACCCTTACAAGTGAGTGATCTTGGTTATTCAACAGAACTGGAGGAGGCTTGCTGGGACTAAGCAAAAATGCAATTGTGCCAACGGAATTTTTCATGTTTCTAGGTAAATGTATTTATTTCTAGAATTTCCATTTTGGCAAGCTAAACTGGTATAGGTGATTCCTTAGGGTTATTTCTGCTTACAGTGTTTCAGTACTTCTGAAATTCTACAGAAATAAGTGTAGCTGAGGGATATTGGTTTACAAGTTGGTCCCAATGTGTAGCAGCATTAATTTATTTAATCTGGAGTAGCAGGCACAGTTTTGCTTCATGTAGAGCAAAAGTAGGAGCAGGCTAGGCCCCGTGGCTACTCTTCTCATTTCTCATCTGTCTATCCCTTCAACTCAGAAACAGCAATGTCCACAATGAGGTCACAGCACTGTGATGTTGCTCTGAACATTAACTTTTGTTTCAGCAGCTGTGTTGGCTGGCACTTATGGAAGGAAATTAAGCATTTCCCCCTGTATTGGTACGACAGTATGATTTTTATTCGCTCTGAGCCTAATGGGCACATTCCGGCTTGTAATTATGAGAGGGCCTGGCAGATGAGCTTTTGAGATGCTTGTTCATAGCTCCCTACAGTTTTGTGTTCAAACACAAGAAAAAACAGACTTTTCTCCTTCTGGCAATTCCATGTAGGAAGGCTTGTTTACTTATTAGTTTAAAGCATCTTATTTGAGTGTTCTCACATTAACCTCATGGGAAGGAAAGGAAAAATCTGAAGTTTAATAAACTGACTCCTTTCAGCCAGTTTTCAGGTGTGGGAGAAATGAAAGACATTCAATTGCAGACAGAACATGATCTGTACAATTCTGGGCAAGACAGGTTAAAGCAAAGCAGCAGATTTACCTTCACATCTTGTTACAGCTTACAAAACAGTTGCCTGCCAAGTGGTGTATTTTGAGACCCAGTACGACAGCACAATTCAGTTACTCTTCATGTGTTTAGTTAGTCTCTCTATCCTGCATTAAGTTAGTGTCTCCCTAAAGCAGCTCTCATGATAGGACAGCATCTTTTAGTATCTTGGTACCTTTGTGCTAAAAGGCTCTTGTGAGCTGTCTTGAGAGAATTTTGTCTTCTATCAGAGCTGTAAAGGTTATCTCAGCAAATAGAATAAAACTGGCTAATGATCGCTAGCTTTATGCCCTTTTCTTTCAGGGGATAGGTTCAACAATACAGAAAGCATCTTGGGGAAAACTATCTTCACTAGTAAAGATAACTAGCCATTTTTTAGGCTATTTACCACCTGCATTTTCATGTCAAGTGTGACAAATAGATCTTTTTCTGAGCATTTCTGTCTCAAGTCCCTGCTCTTCTGTAGATCTATGGAAACTAGTAGAAGTCTTGCTTGTCTTAGGATTGTCTAATTGTATTGTTTTTACTTAAGACACCTTGTAGAAAACAAACTCATTAGAAGAGTCAGGGAGAAGTGGAAATAACTTGTGTTCTTTATGGGACTCTTCTGAAACAGGATAACCAGCTGGAGGCAGTCATATGTAGGTAGAAGATTGCAGCTGGAATGGTAATATAAATTCTTTAAAAGCAAGTAGGTGGTACTTGCATTTATTACAAACTGTGTCCAAGGTGAAGCTCAGCAACAAGGCAATCTGTTGTGAAATTACAAGAAAAGGATCACGTTTGCAAACCACTACATGTTAAAGAAGCACTGGGTCACAGTTGGCACTATATCCAGATCTCCTGGGACACTTAAGGATCCCCACATGCAGGTCAAGCAGAGATTGACTTAACACCTCCTCCTCCTCCCCCCCTCCACCCTCGTCAGGACCAAAGTGTCCTCTGTGTTTGTGCCCAAAAGACTGAGGCATAATGTCAATTATTCACTGAAAATTGGGACTTCCTCCAGCTCACTGTATTTGGACTTTTAATGTCACTCAAATTGGCACATAGAAGTAAGTCTTAGACCAAGAAGCTTGCTTTTGAAAAAACATCTCCTCACTTGATTGCTTTATCTCTGGACTTCTCAGTCTTGGCTTCTCTCCCTCTTTTGTCACTTGCTCCTGCAGAGCCTCTCTTTACATAAGTTTCAGCTCTGCTACTCACTCCAGTGATCTTAGTTGGCAGTTATTCCAAAGGATGCACTAGCTTCTAAGTGAAATAGTTTGCTTCATTTGTTTGCTTGTGCTTATATGTTAAACTTTATGAACACTGAAGGACTATCACACAGGTTATCAAAAGCTGTTCTATTAAATTATGCATTAACCAGCAGTGTATGTTTGCAATATGTATGTTTAATGACATAATTTTACAAATGTGGTATAAGTACAATAACTCAGTAGGAAGTATATTGTTATGAGTTAAAAACTGAACTAATCAGTATTGTAACTCAGTAAGATTAGGAGTTTGGATAGAGCAGCCTCAGGAGTTTACAGGCTAGAAAATCCAGCCTGGGCAGACTGTTTTATCCTGTATTTATGTGGGAAGACACCCTGGGCTCAGGAGTTTTGCTTGTGTGAAGATTATAGGGCTGGAGCTCAGCTGTAGCAGTATAGAGATTCAGCTGTGCAAAATTGTGCATTTTGGAATGACTGAAACATTTCTGTGACTATTAACATCTGAAGAATAATTCAGTATTTTCCTTCCCCCCAAAGAGATGACCTTTGTCAGCTTGACAATAAAGGAGCGTTGAAAGCAAATAATGAATCTTATATGAAAAAATGTTGCAAATCTCTGAGAAATATAATTAAACTGTTCTTGGTAGCAGATTCATGGAGCGGTTTGTAAGAGTAAAACCCATTTATTTACAAGCTGCATCAGAAAATAGAGATGTGTGCCTGCGTCTGCTGCTTTATTTGTTGGTTTTGGTTGTACGGAACTAGCATCCAGGCATCCAAACCAAAGTCCATATTCTGTGAGATATTAATATATAAGTATTAGTATTTGCTCAGAAGCTTTTTTAATCTGAGGATGTGAAAACAAAAGCAAATACTTTATTGTTTTAGGTTTTGGATGGACTTTTTTGGAAACTGGCTTAGTTCTTTTGATTACTATCTTGTATCTTCATCTGGAAGACCATTATAAATGTGAGACCCCAAGAGAAAATTTGCTTCCAAAAATGACTGTAAATATCAAATGGCACTCACTGCTGTGTAGCTGAGTTCTTTCTTTGCCTCTTAAAGAAGATCCTTGCCAGACTATGATTTTTGTCACAACCAATCTATTTGGTATATTTAATCTAAAACTCATGGTCTTGACCATCCACGGGCTGATTTCCTAACCATTCGTGTGTTCCTACAAAAAATATAAATATCCTCCTTCCACACACATTACAAGAATTAATATTTTGGGAATGAAGAAGAATCAAATGCCATTGGTGTGGTGGATATATTGATGATGCTGAGGATGCTAGCTGATTCTGCACTAGAGTGGTGCAGATCCTGCATATCCCTATCCTGTGTATTGGCATATTATGTTGGCAGGCTCTGGTCAGGCTTCCTTGTTCCAGGGCTACTCATAACTATTTTTCCGCTTGCATTTCCAGCTGTGGCACCTGTCTTCCAGCCATGCTCATGGAAAGACAGTGTAGTGCTCACTAGCATGTAATGTGGGAAGTCATTAGTGGTGTGCCCCAGGGATCAGTGCTGGGCCTGATCCTGTTCAATATCTTTACTGATGACCTGGATGAGGGGATTGAGTCCATCATCAGTAAGTTTGTAGATGACACTGAGTTAGGAGCAGATGTCGACCTGTTGGAGGGTAGGAGAGCCCCGCAGAGGGACCTGGACAGGCTGGATGGGTGGGCAGAGGCCAAGGGGATGAGATTTAACAAGGCTAAGTGTAGGATTCTATGCTTTGGCCGCAACAACCCCAGGCAGCACCACAGGCTGGGGAAAGAGTGACTGGAGAGCAGCCAGGCAGAGAGGGACCTGGGGGTACTGGTCGACAGCCAACTGAACATGAGCCAGCAGTGTGCCCAGGTGGCCAGGAGAGCCAATGGCATCTTGGCCTGTATCAGGAACATTGTGGCCAGCAGGACAAGGGAGGTTATTGTTCACCTGTACCTGGCACTGGTTAGGCCACACCTTGAGTACTATGTTGAGTTCTGAGCCCCTCAATTAAAAGAGAGCTGTTGAGGTACTGGAATGTGCCCGAGAAGGGCAACAAAGCTGGTGAGGGGCCTGGGGCATGAGCCCTATGAGGAGAGGCTGAGGGAGCTGGGGTTGTTTAGCCCAGAGAAGAGGAGGCTCAGAGGTGACCTCATTGCTGTCTACAACTATCTAAAGGGAGATTGTAGCCAGGTGGGGTTTGGTCTCTTCTCCCAGGCAACCAGCAACAGAACAAGGGGACAGAGTCTCAAGCTGTGCCAGGGGAGGTCTAGGCTGGATATTAAGAGGAAGTTCTTCACAGAGAGAGTGATTTGCCATTGGAATGGGCTGCCTGGGGAGATGACGGATTCAATGTCCTTTGAGGTGTTCACAAAAAAGCTGGATGGGGCACTTAGTGCCATGGTCTAGTTGATTGGATAGGGCTGGGTGATAGGTTGGGCTGGATGATCCTGGAGGTCTCTTTTAACCTGGTTGATTCTATGATTCTATAAGTAGGTATCAAGACACACATAGTTCTGCTATGGTACTACTCTCCTACCCTATTCTAGTCATAATGAGTTTCCCATTTGGGGAACTGCATCTGGACCAAGGTTTTGAGAATGAGATTTTGGGTTTCACTCAAATCCAAAGGAGATCTTAGTTTCTGTGACACTGCAGGGGACCAGAATCCTGAGATGATTGTGTTATCCAGAACCATAAAAAAAAAGTTCTTTTTGGAGATGTGAGTAAACTAAAAATACAGCTTTTATTGGTCAATAATCCTGAGTTTCCCCAGTGGTCCAGGTACTTGGTATATGATAAGGAGCCGATAAAACTCACTTATTTTTAAGCTTTTTAAATTACTTTCACCCATGTGTCTTCTTCAAGACAGTCAGACCAATTTGAATTTACTCTTCTATGATCCTCGCTTAAAATAACACATAATATAAAAGGCTTCATGGTGCTTTTAATAATGGTTTTAATATTTCATTCTTTGGGGAATAGCCTGGACATGTGTATAAAGAAATGAGCCAAATGGCTCTTCACAACAGCTGTGGTAAATGTACAAGTGATTTTGCTGCCTTGAAAACAGGAAAAAACCCTCTTCTGTTGCATCATTTTGGCTGGGAAGTGCTCAAAGTTATTGTGACAGGACTGTATTTTGAGCAATTGTTGGTGATTTGTTTTTTAGCACACAAAGAAAGTAATAAATCTGTCACCCAGAAAAATCAGGTTGTGACCTAAAGGAAAGAGCAAATTGTGGCTTTAGGTAAAAAAGAGTGACCTGTCTATGAGGGTCATTTATCATTATAACAAAATTGCTGGTGCTCTCCTAGCTGACCAGGAAGAAAGGCTGTGGTAAGCAGAATTGAGGGATGCAAGCATCCGAATATTTTTAACTGATCAATAGTTTCGTGATTTACAAGAAGCCAAAAACCTGTCAGCATGCAGAGCAAGTGCACTGTACATCTATTCTCAAAAAGAAAACAGGAGAGAATTGGTTTAATTTGGAAATTAAAAAAAAAAACAACATTTTAGGTTTGACACACTTTAATTTGAAACCATATCTTGGTACAAGTGACTTTAGCAGCCTGTGGTACAAAAAAGAGAATCAAACCAAACCAAACTCCCCAGAAGGCTGAAAACAATAAGTAATCAACAGCATAAAGCTCCTCAAGGTGGTGATAGCATCACTTTGGCACATACAGTGTCTCAGAAGTAATTTGTGATATGTGGTTACATTGATTGATAGTAATAGTCCCAAACTGCTTTTAGCTAAAAAATAAACTCCCAAACTTTTTTCTTACTCATCTGTCATATATTTTATGTTATCCTATAGGTGCTCAGCTTTCTATGTGTCTTACAAGAATAAGGAACAGCAAAGCAAGTTCAGTGCCAGAACTGAGTCTGGCAGAGATTGTGTTAACTGCAAAGGTTATGTTCCACCAGTTCAAACCTGACTTGCATGGAATATCAGGTGAGCATGTTTTGAAATAGAAAGAACTAGTATTTTCTATTTTTTATGTTGTTATTGTGAAGTATCAAATCTTTCTCAGAATGGTTAATTCTAGAAACTAGTTTCCTGATGTTCAGTACCTCCTGGTAGTGATTTTTCACTTTAATCTGTTTTTATAGAGTTTGCAAGGGCATCATAAAAGCAGAGTGCATGTGGAAACCCAACACAATTTCTTGTACAGCAATTTTCATGACAATTGCTAATTTCTGTTGATTGCCTTAGTGCAGGAGTGTCTTATCAGACAAGAACATCCAATGCTAAAAAAACCAATTTTAACATGTTTAGAGAAGCAGTTATGATTCAGGCTATCACCTATCACTTAGACATTACCAGCATTATGCTATCTTGGGAATGCTTAACGAAGCTATTTTAATACAATTTACAGGGACATTTTAATTTATCAAGGCTGGTTACTGTACTGCACACTTTCAATGCATCATCAAAACATTAAGATAAAAGTAATATAAAAGGCAAAATATTAATTTACAATACAAACTCTCTTTTTAATGCACACTGATAACACTTCATCCATTGCGGTTTTATTAAGTCACTTTAGCATAATTTTAAGTGTAAATGTAAATCGAATTTATTTATTCAGACTTGACTACATGGCAGTGCCAAAGTCTGGGATTATTCTGCACCAAATCGCCCTGCCAGATCTTACCACTGCATAGGACCAGACTGGACAGAAAGCACCTAACTGAAGTTTCATGATTCAGAAAGATTGGGATTTTGTTCAGCAATTCCTGTGCTTTCAGAAGTCCATGAATCTACCCTGGAAAACATATCCTAAATTTGTCATTAGATAGCAACATTTTCATGTCACTCCTTCCTGAGAATATTGAAAGTGTTTTTTATCCTGGAAAGCTGTCTGGCAGAAAGGGACCTGGGGATTGTAACTGACAAGCAACTGAATATGAGTAAGCAGTGTGCCCAGGTGGCAAAGAAGGAATGCTGTGTTCAGCAGGAATAGGGAGGTGATTGTCCCCTTGTACTCTGCTCTGGTGAGGCCACACCTCGAGTATTGTGTTCATTTTTGGGCACCTCACTACAAGACGCATGTGGAGGTGCTGGAGCTAGTGCAGAGGAAGGAAATGAAGCTGGCGAAGAGCCTGGAGAATAAATCTTATGAGGAGTGATTGAAGGAGCTGGGGATGGTTAGTTTGAAAAGGAGGAGTCTGATAGAAGACCTCATCTCTATCTACAGCTGCCTGAAAGGATGTTGTGGAGAGGCTGCTGCTGGTCTCTTCTCATAAGGTAAATAGTGATACAATAAGAGGGAATGGCCTCAAGCTGCAACTGGGTAGGTTTAGACTGAACATTAGAAAAAAAAAAAAATCATAGAAATAGTGGTCAGGCATTGGAATGGGCTGCTCAGGGAAGTGGTGGACTCATGACACTGGATGTGTTTAAAGGTTGTTTGGATGCGGTACTTGGGGATATGTGTTAGGGTGAACCTTGTAGAGGGTTGGACTCAGTGATCCTGAGGGTCTTTTCCAGCCTGAATGATTCTGTGATATACAGGTTAATACTAATAAACACCAGAACAAAATATACTAATTGGACACTATTTTGCTTCTGTAGATATAAAGTCAGGTGGCCTTATTTTTTAATGTCCTGTTAGTCCAGAAGCCACTTACTAATGCCTGCAACACACCACTGTTGTTTTGTTCATGCTTACTAGTCAAGTTCTAAATTGTGACATATTTTCCTTGCACCTTTTTTTGTGCCTTGCACCTTCTTTTGTGCCTGGCAGGAAACATAGATGCTGATTTTCACTATATTACTTTTTAAAAGCTTCCTGATTCAGATGTGAAGTATTCTTAGTACAAAGGTGGGAGATTTTGTCTGGCCAACTTATTTTCTTTCTGTTTTTAGAAACAAATGTGCTTGTATTGTGCACCATAGATTGGCACCTAAATGAGGTTGGGGTAAGCAGCTAATCAATCATATCTGGATAATAGACATCAGTGATATTGCCTTGCAAGGTTTACCCTCTTTGATTTATACTAGGGGATTGTTTTTTATGGAGCTTTTAGAATATTTGTCACTGAATAATGTTTTTATGACCAAGCCACAAACACAAAGCCAATATTTATTTTAAAGCTGCCGATCAACAGTTTGATTAAATTTGTACATATTTTGAGAGCATTCAGACTGGATGCCAGCGAGTGCAATGAACAGAAGATGCTTCTGAAACAATAGGGGTACTGAGCCTGAAATGCTATTGACCATCACTTTGGAAAGCCATTTACATCAGAGGGATGTAAAAATAGAACCTAGTCAAAATGTCAGCACTTGCCCAGTAGCTTATACTCCTCTTACACTTGATCTAAAAGTCTGAATAAACTTCAGCACAGTGGAGACTTGAGACATCGTCCATTAAGCATCAAGAAATACTCAGCTAAGACACTTCAATTAATTTTTGGCCTGCTTCACTGGTCCTGAAGTGTTTGAATTTCATACTACAACTCAGTTGCAATGAAATTTTAAGGTTTAAAATCTACTCTGAAAGTGCAATAAAAAGTGCATAAGTGCAGGTGGTACATTGAGACTTGGATGTCTTTGAATGGGGATAATCTTGCTTGAAAGGATTTGTGTGTGCACTGTTGGAGTGTAATAGTAAATATTGCCATGCCAGTGAGCAACTGGTTGCTACTTCATATAGTTTTGGGTCCTTTATTACAGGAAAGAATGGGCTAAGTGGAGGTGAGCTCAGCCATCAGGCTCCTTGGGGGTTGAATTGGTGGCCCTGTGAAGAAAGAGTACCCACTTGTTCAGCCTGGAAGGGGAGAAAGATGGAACCAAGCTCCCATTGAGGTGCACAGCAGGAAAATAAATGTGGTCATAAGTGGAATAAAGAAGTGTGGACAAAAAGGAGAGAAAAAAAAAAAAAAGCAGTGAAACAGGGGTTTTTGGGAAGACGTACAGTCTTGGAGGTTTTTTGGAACTGGAAAAAGCCCTGGAAAACTTGTTCTGGATTCAGTGCTAAAGCTGCTTTGAGTAGGAGGCTGGACAGAGATGCACTGAGATCACTTTCAGCTGGTATGATTCTGTAATTTTATTTTTCCTGACAGGATTATATGTTGAGATTTTGGGAACTGTCCAGGGAATTTGTGTCCTCCAGAGGACTTTTCATCTGCATGCAAATGGGTATGAAGCCTGACTGGGCTGTTTCTCAGAGGCAAGTAGGCTGTGTTCTTGGGAATCTGTTCTTGCTACTAGCCCATTTATCTGAAGAGCTTTAGTGATTCTAGCAAACTCATTAAAATGTAACTATAGCAAGTACTCTGCCATTTGATGGCATTGTGGAACGTGAAGTCACCAGTGACACTGTGAAACTGTGTTTTTGGGTAAGTGATCAGGGCAAAAGGCAAGTAGGAACAAAGAAGACCTGATCAAGTTTCCTATAACTACAATTTAGACTGACAAGACATGACTACTCTGATAAGATAAAACCAAGACATTACAAGTGGTACAATGGAGGCTTCTTGGACTGTAGCTTACAGTCAAAATTAAATGCCATTTGAACTGTATCCTTGAGGAAACTATAATGTGAAGTGAACAAAGTGTTCCTCAGTGCTATGCAGAGGAGGCACCACGATGAAATAATCTTATCTGTCTATAGACTACTGTTTTTTGTTTGGAATCTACCAGTGGACACAGTATTCTGATGGCCTTTTGTTTGCTTGGTCACTCTGGTCCTCATGTACCAGTGCTTGCTTTGGCTGCAAAGTATCCTTCCTAACAGTGACGTTTTTATTAACCACATAATTCTGATATTTTGTTAAAGACTGATAATGTTCAGCAAAATAGATCTCAGCCTTCCAGTGCCTGATTTTACCTGGCTCTGATTGCAAAACATTTGCAGCAGAGCATAGCAGGTTAGGATAGTGGAGAGGAACAGCATCCTGATTCCCCAAAGAAGAATCTATCAGTAATGCTGCATGCTTCCTTTTCAAAACCTTTGCATTTCAACACATGAACTACTATTTCCTTCTGCTGTCTAAGACTACATATCCCTGTGCTTGGGACTCTGAAGCTGGAGCCACAGTTGGAATAGAGCTTTCTAAACAAGGTCACCTTGTGTTGTAAAAATGCTTGTTCTAATTGTTTATATTCCCCTCGCTTGTTGTGTTATGTGGGAGGGAGGAAGTCTTATTTTGTGGCTATAGAAAAAAAATTTCAATAATTACTTTGAAATTAAAGACTGCAGAGAAACAGTATAGCAAAGAAAAATGCTGGCAGTTCTACTTCTATTACCTGGATCTCATCAGCTCTGCACTTAGATGTATCTTACACACATGTGACACTATCACCCGAAGGGTGTGGAGATGTTTGCTGTGTGGGTCATCAGTAAGATGCCTGTTGAAGAGGACAGCAAAACTTTAACCAGAGTGTGGGGAACTAGAGAAGAGACAGGACTCTAGTAACTAGAACTACTACTGCAATTTAACTCCCTCCAAACATTTCAAACAAGGCAGCCTGTAAGGATGAAAAAATTCTAACCATTCCCCCTCTCAAAAAAAAGCCCCAAACCAACAGCAACACCAAAACCCAACAAAAACAACTCCCCTGATGTGAAGACAATTACAAAAATGCAAGTACTTAAACACCAGCCTGTATTAATATGATGATCTTAAGGCATGCCGTAAGTGAAATAAAATGATGAAAAGTGCATAGATCCATCTCTAATCTGCTGCCTCATGGCAAAGATTAGTAATTGATGTGCTGCGATTCATTTAGAACCCCTAAATGGAATCTGAACTTCAGTGGAGCCAGCCTAGGGTGATCACAGATGCCCAGCGGTTTTGAAAATCATGGATGGAGCTCAGCAGTACCTAAAATTTATCAGAGGCAACACAGTTGAATATTTAACATCCTGGGGTGCTTTTTAATCTTAGTGGAACCTTTGTCCTGCCTGTCTTCCTATGCCCTTCTCACAGACTTTGAGCACTCTTATTCCCCAATAAGTATATCCACAGGAAGTTATAACCCAACACCAATGTTTTTGTACATTTTCAAGAGGCAAGCCCCAGATATCTTAGACCCCATCTTTCAGGAGAGGCATGTTTCCAGCCTTCCTTCCCAGCACAGGTCATTCTTGCTGTAAAGGCTCAGCTTTCAAATCACTCTTTCAACTTGCATCTCCATCTGCAAATGCTGCTACACACATGGGTTTTAGTTTTCTTCAGCAAAAGTCTGTGAGTGACTTGGGCTGCCACATGTCATAGCATCTCTGGTTTGAGAGGACATGAGTGGAAGCATCTTGGTGATCATCTGGTGTTTTTCAGTCTCATGTTAGTTTTGGACCATTTCACAAAGTGTATATTGATGGCAATGATGGTTTGGGGCAAACCACATGAACAGAAAATGTGTCTCAACAGATAAGGGACCACTGAGCTCAAGCAGGGCTCACCACTTAAATTTAGCATCAACAGGAATTTCATATCATCCTAAAATATGCTTCTTACCTTGTTGTAACTGTGAACCCTCTGAGTCATGTGCTTCTTTACCAACCTGCCTTTACGGGTTGGCTAGTCCAATAGTGAGCCTTCTAAAGCCTCTGGCAAATTACTATTTAAATACTCTTTACTTGGTCTCCTTAAAGTGTGTTTTGTGGTTTTATTTTTTTTTCCCCTTTTTCCCATTTAAATTATCTCACCCTCTATTGATTGTGTGCATAGATTGCTATAACAAATTTTGGGGTTTTGTTTCAATAGACAGCTTTGTGAGTGATTTGATTATTAATAATAAGTTATGAATTATTAATATTAATTTCATTATGAAAAATAATTTTTATCATTAATATTTTAAAATAGGTTAAATTTCCCTGGGATTCTTTGGATGTTCAGTTGACAGGAAGCAATTACACAAAGGGTATTTATAAACATGCAATTAAATAAACAGTTTAAACAGTCAGAACTTGGAAAACGGGAACCTGGTAACAGGGAAAATTCTAACTACACCTATGGAGTCTTACCCATGACACACTGGTGCAAAGTATTCCTGGTAGAGAAGGAGGAAAGAGCTGTCTTGACACATGTGGCAGCTGTGAATAGAGACATGAATAGACCTCTGGTTTCTGTGGAAGCAGCAGGAAAAGGAGACAACAGTTTCTAAATCACGCCCATTAAATACACTATTTTGAAAGTGAAACTGGCCAATAGGCACTAGCATCCATTGTTTTGGCCAATGGATTCAAAGTTCTGTGCCCATGTGTCCACCCAGGCACATTGAGGGGCAGCACAACACACCAGACTTGGTGGTGTTAAGGACCTAGCTCTCGTGGCTTTGTTGGGGCCAAACCCTTTATTGTTTTGCTCAATCCATCAACTCCTGGACCTGCAATGGGAGGAGAAGAGCAGGGGTTTCAACTGATCTGGCAGGGTTTATGCCCTAACAGGACAGTGAGCAGTCTACTAAGGCACAAACTTACATAGTAGCAGCTCAGAAATTATTTGATAGAAGTGCAAGAAAATGTACATCTGAATACCACAATGGATGCTGTGGTCATGGTCTTAAGCCTTCCCAGAACTCTATGAACAGAAAGTTTCCATCGTGAGTAGTTTGCTATACTTCTGTTCTGCTCCTTCAGAGAACCCTTTTCAGTGGATTAGAACCAATGTTTTCAGTTAACTCATCTTAATGAGTTAATGACTAAATCACCTAACTAGAATAATTTACAAATTAACACCATTACACGTGACTGAGAAGAAAGTGTTCCCTGGGGGAAAGCACACTAAACCTGACTACTACAAAGCTTCCAATGCCATCGTTACCGGTGGAATGATAGGGGCTTTAAGGTAAGGTCATTATCTTTAGATTTGTCTCTCATATCCTCAATGTGACTGTTCTCCTTTTTTGTGATCCTATAAGCGAGTATCTCATTATCGGAGTGATAAGGAGTTGAATCCTTTTAGATGCTGTTATTTGTTGAACAAAAAACTTGATTCATGTAACCACTTACGAGGCCTCAGTATGAGTTGCAGTTCCAACCAAGGTAAATTCACAACACAAATGCCAAATCCTGGGTTTGTACCAATAAGAAATGAAGGATGAATTGAACCAGGAATGCAGAAGTGAAAAGGAAGCCAGCTCTCCCTGTTGTAGAATATATTAGTGATATGAATAATAATAAATAGTAATATGAAAGGAAGGTTAACTTAAAGCTTTTGTGAGTATTTTTTTTTTTTAATAAAAATTTATGCAACTCTTCTAGTGCCTGGGTAGACCACATTGTTCTTGAATGCTTCCTTGTTCCTCTGGGTGTGGCTATAGCAGGTAAAATGGACTCCATTAACAAAAATCCAACAAAATGATGTATCTTCTAGTTTTAGATTTCAGCTTTCATAACTTCTCAGCTTTAAACTTCTTAAACTTTCATGTTGAATCATATAAATATATCAGTTAAGCTTTAAGGTAGTGCAATCAAGACTCATTAATGAATAGCTCAAGAGTCTGACTTGTAAATGTATGTTGTTGTTTTTTCTAGGAATTACCATTTATTCCAAACGAGGATAAAATATTTCTAATGGTCTATTTAATTTAGAAAAAGAACTTTAAAAAAATATCTGAAAGGAACAATTATCATATTGACTTCCCAAGTTACTGTGGTTTTCAGGTCATGTACCTAACGGTTTAATGGGGTGTGAAGTGCTTTAACGACTTACCTAAGACAGTACAGCGATCCTGTGGCAGAGCCAAAACCACCGTTGAAGTGCTGATTCCTGATCCACTGACCTATTCCTAGAAACATTGCTGCCACTGACCTATTCCTAGAAACATTGCTGCCATAGTCTTAACAAACGAGCATAAACCTTTTATGAAACATGGAAGGTAGTCAGGGAGAAAACTCTGTAGTTCTGCTGCTAGGAAAAAGGGTAACTCACAGAGCATCCTAGACACTCTGCATGTCGTGGAGTAATGTTCTGTTCGGTGCTCTCATGCATACTGTGTCAATGACAAATACCAGCTTGAAAGACAGATCTGAGAGAGCACGTGTGCGAGGTTAGATGACAGCTGCATACCAAACTCCTAAGACAAAAGAGAAAACTCCTGACTCAGACAATGCTTTAAAAGCTACTGAGATAACAAACTGAAATTCCTAAAATGCAGGATGTCCTGCTACAGGAGGGGCCATTAAGAAGGAGGTGGAAGGAAGCAGGACAATCCTAAAGCTAACCATTCACACACTTGTTTTCAAAACCAAATCCAAAACCTAAACATGCAACTAAACCTATATGAGAGAAATGATTGCATTATTTTAAAAGATATGTGGTCAGTGTTGGATGTTTAAATAAAATAAGCTGAACTTGTTCTTAGGTATTTAATAAGCTTACCTAAAATGTGGGTATAAGATTTATTCTTTCAAGCTAGTAGGGAAAAAAAAAACCAAAATAAACTTCTCTTTCTGATATATTTTGGTAGGGCTTAACATGGTTGTTAAATATGCAATAACTACCTATACGAAACAGTTTCTAAACAAGCTTAGGACTCCCTCCTATTCCCTGTCTAACACACTTACCAAATGTTTGAAATGTGCTTTAGGTAAAATCTTAACAGCTTTTACATATTATTAAGGTTATTTTTTTCATTTACCTCTTCTTGTAGCCACAGAATTTTATAAAGGGAATTTAGTTGACTGTATTTTGTACTGAATAAACAAAATCTATGTAGTAATGCCTGACAGTATTTGATCTGTGCATACTTGTGTATGTAAACTGTAACAAAATACATTTTATATATATGTATATAAAGTTCAGTACTGATGTGTGCATACATACATGAGCATGCATCTATTTTTATACTATTAAATGTGCCTAAAGTATACAAATGCTATAATCACTAGTTCTTGTTAGTGATATTTTGGGAAAACAGAAGCTGAGAAACAATTAAAAGAGTTATAAAAAAAATTTGTAATTTAGTTTTGCAAATATTTTTTTTCTTGACAACTGAAAACAGTGTCAGAAAACTGCAGTTTGGAGCAGAGAACTAATTTTAAATGAATGAATGGATATTAATTAAGAAAAATATCCTCCCTGATTATGCTTCTAATTATGATGGAGCAATGTACAATGTGGTAGATATTTAATTTTTTTTTCCTTTTTTTTCTGAGGTAAAGTGTAATGATATTGGAAAATATTAAGCTAAAGGGAAAAAAAAACCCACCCACAAAACCAAAAAAAACCCAACAAAACTTATCCTGGAAAATTTTCACTGGCATCTATGCAATTTAGTTCTGTACACAACAATTAGCTCAGGCTTTGCCTTAGAGAAGTGTGAAGCAGGATGCCAAAGTTATTATCCTATGATGCGATAAACTGTTAGCAGAACTTCAGCTTTCAGTTAAAAATAACCAAAACCTGCACTGTTTATGATGTGACTCAATGCTCCTTCGTGGAGCAACTGATGCAACTCTTCAGACATTCCTTCAAGAGAATATTTAGCAATAAAACCCCAACTACACTCAAAGTGTTTTGAATTTCCAGTTGAGATTGATTTGTATTAGCAAGAAAACATTTCAAAGTATCCTCCTGCTGGTTACATTTTTTCCTATTCATTCTACACACACGGAAAAGCAATACAATCTGCAGAACATCAATCATCCACCAGGTCCCATTGCTTCTGTGAATGCTACTTTTCTTCTTAGATTTTTCCATGCAACTGCACTTTGAGCAGATAAGTCTTTAATGCATCTGCTCATTAAGCCTGAAACAGGAATAATGTTTGCAGTTGTATTCTCTTAACATGTGGAATATTCCACAAGTCTTGAAAAACGTAGTGGACATCCATGTCAACCAGAGAGGTGTATACTTTTAGTAGCTCTTTCAGAGGAATAGAAGACTTGCCCTGGTCAGGTTGAATGTCAAGTCACTGCCAATTAGTGAAAATACAACATGAAATGTGGACATTATTAACTGAAATGCCTGCATCGGTCTAAGACATTATCAAGTGTCAATTATACCTGGTACAAGAGACATCAGAGCCGAAGGCATTACTTGAGTTCTGCTGAGGTTCTGTTTTGCTGCTAGCATAAAACTAAATCACAACTTCCAAGTGATTCTCATTTCACACTGAGTTCCCATCTGAAGTTATGTTTATACTACAAAATTACATATTCTTGTTTTGCCAATTTGCTTTTGAGATCACTGGAGATGAGAATTCTCCTCATTTAAACTCTGAAGGCTCTTCAGAATGTGTTTACTATCCTGTCTACATTAGCATGCCATGTCTCATTTTATTGCAGTCCTTTTCACAACAGCTGAATGATTTCACTACTATTCAGGAGGAGATTTTTTCTCCTCCATTCAACTTCAGTAAAACTCATGGATTTCCACCACTCAAATACCACCTCTTCTGTTTAATAATATGTTCTATCTGGATTGTCCTTGTGCCAGCTTGGAGTAATACTTTCCTAACAAAGAAGTGTGGCTTGGAAGGTATAGTTTTCCTGTGGCTGCTTGAGTTATTTTATGATGTGGCTTCTAAGAAGAAAGTTACCTTTACCAACAAAATATCTTTATTCAGGTAAGAGAATTTTATCTGCAACTTCATACAGCAGGGTGTTCCATGGTCCCACATAATTTCCACTGATGAGCAATAGGAATTGGTATCATAGGGCCCACATGACAGTGGTTCATGATGAATAAAGCTTGTATGAACATGCTGTGTATCCTGTGGGAGCTCTGAAGGAATAAACCCTTTTCCTTACAAGTGGAGTTAACTCTTTTTCCTGTAGGACCAGTGTCTTGGTGTGTTGCCACAGGACTGATGAATTTCTTGTGTTCCAAATTAGCTTCCTTATCAGGCCAGTGCCATGGGAGGGTGCACATGGGTAGATTGATATATTATTTCTTGATCAGTAGTATAGTTTATTCCCCATGGTTTTCAAATGTCGGACTGAACGATGTGCTTTTCTTCACTCTTACTGGTTGGTTTGTTTGTTGTGAGTTTTTAGTTGTTGTATGTGGGGTGGGGTTGGTTTGTTGGTGTGTGTTTTTTTTTTTTTTTTTTAATTACTTGTTGCTCTTGAAAGAATTGCAGAAAACTCTCCCCTGGCCAGTTAGGAGTTTCTGCTGCTTTAGGTAAAGTGTTTTTTAGTTTGTTTTTTTTTATGCTACTTCAGGTAAATTTTGTTCTTGAGGGCCACTAGGGATTGCATATGCTGCTGGACAAGACAGTGATTCCTACCATCTGTCATGCTAGAATAATTTCCAGTCTGATGGTGTGCTAGAGAAGAAAAATATATACAGACATTACATAATTAGCACATGGCAGGAGAAGTTACTTAGGAAGTATTTTACTGCCCAAGGGCAGATGAGCATTGCAAAGAGTCATTACTGAGCACTACCAAAGATTTTTCTCAACTGAATGTGAACCCTGAAAGCATCATTGGGATTATAATGATTTCCTCTAGTCATGCATGCAATGCCAGTGTAGGGTGATAGGCAGTGAGAGAGTGAAAAGTGGCACACGTTAAAACAGTGCTTAGGCTTGCCGAGTGTAGGTGCTTCTTACACTAGACTTGCCAGCTGGTTTCTATGAGTTCTCTTATGTATTACTGTCTGACAAAAACATTTGCAGGAGGACAAGTCTCAGATATTTTAAGCATTGAACTATTGACATTCCACACACACACATTCTCTCCCCCCCACCCCCCTCCCCAATCCCTACGTTTCTTTGGACAACTTAACAAATCTATTTATTTTTCTTGTTGCTTCAGTGCAAATTTTGGTGTAACTTTCCTCTTTGCTAGCTCACCTTCACTTTTGCTAGCTGTATTTTGCAGCCCAGCTGTGCAGCATGCAGGCAGGATAAAGACATTTTATAAACTGACCAACAGTGCAAATGCAGTACAAAAATGAATGAATGAATGAGGTCAGAGGAAACCATTTCACTGAAACAGTAGCTTGAATCTGACAATAGTATAGAAACATGCCACAGTTTTTCTACCTTTCCCTTATGGAAGCTTGAAGTATGGCGATCCTCTTGCACTCATAAAGGTTATATATCTGTTGGGAGCCTTACTGCAGATTTGGTTTGACTTACTTGTCAGTTCAGAGTATGGTAGAAGGTGCAAAGTCCTCTTCTTCTGCAGACATCAGAAGACTTCTGTTGTTTTATATGTACTGGAGAAAACCTTTATGAAGTAAAGCAACTAAATTTAAAGGCTTCATCGAAATCTAATCATCTGATGAGAGCTTGTCTGTCCTACCTGTCAGGCCATTCTGGGATGCTTGCAGGGTTTTTTCCTGAAATAAACCAATAAACCCATTTTACAACATTTTGTATTCTTTGATGCACAGGCAATAGAGAACTTTTAAAGTAAATTCAGTGTGAGTTTTGGTGCCAAGTTTAATGACTGCTTGTTTTCCTTTTGACTTCTGATTGCTGTTACTTGATCATTTTGCTTTGTATGTGCTGGTGTGTGTGTATTCAAAAGTAGATGCTTATGCTGCCACCTGCATACAATAATCAGCTTGTGCAACCTCAGGGATGAACTCTACTGGTGACATAAGCAGCAGTACTTAAACTAGGACATATGTTGAAGCATAATCTCACATGCCTTGCTATAAATAGATCTGATACATAGATATGAAGGAACATACAAGACATGGGCTGCTAGACCAAACCTTAGTGGGAAATTGCCTCTGCTTTGGAGAGCTCATGTGTTAGAAAGTCAGGCCCCAAGTCTGTCACCCAAGAAAGGGTGAGGAAAGAAACGGGCAATGCTCTCACTTTGCAATGCAGTAGAAGAGCAGTACAAGCTTTCTGACACCAGTCTAGTACTACTTAGGATCCTCTGCTTCCTTCTCACTGCTAGGTTAGGTGCTAGTCACAATGCCTTGTTCTTTACAGTCACCTCACAAGAAAGAACAGGATGTTTTGCTTTAGGATAGGGAAATCTGCCTCTGTTAGAGAATTAGATGATTCCAGCAGGTCAGGGAACATAGGAGACTTTCAGAGTGGTGTACATGATAAGCAGAAGAGAGCCCATGTTTCATAAAAGACCACTGCTAGTACCATGTGAATAATTAATAAAACACAACCTGAGGAACACCATAATGTCAGTAGAAGTTATTCAGTGCATCTTTTTATTTGCCATAGATTTCATACAATGTTACAACAGTTTTCTCCTCAATAATTACATTGTATGACTCAAAAAATAACAGGATGTTCATCTGAGATGCCTTTATAATAGAACATATGGAAAAGAAAGGAAATTTGGGGTGAGAAAACCAAGGAGAACTTATTTGTATTTTGCTTTGTCCTGGAGTGTCCAAGAATCATATATGAGGGTGTACCATGAACTGGTACAATGATAGGGATAAGTGAGAATTTTATTCCTCATGGCCACAGCCAGACACACAAAGTGTGTGCCAAGAGGAACTGAACACAGCAGTAAAGCCTGGACACTGAGGTGCTCCAGGTTACCCAAGCACATGTGCGTTTTGCTAACTGTCATGCTCCTTTAATGGAGCCTCACTTTTATGTCCTGCCCCCTATCCCCTTCAGATCTCCTGCACTGTTCAGCAGTTATGGGTGCCAGCTGCTCTAGGACCAGAACTCTCTCTTAGATAAAACAACCTGGCAGGACTCAGGTTCCTGTTCTTTTCCTAGTTCTCTTCTAACCTCACAAACTAATGGAGACTTCTTTTCTTCCTTTTCTTAGTAAAACCATTGCTCTAATTTTTTCATCAGCTCAAAATGAGAGAACGTCCTTAATCAGATTTGACTCAGAAAACAATCAAAATCAGCCCAGAACTTATTTATTTGAATATATTAATGTTTTATTTAGATATCACATTCAATCCTATGAATTAAGTTGTTGTGTGCCCAGAGCTGGAGTTGTTATACTGAATAATACTCCTGTGAAAGCTGATGACTGAGTAATGCTCTGTAGGTAGGTAGTACAGTAAAACACTGTGGAAAATGCTGAGGTTAAAAGTTGCTGCAGTTGTTGGGGAAATAAAAAAGTTACAATCTGCGTTTAGTGGAAATCAATTAACTGGCAGCCTCTTCACTGGCAGCTCTCCCATTTTACCCTAAAGCTTGATTTGGTTTTGTAAGAAGACACTCAACACAAAGATACTGTATTAGAAAGCTCCATACAATTACTTCAGTTCTTCTGTCCCTTAAACTTCTAGCAAGGGTGATTTGGCCAGGACTCATATAGCATAGTTAAACTTCCTTCTTCAGTAATGCACTTTCCCCCTCCCTTTTCCCTTTGAAACACATGTTTTTTCTCTCCCTCTCATACTAGCAGATGGTCTCCAGTTATATGCAGGAGCTTCTATTCCCTGGGTTGCTATGCAACAAAATGCATCCTATCTGCATCCTTTCTGTGCTGTATCCCGTTTCCGTTCAACAACTCAAAATAACCAGTTTAGTGCTTCAACATGCTGCTTCCTCTTTTCTACAGAGTTGAATATCTATCAAGTATCTTCCTGGGCTTCCTATCTCTTCCTGTTACAGCCTTGAAAAAAATGTGTTTGCCCTGAATTGATTTTCCTCATCACTTCCTATTTACATCAGTCCACTTAGTGCTAAGGCAGGCAAAACATACAGAAATGAGTCACGCAGCTGCTAGCCCATAAAAAAAAAATAGTGTCAGCCAATTGTGTGATGTTTGAAAGCAAGATTCTTCATTGTTGTCAGGTGTGGGGTTCCTGTTTGTCCTTTTTATCACGGCTTTGTTTCCCTACTGATACCAGAAAGTTGAAAACAAACTTTTTTAAATATTTTTTTTTTTTCTTTTGGCAACTGGACCTATGAAAAGGAAAATATTCATCTTCAGCACAACAAGGGATGAGACAGAAAGAGTAGCATGATTTGCTCTTTCTGATGATGAGAAAAACTTTTTTGGTGGGGTTAATTTCTGGTTTAGTAGATGTTTACTGCTACAGTTGAAACTGTGCTTCAGACTTATTTGCTGCTGTTAGTGCTGAGTTTTGTATGTTCTAAATTGTGTGCATTACTATTTAAAGATCACCAGGCTAAGTGCAAATAATTTTACTGCATTGTTTTAAGGTGAGCTTAATTTCCATCATATTCTGGCTTTCCCTGTAGCAAGGAATGTCGCTTCTGGAGAACCTCTCTTGCTGCTTACCTTGTGGATAATTTAGTTAAAGGACACACAGAGACTTATTTTGCCGTTCTTGACCAATCTCAAGCTGGGGATGTGGTCTGTACTCAGCAGTTACACTCCCTCTCTGGCCAATAGAGAAATAAAAAGCATCTTCAGTAAATGAATTACAGTAATCTACTCAGTCACTAATGTAGGCGGGGTGAATCACTGAGACACAGGACTTCTGACTCTCTGGAACTATTGAAAGAGTTTGGCTGACAGCTTGAATTAAATTATTATTTCTGCAGTTGCTAAAGAGGATTTGGATGTAGTTCCAAAAGATTTCTCTATTTCTCCAAAATTATTACCATTTGTTGATATCTTTGGACATGATTTCGAAGTACAAATAAAACTGCTAGTAAAACTACAGATATAAAGGTGACCACTCAGACAGTTTGGCTTTCCGTAATTCTTCTTCAGAGATCATGTCTGTGACCAATATGTAGCCTAGCCTGTGTAACATAAAAGGCAGTCTTACATGTCTGGAACAGCAGTGTGCTTAAACTTCCTCCTGCCCCTCCTCCCTTTTTTTTTTTTTTTCAGTGGAAATGCCCATGTTCAGATAATGCCTTAGGTTAAACCTAACTGAATTTCAGTGAACTGGATCTTTCCAGCTTGTATTTGAAATAAAGCTTTTGATGAGAGATTCAAGGCAGAGTTTGACACCTTACCAGAGCACTGTTTTAAACTATGTAGAACAATTTTCTGCATTGCCTGACAGCAGAATTTCAACCACCATTACTTTTCTGAAGGAATCTGACAAATTCCTTTATTAGACATCATTACTTTCCCACATACCAGGTGGACTTGAGAAGCTTCTGCTTCCTCAGTGGTTGCTGTCTTTTTATTTGATTTTTCTTACAGCCATTGGCATTCTGGTTTTGGCTCACTGGCATGACTGTCCTCTTGTTGCAGCAGCACTGGACCTGCAGGGCAAAATCTATGCTTATGAGGCTGCTGTGCATTCTCCTTGGCTAAGGTCTTGCTGTTTTTGCTGCAAATGCTTCTCAGCCCTCTGCCAGGCCTTTGGCGTGTTTCTTGGCTTTTACCTTTCATGCTATAGCTCAGAGCTGGCTTTGGCAGACTTATTTATAGGGCTGGGGTTTCTCTGCTCTCTTCCTTGCAGTGAAGACTGCAATAAACCCTGAGCACCCAGAGGGCATCTTAGGGAGCAACTTTGCCTCAGGAAGCTCAATTTATTGCTGCTCCTTCTTTGTGTGGTGGTAGGCTGTGCATAGGCTTGGATCTGCCAGAGCCTTGTTTTAGGGCTTCTCTTTTTCCTTCACTTCCCTGATGTGGTGCAGAGGTGAAGAGTTGTTCCTTTGCTGCACCTCTGTGCTGAGGTATCAGCAGCAGAGATGCCCACTGCCCTCAGGAGCAATGCTTCAACTAACTCTGGGTGGCAGGTTTAAATTCTGCTCTTTCTAAGAAAACTCCACAATTTAGTGAACTAAACTGATTTCAGCTTGCTATAGGAATAAAAGCAAATAATAATCAAAGTATCTTTGTATATAAAATATAAATTTTAAATTTACACTAATAATACAATAATATTAATGCACAGAATAATTTTTTCCCGTTGAACCTTTAGGAAATCTTTGAAACAGATAGAGAGTGGTTGCAGCATGGTATGGGAGTTGCTGAATGTTACCTTAAGGATTGTGTGTATGTAAAGGCATCCCTGGATATTCATCTTACTTTCCTCTGGCCTTAATGTCTTGGAAACTGTGCATTAAAAATATAAGCCACGAAGAAGAAGAAGATAGTTATAAAGAGTCTGGCAAGGATCGTAATTTTAAGTAACGTGAGTAATTTTCAAACACCACAAGAAAGGAGAGTTAAATTCAGGAAGGGTAAGTTAGTTCTACCTAGGAGTTTTCACAGCAAAGGCTAAGATTGCTTTTGCCCTGAGAGATGATAGAAGGATCCCTCCAGACAGATGGTGTCTCTTGACAAGACGAGGTGCAAATTGTAAGTTGGATTATAGCCCACAGAGTTTAAGAAGAAAAAAAAAAGGAAAAAAGAAAAAGGCAGTTGTAACCTATACTGTATTTCTTCATTTCAATTAGTCCCCCAGCAGCCAAATGCCTCTGATGTCCCAGGATCTGTGAAACATGGAGCATTTGAAGGCTTAGGCCCCAGAGTAAATAGCTGTCAAACCTGGAGCAGTGACAGATGTGGTATGATTGGTATTGCTTCTTTCCTCTGTGTGCATTGTAATGTGTGACGCTGTTTAAAGTCCAGCTGAAGGTGTCTGAACTCCAGGCCTGCTTTCACTAACAGAAGGCACATTTAAATTGCAGCTCAGTTGATACATTTTGTAGAGCTTGATTTGCTGCCTGATACATTTCCTTTTAATAAAGTAAATGTGTTTCACCATCAGCACAGAATGATAGGAAATGCTACCTGTGGCCAAGTTGTGTCACAATAAAGTTTTATTGTGAAAAAGATACTTCCTCTTAAACAAGCTCAGGCTTATTGATTCCAAATATAGAAACAGTATATTTAGAATAACATATATGGAGAACATTCTCCAGACTTTATTGATAATTAGAAGGCACAGAATATATATATTGGATTATAGCTCAGTAAACTTGTTTGACAAAAGGGACCTCTGTGCTCCGTTGATATCTGTCTTAGAGATATGTAGCCTAGAAAGAGAGAAAAACTAACACAGACTAGCACACCTTCAGTTCTCTTAAAACAATAGAAGCCCAGCTTTCATGGAGTTAGTTTGCTTGTGATCTTCTCTAGAAGCTTACTGATGCAACTGATTTCTATTTGAACTTCCAAAAAAACTATCAGGTACCTTTTCTGAGTGATGGTGTGGGGTTTTGAGTCTAATAAGAGACATTTATACCCTCTTTATAAAGAAACTCTGTCATTCATGGAATGGGCAAGGTATTTTCTAACTTCGCCTAAAAGCTATATGGAATTTATAGTTAATGAATTATCATAATTTTATTTTACAATAGTTTTAGAAATGTCACCGAATTTATCAAAATAAATGTGAAGCGAAATATTTGTAGGCAAAGGAACTATTTTGTCTTGATATATTTGGAGAGTAGACAAGAAGACACCAGATATTTTCTGTGATGAGGACCCGCAGGTCTGGCATATGATGATGGAGACAAAGGAACAGATTAATTCCCATTTTATATCATAAAATGTTAAATAAAATGGTCAGGAAAAATCACAAGATGAATCTTTATACTGTATTTGTTTCAGTTCCTAGGGATGAATAGGTGCTCCTAGAAGAAGTTCCCTTTCAGATGTGTTTTAGATTTGGCTTTTTCTGATTGTGGTTTGTTTTTTATTTGATTCCCCAACCCCCCACATCCCCTGCCTATTATTATTATTATTTATTTTTTTTAGTTGGCTGTTTAGTTTTTTTCTTAAGAAGTCAGGAGGACTAGTTCCTGGGAATTGCAGAGGTGATTTAGTGGACAAAGTGGAAAACAGAAGCACAGAGCTGCAACTCTCCTAACAAGAGATGAAATGATGCCCATGCATTGTTCTAATAAGCAATCTGCATTAATCACTTTCCTGTAGACTCACTGCTGTGTATCCATAGAGGGATGCTCTTTCCCAAGCATTGATTTCCATTGTACGCAAGTTACTTTCAACACATTTTCTGATCATTTTCAGTACATGCATAGGTCTGTAAGAGGAGTATTATACAACCAGATTTTAATAAAAATGTCAATTATGTTGATATGCTTCAACACTAACTCTATCTTCATTATTGACACAGTAACAGAATAGAGGCAGGCACAGTAATTAGCAAAGCAATCGATTCCAGCATTGTGCAAAGGAAAAGAAGGAAAAGAAACTGTTCTGGTGCAGATCGGGAAGGGAAAAGAAACTGCTGTCTTCACATACCATAGATCTCTTGCTTAAGAAATGAACCTCTTTGGTTCCTTATTTCTGCATGGAATCTAGTCATTAGGTCCAGTGTAAGGAAGGACTTCTTGGAAATAATGGTAACTTCACAATATGGCTACATGAAAATAAAAAATATATCAATATACAACACTTACTATATATAAACAACCTATGAACAATATTGACAGAGATGAACAATTTCTAACTTGCTCTTCTGGAATCTGTATCTGAAATTCATTATGAGAAAGAGCCTCATTAAAAAAAAAAAAATTGTATTCTTGTGCCTATATGTGGAGTGGAGCATAAGGGAGCATTATGCTATAGGCTAACACTCAGATGCAAGCAATATGTTATGATGACTGCCCTTACAAACCACAGCTTCTAACCCACTCCTGTCAGTGGAGCTGGCTCTGTCCTGTGCAGGTTACTTTCACTTCTTCCAAACTGGCATTAAAATAGACTTGAATTAGAATGGTAGTAGAACAGCTGTTAAGGCAGGTGGTCTCAAGCTAACCAAAACAGTATAAGGATTCAGACATAGCCACTGTGGACTTCTGAAAGCTGTAGAGCTGCTTCAAACTGAGGGTGGCATGTCCGTGGCATGTCTGGTGTATTTACAGCATCATGTATCTCCTCAAAGAAAATTTCAATGCTATTCTGCCATAATAGTTTGATTATCTTAAAAGTGATTAATCCCGTTCCTGGGTAATTATTTAATTATTTCTTAAAGGCACAATCAGTGGTTAAACAATTGGAGAAGTGGTTTAGTTATGTAAGTATGTTACCTCTGAGCCCAGAGTGGTCTTCTCAGTATGATATGCTTAAAAATATTTCTAATCCAAACTCTGTAGAAGGTGCTCACAAGGGACAAATAATATTGACATAGCCTTAAATATATTGAAAAGACATAAATCAGAATAATGAGATTCATAAATCTGTTAATATTAATGTGGAAATCTTTTGGGAAATGTAGTGTAAAATCAAAGAAAAAGATGAACTTGAGATGTAAGCTATGATTCTAGTTAAATGAATAAATATTGGATATTTTGTTCCTTCTCAAGTCAGAAAAAGACGTTACATCCTTTTGAAATTGTGCTTATGTCTTTAATGCACTCCTAAGCAGAAAGAACATACAGAGGAAAAAAAAAAAAACCAAACCACAAAACAGGAAAAAACCCTAAAGTTATGTCTAAAAGGTTTCTAGTAAATTAAATACCTGGAACAATTTGTTTTTCGCATCATGGAATGTGGAAAGCACCATGAAGCCTTTCTTTCAAAAATTTTCTCTAGCATCAATAGACTCATTCTACACTGACTTCCAAGGCCATAAAAATTTATTAGCAAGAAGAATATGTATATTGTTATTCATTTGTTCACAGTGCAATGGGTAAGGTTCTGTCAGCATTTCCCTTAAAAACCCCAATAATTGAAGAGGAAATTCTGGCACACATAAAAATGCATTCAGGCTGCTTTTGACAAAAGGGCTTCCTTAACTGTACTCTCAGAGTTAATTGTTTAGATGTTTTATAGCTTGAAATGAAATGTCATGTCCTTAGAGGTGCAGACCATCTCATAGCCACTACAAAGTATTACCAATAGCAGCAATTGGGACAGCAAAGTGCTCTTGCGGCCAAGAAGGCCAGTGCGATCCTGGGATGCATTAAGAGGAGTGTGGTCAGCAGATCGAAGGAGGTTCTCCCCTCCTCTACTCTGTCCTGGTGAGACCTTACCTGGAATATTGTCTTTGGTTTTGGGCTCCTCAGTTCAAGAGGGACAGGCATCTATGGGAGAGTCCAAGGGAGTGCTACAAAGATGATTAAGGGGCTGGAACACTGCCCTGTGGGGAGAGGCTGGGGGACATGGAGCTTTTTGGTTTGGTGAAGAGAAGACTTAGGGGTTGAGAGGGGAGGGGACAGGCTGTGCTCAGTTACACCCTGTGATAGGACGAGGGGCAATGGGTATGAACTACAGCACAGGAAGTTCAACTTCAACATGAGGAAAAACTTCTTTAAGGGTCATGGAACACTGGAACAGGCTGCTCAGAGAAGTTGTGGAGTCTCCTTCTCTGACTAATCACATCCTCTACAAAAAGCTGAATTCTGTGTCTT
Organism: Psilopogon haemacephalus; assembly: GCA_013396835.1. Taxonomy (NCBI): domain Eukaryota; kingdom Metazoa; phylum Chordata; class Aves; order Piciformes; family Megalaimidae; genus Psilopogon; species Psilopogon haemacephalus. Next base: position 437,130 of record VWZI01015476.1, read on the forward strand.
AACAGCACCAATTTTTGAAAAATGTTTTATTTTTTATGTGGCAAGAAATGTGTTCTCACTAATGCTTCAAACAGATGGCTGTTGTATATGTGCTTAAAGGCAGAATCTCAGTTTAAGAGCTCTGCTTGGTGACAAGGACAAGGGGCAATATAGGTGGAAGTTGAGGCATAGGAACTTTCATTAAAACATGGGGAGGAATGTTTTCACTGTGAGAGTGACAGAACACTGGAACAGGTTGCTCAAGGGGGAGTCCTTCTCTCTGGAGATACTCAAAACCCACCTGGACCCGTACCTGTGTGATCTAGTATAGGTGATCCTGCTCTGCAGGGGAGTTGGACTGGATGACATTTCAAGGTCCCTTCCCTGACATTCTGTGATTCTGTGATTCAAGAGTGTTCCAAAAGACTTTATTAGCAAAGATAACTTTGGCTGAGGAAGTTAATGCTTTTAGCTTATTGGTTCACTGTTGCACTTAACACTGATAAACTATGCTTGCCTGAGTGAGAAAAAAGATAGTTCAGGAGTTTCTGTGTAGTGTAAATATCTAAAAAATGTCCAATTTAAGATTTTTGAAAATCATGTGTGTGTGTGTGTTTCTGAGAACTTATAAAGTTGAAAGTGTTTGAAAAAATGATTCCATGCAGCATTTCTAAGCAGAACTGTGTGCTGCATAAGAGTGAAAAGCAGACCATAAAAGACTATTTGCCCTGTTTCTTTATAGTTCCCTCAAAGATGTTCTTTCATTCACGCATAGCAGACTATTGCACATCAACAACGTTTTCAAGCTAATATCAATATCCTGGGTGTTTTCAGAGAAATTAATTAGTCTCATTGAGGTGTTACTTTACTAGGTTGGAAGAAAACTGCTTTGCTCCACTTGATATTGACTACATAGTCAACCGGATGTTTACCCTCCTAAGATGTCAGTTGAAGTGTTCCAGGGCAGTACAGTGAACATAAAAGAGTACACTTTTCTGCTGTTTTATTTGTAAGGCTTAGCCACACATAGACTTTTGTCTGAGTACAATTCTTTCAGGCTGTTTTTAATGAAGACTTATCCTTGATACTATTATGATTCCCAAATTAGTAATTTTCTGGTTAGGAATGGTCACTTTCCCAGTAGTAGTATCTGAAAATATCTGTCTTGATTTCAGTAGAAGCACATGGTCTTTATAAAGAGGAGGTCTCTGATCAATGAAGAGATTTCAGAAGTATTGAAATTATAAAATCAGTGCATTACAAAATAATTTTTGACTACCAAAGGCCAGCTCAGGGATTTAAATAGCATGAATTTCCACATATATATTTACTGTATTTTGCAGAGTAGGAGAGATGGAATATTCATTAGGGAGTCAGAAGCTGCAGTATTTCTGCAGGAATTTGCAACATCCACTGTGTTACTTATAGATACTAATTTTTAAAGACTACAGGAAGTGTATGGCTATATGATGCTTATGCTTGTGTAGAGCAGAATTTAGTCAGAAATGGATGACTTTGGGCTAGTGTTGCAGTGCCCCTCTTCCAGAATTGCAAATCTCCTATCCCCAGTTCCTGAGAAACAGGCTTGGAAATTGGAGAATTTAATTTTGATATTTCATAATGAAAGATTGTCTTTGGTCATTTCCTTTTCAGTTTTCCTGCAACAAAAACTTTTCAAAACCAAACCAAACTGAAAACCCGACATCCCCCTTCCCCTAAACAACCCCCCACCAAAACAAAAACACAATTAAAAAATCCCAGCAATCTCATGTGACCTGGAAATGAAAGGATGTACGTTTAGGTTGCCTTCCCTGGCTTTTAACCATCAGTCTTAAAGTCTGCAATCTGTAATTTTAGCATTTCATCAGGAAATTAAAACCAGTGGGCAAATTCTCCCCTTATCAAAAATGTCTCAGCTCAGCTGGAGCTTACTTCCCAAGAGATAAGGTGAACTGTAGAACCTCTCAACCATATCTCTTTGTTTCAGTGACCATTTCAATGTTTCAATTTTTCAGGAGACAGGGAGACTTTCCTCTGGCTTACTGTCTCAAATGCATTCTGAGTAGATGGCAGAAGTGGATTGAGGCTCTCAATCCTCTCTCAAGCAGAGGAGGAATTCAAACCCACTGTTTTCTGTGCAAAACTGCCCTCATCTCTGAGATCCTACTGGCCAGGCAAAGACTGATGCCTTTTCAGTTTTATCAGTTTAACTCTCAGCTATTTTCAGGTGAAATTGTTTGTGACTTTGGAAATAACTGAACAGATTTTTGCTGACAACCATATTTGATGAATGCATTATTTGCTGAAAAAAATCCCCAACACTGCATGAATGATTGTGGAGTTTAGTACATTCTCTCTGGACACATTATCAGACAACTTTATTGCACATAGAATAAAGTTAGAAATCCAGAAAGTGCTCTGCAGTCAGCTTCCTGCCTGACTATTAAAAGTGGGAAGCTCTGTTGGGTTTTCCTTCCTATGACAGCTTACCCATAACTCTTTAATCAGTTTTCCATAGCTGAAAAGTGTTGTTGGCTTTGTTTATTACCAAGAACTGAGAGTCTGTGTTCCCTTCTTGGTATGCCCAACATGAATCATGGTTTATAAACATCCTGTTGGTATTGATGGAATAACTGGAGACTTAATAAGACTTTGATCTTTTCAAGCAGCTCACATACACTAAGGCACAATGTTGACAGTCTTCAAAGTGCTAAATGAATAAAACCTCCACACCCTCATAGAAAAAAACCCCCATGTCTCTAGGATGTACAGTGAGGCACTATTTCATGTGCAGTGTTTCTGATAACACCTCTTTAAAAACACCTGCCACATTGAAGTTCCAGAATAAAACTACAAAATAAGTTAAAAATTCCTTGATCCAAGGAATACAGCAGCTGATTTTATTTTTCCACCCTTATTTACAATAATATGTTATAGACTGTCTTGTGAAAGCTGTGCAAAAGGCGAGCTGTTCTGAAATCCAAATGGTTTTAATTTTCTGCTGATTTTTCTTTAATAGTTCCTATAGACACAGTGGCTGATATTGGTTATAGAGATGGTTATGGACACAAAGGTAGCATTTAGCCAAGTCCTATTTTCTCCTGAGTTTAAGGATGGCAAAACATTGACTCAAAAAGTAGACTTTCAGAATGGCAAAATTTATGATGTTAGTACTCTGAAAATAGACCATTCTTAAAACAATCAACAGTTATGAAACAGTTTTAAAAGGCATCTTTTACAGGAGAGGTTTTTTTTCCCCCTTCAGACTGGATAGTCCTTTAGAGATGACCCTGTGAAGTACAATAGATAGGACAAACAGTGAGAGACAAGCTTTGGAACGCTTTTGAATAACATCTAAAGCTTCATGGTGGCCTCTTTGATGTAAGCCCAAGGGGACTAACCACCTGTGTTGCTTTGTGTAGTTGATGATTTGTTAATCAGGAAAACAAGAAATACAATATGGCCTCAAGTAAACATTTAAGTAATCTTAGATGAAACAGATTATTCTTTTTTCTGTAATGTTTACACAAAAATAAATTATTTTACTAATGTCTGCTGCTTAATTTTGCATTTTTGCATCCAGTCTTCCATGAAGCAAGATGTTTCTTATGTATTTTATTATTTTTCACCTAGATTACATAACCTGGGTTAGACTTTCAAAAAGGACAATCAATATATATGATTAGGTGTTTCTTACAGCTTTACAGATGTAAGATTCACTCTTTCTTTTTTTTTTTTACTTCAGAAGTCATTATTGATTATTGTATATCTTTCTTAAGCAAATACCACTGTAGCACAATCTACCTGTACCCTGTTTTTTTCCCTAAAGACCAACAGATGAAGAAACCATTAATATTTTACAGTCATTTAGAAAGACAAAGCAAAGTAACCTGGTTTTATAGGACATTAAATGCTAATGTCCACACTCTTTCTTGTTTTCATGGACTTCAATACTGATCAATGACAGATATGGGCAATGAGAGATATTTTTCAGTTTCTATACTAGCTGTATATCAACCATGATGTAGTCATCTGAAAGGGTAGTAAATACCCTCCTCTTTATAATTTCCTGAACATTAAAAATGATAATAATTTTTTCAACTAGGAAGTTAAAATCAAGAGGATATATTGAAGCTTGAATTTGAATAATGAAGTCCAGCACTGGTAAACATCCTAGTATTTAAAACACTTGCCTGTCCTTTTTTTTGTTTCCAGAGAGGGAATGCAAATGGAATAATGAGGGATTATTTCAAGTGAGCCTACAGAAATGTGAGAATACTGTCTTCTAGACTAAGCAGTGCTCTTTCTCTGCAGGGAGCACCCAATGGTCACTAACGCAAGGTTTACTTCAACAAACACATTTTAGCTTAATTGTCATGTTTTTTCTAAAACATGGACCTGAAGGAAAACTGATCTTTGTTTGGTTAAATCTACCATTATGGAAAAAGTTGCTAGGGATTTCTTCCACTTTTAGGTGGAGAGCTGAGTGACATAGAAAAGGGCACAGCCTGTTACGCTGGTAGAAAGGAGTCTAAAGTGATACTGATCGGAGTGTTATGGGAGAGCATTAGTGTCCTCCAGACTTGTTTTGCAAATTGCAAAGTCACTACAGTGAATTTAACTTTAAAACTTCTCAACAGGCCCCACCCATTCTCAAGCACTTGACCTTAAATCTAACTTTTAGGATGTAGTCCATTAATTGACAAGACCAAGCACTCCATCCCATGGCATGTTGAGAATCACCTGAAATACAAATGTCCTAAAAACACCTCTAATTCACTCGCCATCACAGCCACTCAGAGAAAGTGAGAAGGTCAGGCTGCTGCTGTCCCAGATTTCTAAGCCACACATCTCCAGGCTCATGTTCAAGGTGCTTCTAGCCTGCACATGGGAGCGTGCACCCCGTTTATCTTCAAGCCTGTCTCTGGATCCCAGACTGGGAGTTCAGAAACAGAGGTGAACGTATGAACACATGCCAGTCAAACCTGTGTGCTTGGCTGAATGAGCTGGCTAGTTATGGAGTAGCAACGTGATTAAGAGGTGGGATAGAAAACATTGACATTGATCTACGACATCATCAATATGTTACGTTAGGACATTGCAACACCATCGAACTGCTTAGAGTATAACATCATCCTTTTGCCTTCTGTTGTGTCATATCTTTCACCTCTTGTTTTCTGATGTAACAAGATGGGAATCTTGGTGACAACAGTCCTTTGCCACAGAAACCTTTTTGACCTCCTGAGCAGTGTTGTGCCTGGTCAGAGAGGGATACAAAGAGGAGAGAATAAAGAAATAATATTTCTAGAAGCCTCTAAATCCATAAAAACAAAAGGAGAAGTATAATTAAATTGTGTGACCAAACTTCTTTTACAACTTTGTGCTGGAAGTGTTATTTGTAAAGCTAATTTTTCTTTTGAATCAGGCCTTTGTGATACAATTCTATGTTAAAGCTCTTCCCAGCATCACCCAGATAAATGTGTTTCTACCTAAATGCTACTGCAAGCTCACAAATTCCACTTAAGGATTTTTTAGTTCTGTTTAGCATTTTGATATATGAAGCATTGAGTTTTTTTTCCTTGCTTACTTTAAATCTACCATTGGGATTAATTTGGTTATTTACTCTAAATAATGGAAACAAGTCAAAGGGGAAATGTTTTTCACACCAAGCAGGCACCATGTTCTTGTATGAGCATTCTTTTCCTTTGTTTTTGAAACAATCTTTTGATTTCTTAGGTTTTCCTTTCATGACATTTAGGAGAAAAGGAAACTGCTGTTGAACACGGGATGCCTGGGATTTCTGTTTTATATTATACTTTTTAAATATTTGAACTCTGCTTCAGGATGGAACAAATTAGAGCTGAAACTGCAGGGTGGGTAAGGAGTCTCAAGGTTTCCTTATTTGATTTTCAGAGGTCTATATTTACTCTACTCAGTTTTATATTGTGAAGTACCCTTTCTACTCACTTTGGAAAGCCTTTTTATTGGTAGCAGGCTTCAAATTAATAGCTACCTGTACAGCAGCTGCTAATCTTCTCCATTACAATGTTGTAGAAAATTATTTCCTTTTTTTTTTATTTTGTTATGTGTGTGTGTGCGCTTTTTAAGAAGCACACAAAACAAAACAAAAAACCTCAGATCTCTTCTATGTACTTCGACAAACAAAAAAAAACACCTTTCTCTCACTGTTCATTTTTCTTTGCTCTGTCTCAAAGCAGAAATTTTTAGTATTTTGATTTCAGCTTTTAAGAAAAAGCCCTCACAAGATATTTTTAGCAAGCAGCAGCTGAATCATAGATCTGTGTGTTGCAGTTTTGTTCAGTGGGACACATGCCATGCTGGTACTGCAAAGTGGTGCTTTCCCCGATCCTCAGCTAGGCTCCTTCAAGAAACTAGTGTTCAGCTCATATGGTTGTGACAAGGTGATGTTAATCTCCTTGCTACTGTATTGGGCACATGTGCTGTATGATAGAGAAACTTGAGAGAGATTCACTTGTTCAGTAGAAGGACAGGTGAGATGAAACTCATTTCCTACCATGTTTTATCTATGCCAGTGGTTTGGTGCTTCTTATATACAGTAAGCAATAAAACTAGTTAAAAGATCATTAAATAACTCCCATCAAGTTATAACAATGCAATAAAAAATCTAACCAGCACAGAGCACCTTGCATCATGGAGCCCTTTAATCAGTGTCTTCCTGGGCTGCATTCAGACTGGTGATCATAAATCTACCAGCTCTCCAATCTCCAGCAATGTATTTCCTCTTTGCTCTGAGTTCTGGGGCCACCGTGGAGAAGGAGCTGGAATCTTGCAATACTCACTCTGGTGTGCCAAGCAGCTGTTCAAAGCTGGAGAAACTGCTTTGAACAAGGCGCAAGTTCTGATTATAAACTTCCATATTAAAGCAGTAATGAAGTGCATTTTTCTACAGTGCTTTGAAAATCCCCACTGTGGAATCATGCTCTATCAAGGGTCATTTTAATAACATTGATTGTTAAAAGACACAGCTCCCAGTGTAAAAACAGAACTCATTAGAATTCAGGATAAAGCTGATTACAGAGGAATGCGTAAAACTGAATATTAAGAAGATTAGGAAGAGCTGGGTAGCAGTGCTCTATTCCAAAGGGAAATCCATCATGTGCTTCCTGTCCCAATCAGTGGTACCCAAAGGCAATGTGTACCTCTGTGAGCGTACACTAGTGGAGAGGGAACTCTCAGAGTTTGGCCAAGGGTAACTATAAATATTAAAACCTTTATTATCAATGTTTGATAGAAACATAAAAAATTTATAGTTGTGTACAAATTCTTTTTTTTCTTGCATGAGATTTTATAATGCCACTGTTAAGTCACTTCCATATTTTTTTTCTTTGAGACACAATCCCATTTTTTCTGCCCAAATGCCTTTTGTTTTGTTTAATTGAAGTAAAGAAGTAAAATAGAATGAATAGCTGAAGCCCTATATGTGGTTAAATAGTAGATTCTGTACCAAGGTCATGCAGATAGGCTGCTGGAATTTTTTTTCACCTATTTTTTTTTCCTTAAAAAAAAAAAAAAAATCCAGTTCCCTATTCCTTCTGCCTCCTTCTGTTGTTCAGCACGTGTTTATCACAGAGTCTCCCCTATTTAGAAACAAATGCATTCGGACATCTCTGGTACTTACAAAAGCAGTCTCAGATTACAGCAACTCTTAACATAACAGTAAGACACAGAACGTATCCAGCATGTTGAAAAACCTGTGAAGCTTTCAATGCACTCTGTAACTGTATGAGAAAAAGGCAAGTACACCTCCTCATAAGATGCAAATAGACATTCCATGCTGCTGAGAAGATTCATTAAATGGATGTAGGAATCTTAAGAGTGAGAACAACATTGTGTTGCAGTGGGAAACTATAGGAGGTGTGGCAAAATTTATATGTTTCAAATATGGTTATCATAAATGAAATGTAGATTTAACCAATCCTGCACTACTTATGATAAAGAAACAATAAATACAAGCCTTCTACAAAGTATGATGTGCCAGGAAATTAACTTACAAGAGAATATAGTTGCAAACTGCACTGCTGTTGTTACAGAAATTAATTCTGTAGTTCTGTTGTAAAGTACACGAAAGATCAGGTGAGAAGCATCAGCTTTCCACATTTTACTACTGTTTTCTACCTTCTCACTTGGTGTCTTTTAAGTGACCAAAGAGACAGTACTTGCCAGAACCCTTCTCCTCTCCTGGCATCAAAGTATCACAGGATGGCAGGGGTTGGAAGGGACCCAAATAGGTCATTGAGTCTGACTACTCTGCCAGAGCAGGAACATACAGCCTAGCTCAGGTCACAGAGGAACACATCCAGACAGGTCTTGAAAGTCTCCAGAGCCCCTTTGGGGAGCCTGTTCCAGTGCTCTGTGACCCTTACAGTAAAGAAGTTTCCCCCTGTGTTGAGGTGGAACCTCTTGTGCTGCAACTTACATCCATTGCTCCTTGTCCTATCACAGGGAGCAAGAGAGAAGAGCCTGTACCCCCATTCCTGAACCCCAGCACTCAGATATTTATAAACATTTATTAAAACCCCTCTCAGTCTTCTCCAGACTGAAAAGCCCCAGATCCCTCAGCATCTCCTCATAAGGCAGTTCTCCAGTCCCCTAATCATCCTTGTAGTCCTCTGCTGGATGCTCTCCAGCAGATCCCTGTCCCCCTTAAACTGGGGAGCCCAAAACTGAACACAGTATTTAAGATGGGGTCTCAGCAGGGCAGAGTAGAGGGGAAGGAGAGTCTCCCTTGATCTGCTGGACATACTCTTCTTAATACACCCCAGGATCCCACTGGCTTTCTGGGCCACAAGGCCACATTGCTCTCCCGTGCATAACTTTTTATCCACCAGGACTCCCAGGTCATCCTCCACAGGGCTGCTCTCCAGCAGATCACCTTCCAACCTAGAATCATAGATCATAGAATCAGTCAGGGTTGGAAGTGACCACAAGGATCATCTATCTCCAACCCCCCTGCCATGGGGAGGGACACCCTACCCCAGATCAGGCTGGACAGAACCTCATCCAGCCTTGCCTTAAACACCTCCAGGGATGGGGCCCCAACCACCTCCCTGGAAACCCATTCCAGGGTTTCACCACTCTCATGGTGAAGAACTTCCTCCTCACATTCAATCTGTGTGGATTTTCATATATTTTAAACAAAAAATGCATGAATCCTTTCCTAGATTTAGATGCAGCAATGTGCTTGCAATGACACTGCTCTTGTAGTACATAGTTCAGTCACACTGGCTATCACTTTATTTAGTTTAGAATAGCCAAAGCCATCATAATATGAATGCAACCAAAGCTATGTGAATATCTGAAGTTTGCTTTTCATAAATCTATCTCTAGACAAAGACTACAGTACTTTGTTGCAGCCTAGGACATAGTACTTGTGGTGCAGAGTGTCAGTAAATGTCCATGGGCCATCTCAACTCTAAATGAATGTTTTTTAATAATACCAGCAATCTGAAGGTAATTAGTTTGTGCAAGGTGCAATAAATAGCCATTGTTGTGTCTCCAGAACATTATGCTACTGTGAAGATGACGTCTTTTTAATCTCCTAGCTGTTTTGAGGGGGAAAAAAAAATTAAAAGGCAAACCCAACAACTCAGAGGCCACCAGCCTGAAAGAACCAAGGACAAGATAATAACTAGAGACACAATGAATCCCTGTGCTTTGGAATAGTACAAATTGTTACAACAATCACAGCGGAATCTGTACAGAGGTTATAGCAATGTAAACATAGAGTTAACGCAATGCTTAAATAAAAAACAGTAAGTAAGAAAGAGAGTGTTAGAAAGACCTAAATTACAAGAGCAAAGAAAGGAAAATACACTTAATAAGAAACAAATGTTGCATGCTGTGTATTAAGAGTGGAATGCTTGCAGAAAATATGGAAAAGACTTTGTTTACTCAACCCTGACTCATGGGCAAAGGTTTACATAAACTGGGATTCTTTCTTGATCACAAGTATGTGGGAAATCCTATGGGGATGGGTAGTCAATAAGGCTTCTCAGTCACTTGAAATCAGGCACATGTTTGGATTCAGTCATCCAGGGTTAAAACTCGGTCCTATAATTGTCAGCAAAATGCTCCCATTTTATCACTGAGTCTAGAATCCCACTAATACACCAGACTCCAGCTCTGCTGCCAAAACTGGCTTTAATAGGAGCAACACAGAGTGTTGGCAGCCAGGATCTGTTGCTGGATCTCAGCCCTTGCTCCTGTACATCAACACATTTTGCTGTGTGTCTACCCAAAACATTTGTGGTTCCCTTTCACTTATTGGCAGGAATGAGCTTTCATTTTCTGTGCAAAGAAGAAAATGGTACAACAAAAATCCTCAATAACAAACATATAGAGCAGATTCTGCTTTCTGAGACCATCTTGCCTCTTTTACCAGGAATCTCTCAAGCCTGCACCATCTTCAGAAATACAGAGAGTCTGTGGCAGGTAAAGCACCAGGACTGAGAAAGTGGAAGCTTATGCAGTGGGATGTGAGTGGCTACCTAGAAATGACCACAGCAGGTGATGTAAGCCCTTACTACAGTCTATGGTAATTGGATGAAAGTAAGTCAGAATAAACAAATATCTGACTTGGAACCAAGATGCAACTTGCCTAGTCTGAATGGGAGCTAAATTACAAGTGGTCTAATACTTTACTAACTTCATGTTCTCAAGGGGAAGGGATGAGTCACAGACTTCCCCCCTCCTTCCCCCCGTACTTTCAAAAAAGTTTTAATAATTCAAAGAAATGTCTAAGGCTGGTAAATGTGTATGGTAAGTACTTGATGGATTGAATTCATTCCCCTCTTTGTGTGCTGACATCCTACTTACTGCAGAGGGAGATTCTACAGATGTACAGAAATGCTGCACAGGATGGGATGTTTCTTTATGGCATTTCCGTGTGCTTTAAATCTCTGAAGAGTCTTCTCTGTGTGTGTTTTATATTGAGTCATTAAGTACAAAAACAAACTTATTCGCAAACCAGCTTTGATCTAGGTTTCCTGTGATTTATCTCTGCTGTCTATAGCATGCACTGAAACCCTACCTGATTGTTATTAGCTCCCCAAATATTTATATCACTCCAGATAATCAATGCTTATCACAGTCAATACAGATGTTACAAGTTCCTCAAAGAAAAGCACGGTCAGCAAAACAGCATTTTAATTATTGCAGCATATGTTGTCAAACGAGTCTTTTGTTTACAGTAACCATATATATCTAATTAATAGATGATGTTAAAAATGCTGTGTGTGGAAATTATAGGTTTTCCCACCAAATGCATGCAGGACTAAGGCAATGTCTTGGAGGTATTAGTGTTCACTCAATTAGCTTAGATCGTGTTGCTAATGCTGCTTTCTGCTTTCATTCCCTGGTGTTTGCACTCTCAATAGGATGTTTTTCATCCAGCTACTGTGTAAAACAAAATTTGCTTGTCGGGGTTTGATGATACAAAGTATCTGACTGGCAGTAGTACTTTAATTATTCTGCATATAACTAAAAGCACAAGCGCAGCGTTTGGAGAAGTAGAGATAGCAGCATCTACTGGTTAGAAAGAGGCAGACAGCGTCTTTTGTTTCAAGTGTTCTCTAAGTTCATGGGGAAGTTCAACAGAGAACAAGCGGAGCTCTCCTGTTCCTCAGCTTCCCAACTTACTCCCTGAAATATTTTAATTTCATTTATTGAAATGTAATGCATTTAAGTTTAAATTGCAGAAAAAAATGCTGTAAAACCTCCTTTGTGAGGAGGAATTAACATTCATCTGTTCCTAACCGAATCTAGCCTAGGAATGTCGCAGGAATATTCCTGAAGGCAGCACAGTCATGCTTTGAAGGGGAAAAACTCTGTGTCTCTTCTTAAATGTACTTGCTGCTCATGCAAAATATCAGGGAGCTACTTCTGAAACAGAATATTTTATCTGCCTTCTGGATAGATACAAATAAGAGGATAGGTATAAGACAAACCAGTATAAGGATTTTTAATCCCTTAACTACCTGAAGTTGTTGCAGACAATTTATAAAGTGAACATTTTTTATGTATTTATTTATCTACCTGTCCATTTGTGTCATTCTTCTGGTTGTGAACATCTGAGAGGAACAGTTTCTGGATCTGAAAAAATCTTTGGAAAAATTGCTAAGTAAATAGTAGGCACAACTTGCTCTTTCAGGGATCAATTTCTTCTGTTATTTCTTTTATATCTTCTTTAGCAGACCTATGATTGCCTGGGGGTTTGAAGCACAAAAGCGTAATGATGATGAGCATTTATGGGTAATCAGTATTTCCCAGGTACAAAAACTGTTAACCATACAAAAGGTTTAATGCTATGAGAAAGAGACTTAAACCAGTGAACAGGCTTCTCATGCAATATTTCAGAGGGCTCTGGATATTGGTTCCTTTACACATTTTATTATCTTTATATTGACAAGAATTGACATATTTGTATTTTGTCTATTTCAGTAGTCTGACTTTCAACAGTGACCTCCTCTTGAGCTCTAATACAAGTCATATACTGGACATGTCTTACTTGCTATAGCTAATGCTCTGAAGCATTGGGTTGTGATGCCAGATATTTCTGTCTTAACCTACTAAATCTATTAAAAAAATTAAAGCATATGTATAATCATATTTGATATTTTTCCATCTTTGGATTCACTTCTCACTAAATGAAAACTAAAGATATTTTGAAAATGGCTGCTTTTATTGCAGTCCCAGTGCCATTGCTCTGATGTGCACATACATAAATGCATGCACAGGCATATATATATATATGTGTATGTGTGTGTGTGTGTGTGACTACTGAAATTCTTGGTCCTTCTAACTTCCAATGATGACAATGAAAATTTTCTTGAAAATCCCTGCTCCTGGGTTTTCTGGATTAGTCCAGATTTGAGCTTCTGTCCAATGCACAGGCTTCCTGTAACCTCAGAAAATGCCTGTCAAATCTGAACGTTCAGATTAAAAAAAAAATATTAGTAAGTTACCTGCATATTTAGAAGAAGGAGAATAAATTGGATAAACACTTATTTGAAAGTTTTTAATCTGTCTGGATGAACCTTCTACTACTGTTTTTTTGCAGACACACAGACTGACCATTTTACAGGTAGTACTGTGCACTCATTGTAAGTGTCCAAAGACTTTGTATTTTCAGCTGTCAAAGCTCATCTCTCTTCTAGAAAATGGTATCATGTAATCACCTTTATTGTTGCTAGCTAGAATACTAGCCTTCTAGCTTGTAAAATAACTTAAAAATAATCAAATACAACCATAAATGGAGAATTTAGATGAGACTTTTTTTGTTGTTTTGTTTAGGTTTGTGTTTGATATTTCTTGAACAAGAGTTTTTTCCAACAGGCTTGTTTTGTCTGGAACCCGGTTGGAAACACTTTCCTGAATTTATATATTTCCACTTTCTAATTCAAAGTGATGAGTTAGAGAGTGTTGTAAGGCTGTTGAACACTGCTACAAAGCTATTTAAAGATGCAAAATAAAAAACAGGTTAAGGTGTCTTGAAAGTCAGCTCCTGTTCCTAGAAAACAATTGCACATATGTAGATAATTGTTGGTGTAGTGAGAAAAATCTGTATTCTTTTGTTATTTCTTTTGTCCAACTCTGTTAAAGGACTCTGACAAAACTGTGAGGAGTGGCTGACATCCCTTTAGGTTGTGCTGAACAGAATGAGAGCTGGCCGAAGGCAAACCTCATGAAGTTCAATGACAAGTGCAGGGTCTTGTGCCTTGGGAGGAATAACAGCAGACACTAGTACAGATTAGGGGTTACCCTGTTGGAGAGCAGCTCTGTGAAGAAAGACCCTGGAATCCTGGTGGGCAGTAAATTCTGCATGGGCCATCAATGTGCTCTTGTGGCCAAGAGAGCAAATGATATCCTGGGATGCATCAGGAAAAGTGTGGCCAATTGGTCTAGGGAGGTACTTTTCCCCCTCTACTTTGCCCTGGTGAGACCACACCTGGAGTATTGTGTTCAGTTCTGAACTCCCCAGTTCAGGAGAGACATTGACCTGCTGGAGAGAGTCCAACATAGGATGATTGGGGCACTTGACTATCTCCCCTACAAAGAGAGACTGAGAGACCTGGGACTGTTTAGTGTTGAGAAGATTGAAAGAGGATCTGATCAATGTCTATAAATATCTGAAGGATGAGTGTCAAGTGGAGGGGGCCAACCTCTTTTCGCTGGTGCACAGTAATAAGGTACAGTGATACAAACTGGAACATAGAAGGTTTCACCTCAACATGAGGAGAAACTTCTTTACATTGAGGGTGACAGAGCACTGGAACAGGCTGTCTGGGGGATTGTGGAGTTTCTTTCTCTGGAGACTTTCAAAACCCACATAGATGTATTCCTGTGTGGACTACCCTAGGTAAGCCTGCTTTGGCAGGAGGGCCAAAAGGGATTTCTGGAGGTCCCTTCCAACTTCTAACATTCTGTTATTCTGTAATACTCACGTGATGTTAAGGCCTGTCCCATCCACAAACAAACTGTGCCAAGTTGAGGGTAACACCCAGTGCAATGGCTTCATATTTACTTCACAGGTGCATGAGTAGGAATAATATGCAACTTGTTGACCTGTGAATATAAATACAAAAGAGGAATGGAATGAAAGGACCAAGATGGTGGTAATGCAAATTCCATTTTAAAATTAGGGAAATAATCACAGTAAGTAGCTGTGGTTGAGCATGCTCTTCTCCTGCTGATTTCTTCTCCATATATACCTTAATTATCTCTTTCACACCATTAAAACAGAGGATTTGAACACAGGTATTAGATTAATGCTCACAGGTATTAAATTCCTGTAACATAGGTAATTTAATGCTAAAACCCCTTATTTGAACGTGTGGAGGTGTACTGGTGAGCTGTATCCTCAGTGAGTTGGTTTGTGGTAGTGATCTCCAATGACAATAACAGCAGGAGATTCAGTGCCACTGAACCTGTGTGAACTAGAAGGGCAGTAGATTAAGAGTTGATCCACTGTTTTCCTTCAGCGGAGACTGGTTCTCTTCAAGCAAAGTTTCAGGTCACTCCTGGGGCATCATCACGAGTAAATGAGCAGTGATTTTATTAGCCTTTCTGGTAGATAAGAAGGTTTCAGTTTTAATGAATGCAAGATCAAATATTTGACAAAAAGTGAAAAGCAAAGACCAGAGGTGTATGTCCTAAAGCGAAAGAGGGAGGAGAATAATGACTTGGAAAAGAATGAGATATAAACTGCTCAGAGGAAAAGAATGCTGCAAAGGTCTTTAGGTGAATCTCTGGTTCCACGAGTTACTGCCAATTCCTTTTATTACTATTTCAAGTAACCAGGTACATATGGCATGTTTGTAAGTAAAGGCATCAATGAAGTTAGTTACACCTCTGCATTTATTACCTTACTCCTGAGTATTATTAACTTTTACATTCCCCATAAAATATAATTTATCACTTAAATAATTTGCTTTGTGTCAGGGTTCAGTGTGCTCCAGTGCTTTTCTGCTCATTAAATGAGATATTTTTACTTAATGAGCCCAGAATGTCCTTTGCGTTTAATATTAGAATTGATTTCAAACACTCCATTTTTCTAACATATTTGTGTGTAATTTCAGAACGTGGACTTCATCTCACAATCTTACACTGAAGAGAAAAGAGCTACAAAGAATAATGATCCATGAATTCTAGAGAGAGAGGCAGAGTAAGTATGGGTGAATAATTTTTTAAAAAATCAGTTACCTGCCTGCACTTTTAATTCTTTCATCTAGTTTGAAAGTTTGACTTACTTTTTGATCTTGATGCTGGAGTTATCACATACATAACACTCCATTAGGAATGTGATTTTGAAGGGTCAGCAAGATATTAATTTCCATGACATTAAAGGAATATAAAAGGAATTCTGCCTTTAGTTGTATGTGTGTGACATGCTGATTCACATAACAGACAGGTGGTCTTCCAAAGGTATGCAGTTCACATATAGAAGATATATTCATAGGATAAATGAGTATTATAGAACTCTAGAATGTACAAATAAGGATCTGCTTCAACTCTATGAAACTACAAATCATTGCTTTGCTATTAATTAAAACCTGAGCAGAGAAACCCTCTGTGTAGGTTGTTATTTGTGCATTGTTTACTGACAATGGTCCTTGCAACAAAAAAGATGCCCAGATCTCTGAGCTAGCTTGGCACTTCTGGGACAGACAGTGCCACCAGCTAGGTTTCAAGGAGTTAGTGAGAAGCATATTGTGGCTTCACGTCTGGGTGTTCATTTGAGTCCATTATAACAAATCTGACCATTTTTGCATCACCTGAATGCTGCTAACATGCAGAGCACTAGGCTGATCACTCAGGTGCTTAGGAGCCATGGTGTACTAATTGAGAAATCTCTGTGAAGGGAGAACATACCCAGGTTACTTATTAACAGGATTTCGCAACTGAACATAGAGCGCTAACATGGTTAGGGCAAGAGCATTGTCAATGGGTAAAGTGTAAGGGAACCTGAAATTTTCTTTTGGTGCCACTATCAGGGAGTGCATCATGCACCCCCAGGAAATCAGTTTATTTTACATTTCCTTACTGTCCTTAATCCATTTTGTCCATTTAAGCTGTAGATAGTCAAGGTTGTTATGTAGGGGGTTTTGTTGAGTTTTCAGTTAGTTTTCTTGTTATTCATTGAATTACTTCCCTAGATGATAATTATCACTGACTGCTATAAATTCTTTTACAATAGCGTTTGAAACAAATTATTTCAGTAAAATACCTAACTGAAATAAAAGTGAAATAAAAAATGAATTATCTCTTGCAAAGCGGGTGGGTTTGCTCCTAGAGTACAAAAAACCAGGGGATGCCTCAGCACATGCAGAAGGGGAAATGTGATGACTGCACGTACTTGAGATATTGCTATGATGGATCAGCAAGTTTTTTGGGTGTTGGTGAATTAGTCAAGTGGTTGTTGTAAAAATGGAGGTTTTCTCCTCTGTAGCTTGTGGCAGGGCTACAGATGAACACAAGCTTAGGAATATGCAGGGGTATTATGGATGAGTCACTCCATCTAGTCCTATGACTGACAGTGTCTGGATTACTATGGGTACAGCTGATCATGGTATAGGTATAATACCACATAATTTCCCCACCAGGGAATCTCTGAGGCTGGTTTTTGGTTGCTTCTGTTGTTTTGGCAGGCGTAAGCCTAAGACTGCAGGGAATGCTTTCTGTCTGTTGTGGGAAGTGTTTGTCAGACCAGGCAAACCACTCGTGTAGGAGGTATTACAGAGATGTGGTCATTGTCATTAGTGAAGAGGGACTAAGAAGTGCCCTGCAGCCAAATTGGAAGATCTTCACAGGGGATGTCTCAGGGAAGTGAGGAGCACAGCAACATAAGCCAAGACTGATTTTTCTGTTATTTAAAGTCTCTTGTCCAAGACCAAAATTGGTTAAGAAGGGCAGTGTGTGAGTGCAGCCCAGACAGCTAACTGTGTCCTGGGCTGCATCAAGAGAAGTGTGGCTAGCAGGGCAAGGGAGGGGATTCTCCCCCTTTACTCTGCTCTTGTCAGAGCCCAGCTGAATTACTGTGTACAATTTAGGAGCCCTCAACACTAGAATGACATTGAACTGTTGGAGAGAGTCCAGAGGAGGGCCACGAAGATGATCAGAGGGCTGGAGCACCTCTGCTATGAGGACAAGATGAAAGAGTTTGGGCTCTTCAGCCTGGAGAAGAGAAGGCTTCAAGGAGACCTTGTAGTAGCCTTCCGGTACCTGAAGGGGGCCTACAGGAAGGCAGGGGAGGGACTATTTACAAGGTCTTGTCATGACAGGATGGGGGGTAGTGGGTTTAAACTGGCAGAGGGGAGATTTAAATGGGATGTTAGGAGGAATTTATTTACAGTCAGGGTGGTGAGATACTGGAACGGGTTGCCCAGGGAGGTCAGGGTGGTGAGATACTGGAACGGGTTGCCCAGGGAGGTCGTAGATGTTCCCTTCCTGGAGGTGTTTAAGGCCAGGTTGGATGAGGCCTTGAGTGACCTGTTCTAGTGGAAAATGTCTTTGAGGTCCCTTCCAACCTAAACCAGTCTATGATTCTATGAAATATAAGAAGGATGCACATGTCATTTAAGGGGTAGTACATTGGTCCACTGGGCCTGGAGCAAACACTCCAGTATCTGGAGAAATCTGTAGGCAACAAATTTCTCTTAGATTTATATTTGCTTTGTAAATCAACTGTTCATAGTTGAGAAATAATCTATATGGTTTCAGGAGAGGGTGAGATAAAGGTGGTGATCAGATTGCTTTTGGAGATGGCAGTAATTAGTTTATAGCCAGTTTCAGTTAACATAAGCTTTCCATAAATAATATACATAACATTTTACACATGTAGACTAAGGTTAAAGGCTCCCTTTACTCTTTGGGAGCACTGACACCTGGGTTTTTTTATTAGAACCCATGAGGAATAGTGCACTTGACTTCAGCTTTGACTGTACTATTGAGAGAAACTGCTACCTCCTGCTATTATGGTGTGTATGTGCTAATGAGTGGCTTTGAAACCACCATTTCTTTATGTCCCGAAGTTATATGTTACACCTTTACAAAGGACTCCTGGATCTAGCATTGCTGCTGCCGTCCACTTTGCCCTTACTGTGTATACTTGCAGGTGCTCACAAACCCTTGCAGAGGAATGTGAATTGCTGTTCTTAAACCGTCTAAACGCCAGGGGTTGTCTACATCCTCACTATCTTGCTGGCACGCATGAGTTCATCGGGAGGTATTTGCGCACTCCTGCTTTTACAGCTCAAATTCTTCACGCTTTTCTATTTGAGTCCTGCAGCGCTAGTCTTCCAGTGCTTTGACTTCTCTGTTATGCTTGGGATGCTCCCATATTGATTTCACTTTGGCTGGAGTAGTTTCCCTTGCTTGCAAAATTCCAGGCTTCATTTTAGATCTTCCATATACTCTTGTGGAGTGTTTTATACCAAATCTGAAACACCGTGTGGCTTTCTACCAGGAAGCTAACACTTCCCTTCCTATTGTGAGATGAGTTGTGGTTCAGCCTGAGATCAGTTAAAGGTATCTCTGGTTTCACTCTCTTTTTGTATTGCTTCCTTAAACCAGAATTTCTTGGCTCTTCTTGCATTGGGAGTATATTGTATATAGACCGATTCAAACCTTTTCCTAAGCACTGCAAGTCTTAAATGAACTTTGAAGTAGATATTTGCTGAAAGCTGTGAGTGATACTGGGCAGATTTTTTTAACATCCTGTGTTCTAGGGAAGCTAAATGCTAAACAGCCTAGAACTTTGACCTGAATTTCTGAAATTTCTGAACTGTGATCTTAAAATTACAATTTACAATTTAAAGAAAGACTCAAATGAAGATTCAAATCTTATAGTTGCATCAGTCTGCAAAAATTTCTTTCTTTTCCAAGATAAATGCATGATGCCCTCATGAGGAAAATGGTCTTGACTCTTATTAGGTATCAGTTCACTCATATAAATGGCACTGATTCACTCATATTTTATTCACTAAATAATATTTGTCAATGTGTTTTTCTATTTTAAACTCTTACTGTAAAAGAAAGCATTATCACCTTAAAGCATTTGGTTCCTCGAGTGAATGCCAATAGTATCCAGTCATGCCATATTCTCCTAATTATGCTGAGGGTTTCTTTCCTAACAGCATTTATTTTAAGGTGTCAACAATACTTCAGTTAAATGTGGTGTAAAGTGCACTTATTTAACAAACTTGTCCTTCAGAAAAGGTTTTTTTTGGTCTTTAAAACACCGTTAGATTGTCTCTTTCTGTCAGTGCATGATACAGTAGAACTCTTAAATCAATAACACTTTTTATTCCTATGCAATTGATGCATAACATCCTTCTTCACACAGAGGTTTAATGTGTTGTAAATTAATTATCTGGAATGACTACAGGGTCAATGGACCTTGGTATGACCGGGATGTAATGTTAAAGTGTTCCATTTCCTCCCAGCCCTGCTCAGCTCTCTTGCTGACTCTTTTGTGTCAGTTATACCATCTTCTGCACTTGGGTCCCTTAAGTGTTGTTAATGCCCCTCTAGGGCTTGATCAATACAAAAAATTTGTTTTACCATAAATTTGCCAAACAATTTTCCTTCTCCTGAAGATGGACTATCAAGCTGGTCTAACCTTACTTGTATAGTGTTTCTTAGTAAACTATTCTCACTCTTGCAGAAGCTTAAAAATAACAGCTATATTTTAAATCACAATGCATAGGAAACAATTCTGCATAAGCAAATGAAGACCTAATCTTTTACTTCTAGGTACCTGAAAATTAATCAGCTGGGCTCGAAGTTTCTGTCTGGACTAGTATTGCTTTAGTGCATCTGCACATCAAACCACGAAGATGAAGAAAACCATTATTATCTGTGAAAAAGTGCTGAGAGAGAGTTCTCAGGCATGAGCAGTGCAATTAAAACAGGTATTCACTAGGTTTAAAGTAGCCAGCTTCCTTTAAAAATCAGAGAGGCCACCTCTGGTACCTTTTTTAAAGCCAGCTTGGCTATTAGTTGCTAGGGTACCAAGATCCAAGTGAATAAGGCCTGTCCAGGCAGGAAAGTTTTATGGGCATCTAAGATAAGAAATAAATTGTGGCAGGAACACTCAGTTATAGATTGTTTTGTTTTTTTTTTTTTAATTTTTTTTTTTAATCTATATATTTATCCTCTTGTTGCTAGGAGAATGGTCAAAATAAGTTTCCTTTGAAATGAAAAGTGTGCTGGCATCACAGAATTTTAATTGTCTAACAGATGATGCTAAACTCTACACAGCAAAAATTTCCAATCTCACAAAAAAATTAAAAAAAAAAGAGAGAGATGTTACTTCAAACTCAATGCAAGTTGGTGGGATCAATTTAATGTACTGTGCTGTGTCAATGTCACTTTCATAAACTTGTGCTGAAATGCTTTTCCTACCTTATGTTGAATGATCTTGTCAGGACCGAGAGTTGGAGGTACAGTGGATTTGAGTCTACTTTACTTCCCTTGATGAAAAGGTCGCTGCCACTTGTAAATCAGTTTTACTCCCTGCACAGTTGTTAGTGTCAAAGTCTGTCAGTTCTGTGGGATGTTAAAATTATACAACTGTGGTAGGAACAAGGATCAGAAATTCCCAGGTGGTATTTCCTGGGAAAAAGTCTCTGATCTTTGTGTAGAAGTTCTGTAGCAAGTTTTTCATTCAGCATTTTCAGTTCACTTTGGCTTGATTGCAGAAATAAACATTTCTGCTTCATGCCTCTCATCTGGTAGGCCTTTGCTGCCAATAGCTCATCGCAGGGTCACTTATTATATCTGTAGCCCATGGTCACCAGTGGGAAAAAAAAAAACCTCTGCTTTATTTTTTTAAGGCTCTAAGGACTCCAATTATAGCACAATTAAAACTTGGCCTGTGTTGCATTATGTGATTGTGTTTTGACAAATCATCACAGTAGATCAGCTTCACAAGGCCTCCCAATTATTTGTAAGTTATTCACAAAATACAAGTAAAGTAAGAAGCAAGAACTATCACAGCTGATCAGTTAGGGGAGGGAGAAAACACCCAAACAAACTTAAGTAACGCAAGTAATGACAGAAATCTCCAAATAACTAAGCTCTTTTCCCCTTTACACATAGCATCATCTAAACTGCTTTATGCATATACAATGACAGTTTTTTATTTATCAGTTTTGCTCTGTAAGTCACTACACTTTACCAGTGAACTACAGAAAATGCAACAAGAGTGAAACCACCTAGAGTGGTTTGATTGAGTTTGATTGATTACGACATAAAGAGTTTCCAAAGTTTTATGCTCTGGCTATATGGGAGATGGGCACAAAGTTCTCTGCACGTGGAGTATGGCCAAAGCTTTCAGGTGGTGAATCCAAAGGCTTCTGCTAAGACAGTCAAGCTTTTCGTACTGTGAAGTATTTCCATGTGACCTTGCAACTAAATTGATATTTGACCTGAGTGGAGTGGTTTGCTGCTGAGGAGACAGAATGGGACCTGAAGGGGGCAAGCACTGAATCTTTTTGGCTTGACTTTCAGTCAAGGTAACTCATTGGGGTCCTGAAGGTGATGCAAGTAAACATCTGCCAAGTGAATTTCCGTGTCAAGGCAGCCCTTGTGGGTGAGCTAGTCTGGGCAGCCATGGGTGCACGTATATCAACATGCCAAGTAACCATCAGCATGAGAGACAAGAGGACACACTATGATTCTGGTTTTGTTTTACTTGTTTTTAACTTGTAAATGCTCTTCATGTGCACCTGGATTTAACCTAGAAGCTGTCTTAGGCATTGGTTGCAATGATGTAAAAGCAAAATCTTTAATACAAAGATTTTCTTCCTATCTGGGAATGATTTGGATGACAGACGAGCAAACAAAAGGAAAACCTGAAATTTCAATTAGTCTGAGGAAAAAAATTACTCCCTTCTCTTAAGCACTACCTTATTTTTATAGATAGCTTTCAAAATGTCATCCAATTTGCCTTTAAGATCACAAACACTTTTAATGATTCCCCTTCCTTGCTTCCTTAGAGAAGTGCAATATTAAAAAATCAGCTTTCCCCTTTCTTATCAGGTTAGTTTCTACTGTTTGAAATTGCTAAAATCCAAATTGTAGATATTTGTACTTAAATAATTAGAAAGCTGAATAGCTGCCTGTCATATCAGCGCTTCTGTTTGCTGAAGACTCACAATGTGAGACAGAGGGCATGCCTGAGGAATGTCAACAAACATCTACCTTATCAGGACTCCAAAAGAACATTTTTCCCTACCCTCTGCTCTCCATTATTACTTCAGTCCTCTAGGTTTTGCTCAATCCTTGTGATTTCTAATTTTCAGTTTTTCTAGGCACAGGTAAATGAAGACGAATTAAGAACTGTGGAAATGAATCACCTAAGTGGGACGAGTGGTTCCACACTCTCAGGTCTGTATGTTTGGTAACTGGTACATAGCTATTTTTTCACTCTGAAATAGAATTAAGGAGCTGGATTATACTAATGTGTCTGTATATGTATTTGGGACATTTTAATCCCCTTATAAAAACAGATTTCCAATAAGTAAACATAGTGTATTTCAACACAAAAGTAGACACTGTGTTTTCATAGTGGATAAATACCAAACAATTGGACCAATTGTCTAAATCTGTTTCCAGGCAAAAGGAAACAAAGCTTAAGGTAAAGATCAGGCCTACTGATGGAGTATTTGAGGTGATTTACAGATGACAAAATGTTTAGGTCATTTTCTGGGACTTGCAGCTTTCCCAGAGAAAGGGTTGCCTTGGTGTACAGATATCCAGCACAAATTATTTTACCTTTCCCTTAAGAAACTAATTAAAAATACTGAACTTTAAAATTATTATAAGAAGGTGTGATCCTTGTGACAAGTGGGAGAATACTTGACTACTCCTTGTTATTTCAGTCTTAGTCACCACGATGCTCATAGCAAACTGAAACTGTCTGTGAGAATAGCTGCGTTGCAGGAGTCTCCGTGTTCACTTTTGCTCCTTTCTTGCCTGAACACCTGCACAACAGCATCCCCCCAGCTATTGCTGATGCATTTGCTGATGCATGCCTTTGTGTTTCATCAAATCTTCACATGTATCCTTACTGCCTCCTCTTGTGACAGATAAAATTACAGCCCTTTGGACTTCCTAAATGTCTGTCTTCTACATGGCAGCCTACAGAGCTCTGGCTATGTCCTCAGAGTCTGAGATTATTATTCATCATCCTTTCTCTTTTGTTGTATTTTTAATAAAGCTTTCTACATTTTTTTATTTTTCATGCACTGAAACACCTTTTCATGTTCATCAGTTTTCCAGCTCTCTTGTTTGCTTGCAAAATCTGTGCCATCCAAGTTGCAGCCTCTTCTCTTTTCTTGTTATTCAAAGAAGGCACTGCTTCTCTCTAATTTCTGTCCTTAATCTGGTCTGGAAACATTGCTTTCTCTCTTGGCTTACAAGGCCAACATTTTGGCATGCTCTGTCAGATGGACCACCAAACACTAGTACTTTATTCTGTAGCTAGTGACATGCTAGCAGCCCCCAGAGCAGGTCTAATAGGAAGTGCTATAGATAAGAGTACATCTGCAGACGGAGGATGTCTCTTGTTTTGAACTCTGCTAAGTGACTCCCCTGTTATCCTGGAGAAAGGTTTACCTTTTTCCCTGCTTATTATGGTCTAGTCTCCAGATTGAAAGTTGTCTTGTCAAAGCCAAACCATTCCTAACTTATTCTCACCTAATATATACTTTTCTTTTGAGAATAAAGCCATTTGATATACATGAGGCATACTGGCTGAAGTATGAAGTTCCTTGACCTGTCCAACTCCACCCTGTGAATGTACTTACCAATTCTTGCACTTGAGATCATGTAAAGATTCCTTGCATGAACTCTTACTACAACAGCCCCCCCGACTCCCTTATCTGCAAGTCCAAGACCAAAGGGCTTGATGAAGACAAGAACATTTGTAGTACAGCTCTGAAATATATCATATGAAGCATCAGTATGCTGATGTTAGGCTAGGTGGCTTTTTTTTTTTTGAGAGAGAGAAATTAACATGTGAGACCTGCATTATGCTAACAGTGGAGTGCTAAATTAAGTGGGCAATTACTTTCATATTTCTAAAATCTTCAGTTCAAAAAGAGACTAAAACTGAAGCCCCTGCTCATCTGAGGTAGGAAGCTGGGTTTGGAAAGGAGTTACGAAGTATCTGTGTCAAATTTTCAGCTGCTCTGATTTGTAATTGAAGACCTTTCTTCATAAATGGTCGTTCCCAAACAGAGGCTCTTAATAGCAATAATAATTCAGTCTGGGAGCAAGAAGTGTGATGCTGGTAAAACAATACTAAAAAGGAGAAGGTTTAGAAATATTCCCAAGCTGTGAGAAACTTTCTTCTCTGAAAAATTAATTTTATATTTATACTTAAATTTTCAGTAGCTTAAAATCTTAAAACAAAAACAACCTCAGAAATTCCTGTAACACCTTAAGCAGACTCATTGAATTGCTTTTCTGCTGACACTTTGGAGGAGAAACAATGAAGAAGAGGTAATGTGCACATAGGTGCTGAATATTTGTAATGCTCCCAGCAACTACCACGTATTAGCGATTCTGTTCTGGGGATCAGGCTGGTCAGTGGTAACTTAAGTGTGAGTAATCTCTGGAATAGTGAATCTTCTGGAAAAAGAACTGGTGTCCCTTCATTCCTAAACCAGCATATACTATGCTTGCATAGATGATAGTTAAAAAAAAACAAATGTGCAGCAAACCCAGCTGAACCATCTTGCTGGTCTCTTCCCACAGGTAAATAGTGAGAGGGAATGGCCTTAAGCTGTGACTGGGTAGGTTTAGACTGGACATTAGGAATTTTTTTTTCCCATCAAGAGTGGCATTGGAATGGTCTGCACAGGGAGGCAGTGGAGTCACCAACCCTGGATGTGTTTAAATGTTGTTTGGATGTGGTGCTTGGGGATATGGTTTATGGTCAACCTTTGTAGAATAGGTTAGTGATGGGACTTGGTGATCCTGAGGGTCTCTTCCAACCTGAATGTTCTTGTGATTCTGAGATCTTTACTACTATGATACAGGACAGAATACTTTTCTAATCTGCTTCTTTTGGAATAAAATTTCTGATTGCTGCAACTAATATTTTCATTATTTCAACTGTGAGCTTTGTGCATGGCCCCACATGTGCAGAGACATTCTGCATTATTTATACCTACCATTTTGATGTATTATTTTTCAGTGACACGTGTGAGTTCCTTTATATTGTTAAACTGAAAAAAAAAAGAAAGGAAAAAAAAAAATCCTCTATGTAATTTCCATACACTCACCCTCCACCTACAGTTATGATCTAGGTTGCTCCTGTTGTTGGTTAACGTATAAATAACAGCATGCATTTGCAACCAGTGATCAGATTTTATAGGAATAAGCAAGGTCAAAATCATACCTAATGTTTAGATAGCATGCTGGTAGTCTCCCCATCAGCAGGCTACTCTTAAGTAATAGTAACAAATTAGCATTAAAAGCTCCCTACCTCAAGATGTGATAAAATCATACTGGACACTCAGTGACCTGTGCAAAGAAAAGAAAATGTAATACACTGCTTTCCAGTGCTTCCAGCCCAGTTGCTGTAGTGTCAATTATGGCACTACATCTTTTCAGAGGTGAAACCAGCATGAGTCAAGAAAATAACAAAACAAGGAAAAGAGAAGAAGAAACAATAATAAAAGAAAACCTGGTCAGAAGAGAGAGGGTTGCAGGAGGATAATGTTTTGCTCCTGTGCTGAGTTTGAAGGGGCTGCCCTCTTTAGTGCAACAGGAACCAGCTTCCCTACTGTGTTCTCTGAAGTGGCTGATTGCAGGGAAGTAATATTATGTCTTAATAAGCATAACACTGTGAACTGAGGCATATTTTTAAGTCAGACACATGGGAGGGAAACATATCAGAGCAGAGCTGTGTTATTTTTAATGGAGCATGTGTTTGTCTTGTAAGTGTGTCAGAAGAAGAGGAACAGGTCTCGGGTTTCTTCTCACCATGTCTAATGTAGGATGGGCACTCCAACTGCCTCTCTAAGTGACATTAGTGGCCTTTGATACTACAAACGACATAGGACAATCTGGACTACACTTGCACCTCACATTCTTTTCTACTATTTGTGTACATCAGTGGTCATTTGAAATGATCTTTCAGATTAAGCCCTTTAAAAAACACAAAGACTAAAATAGTTTTCATTAGACAAAGATTATGATGAGACTCTCGGTCCTCTTCTCAAATTTACATGAGTATATGCTGCAGATGATGGAGGATATGCTCTGCAAGAAAACCTACTTCTCCTACGTTTAATTGGAAAATAGATTTTGCAGTGTGGAAACGGCTGTGTGTACCATACTGCATCCCTGCCATCCACCTCTTGCTCATAACATCAATACCGATATTAGAGTAGAAATGTTGGCAGTGAAATTTCAAATGACATTTTCATTTTCAATTAATATCCATAATGGGATTTTTAATAAGTCTTGGGTCAAGATGTACCATAAAACTATTTTCCACAGTGCATGGAAAATATATTCTTATTCTGTATTTGTGATATGACTGGATCTAGTCTTACATCCAGCAGCCAGCTGAGGCTGCTTGTCTATTATAGTCTCTTCCACCATTCCTGACAAATGAACAAATAACTAGATGCCCTGTGAAACATTTTAAATAGAACTGTCTCCTGGAAGGGCTGTTACTGACAGAGACAGGTTTGATCCCAGATCAAGGAAACCTGCTTCAGGATAGAGAAGATCAATATTGGTCACTGGCTTTTTTGTTTCTAGTGTGTGGAGGGATATATATATATATATATATATTTACTAAGCATAGGTAAGGATTATGATGAATAAAGTAAAGCAGAAAACAAGCAATCTATGAACTGAAGTGCATCCTTCTTATGAAACCTTATTGTGCTCTTAAAGCAGCAGCAGAAGCTGTTGCTATGAACTGTATCATGCAAGAGGCTTTAAAAAAAAAAGAAAAGCATTTAAAGCCATATGTTAGCTGGAAACCACTTTGTCCACAAATTCTGAAAGAGCTGGAGGTAGCTTTTGAAAAGGAACCGGTGTATTGAAAAGGAACCAATATATTTCATAGTAGAGTAAATTAGCTGCTATTTTTTACTTTTGAAGTGTTTGATCAAAACCCAGTGCTGAGCACAAGTGTCTTAAATTAATTCAATTTAGAGTGCTTCTCTGGTGGTTACAACCTGGATCCTCAGACCTGGATCCCATAGCGCACACCTCTTCCCACCCCCCATCCCCCATTCTCGCTGTGTTGTTTAGCATAAGAGTTACATCTCCAGCAGTAGTTGGAGGTGCTAAGGATATGTTCCTATTTTTGGAAATAATGCATGGGTTTGTGTGACCTGGATAGATCATACCCATGATTGCTTTTATTTACTCTGTTTAAATAGTGTCATCTACTCTGATTTTGCTGAACAATGAAAATGTCAATTAAGAGGAAAGAATAATCACCAAGACCAAATCATCCCAGTGAAGCAAAATTATGAAAGAGAACTTGACAGATCTTGGGAAGCAATGCTAGCATATCAACAATATTCTCCATAGCCTTTGGCTAAGGCCAGGAATCCAGTCTACAATGCAATCAATCTTCTACAATCCACAAGCATTAAATTCATCATTAAAATGTTGTTCTTTCCTTCCCAAACCTTCCATGTAACAACCATTTCAGTAAGATGAAAGGCATTTTTTACTGAGAATGGCCTTAAGGAAAGCAAAAAGAGCAAATCTGGAAAACATATTCATATTTTTCTGGAAATGGGTAGTGTTCATAAAACATTTAGTGAGTTCAAGGTCAACTTGTTCTCCTTCTGTATACTATTCATAACAGGCATTTGACAACTCCATGACAGTCAATCTACCAGCTGAACTGAATATATTAGGTCATCCAGTTTAAATAAAAGCTAAATCTTCATTGTGAAATGAGCACAACACCACCACAAAATAAAACAAGAACAGCAGAAGGCTTTCCTGTTTCTGAACTTTCAATTACAGCTAAAAAATAAGGTTACAAAGAGTAGGAAATGGATCCAAGTTTGTTAAAAGGGGGATACATGAGCTGGTGTTTGCGAAGAGGGCAAGAGGTTATGGTCCTTCACACTTCAGTGGCTGTTGTGTTCTTATTTAGGTGAAATCCTGCAATCCTGGGCATTCCACAGATCTTTCTGTTCAGCATAGGACTGAGTAATGACACAATGCCAGTAAGACATTCACATTTTGCAGTTGCAACTGCTTTGGTCTTATTTTGTCTTTTTATCACCTATACAAGGCCATTCTGGAGTTTAATCCCACTGCTGACTGTTTCTCAACATGCTCTGTCATTGGATAAAGACTCATCAGGAGATTACACATTGGATTGAAAGAATGAGATTTTCATCTGACTTCAAAGTCAGTGAAAATAGCATCTTGGGGAGCCACAGAGAAATATGTTTTGGAAATCCCAAGGATATTGAATTTTGTATCTAGGCAGATGCCAAGGTTGGGTACATGTGTAATTCCAGTATTTTTTCTCATTATAGTTACTGTCACCATGAATCTTAAGGAACCACTTAGTTACGTGGTTGGACTCAATGATCGTGGAGGTCTTCTCCAGCTAAGAAGATTATTTGATTAAAAGTTATTCACTCTCCACATATGTCACAGACAATATTGATATACGTGCCATTAACCCACTTGTTATTAAAAAATCCTGCTAGCTAAAAAAATAGTCTTACAATAGCATATGTTGAAGACAGATGGTCCTAAAAACCCAGCTCATACCTTCCCTCTACCAGTTCCAAATTGCACAGCTACCTTTAATGTAGTGAAAGGGCATCTTATCCCCAATTGCATACTCTATTTCAGCAGGATATAAAATGAAAAACAACTAGCAATTGTTTTGTGGGTGGGTTCACAGATTAAAGATCAACTATAAACTGAGGGGAGTATCAAGTTCACAATATACTTTGTTGCTTTTTGGAAGCGGCTACCTGGTTTTGTTTTTAAAGCTGCCACAGGTTTTCAACAGGATTCTTCTCTAAGAGCTCCACATCTTTCATCAGCTAGCACCCACTGAGTGACTACCATAGATGTTAGTGTCAAATTCTTCTGCAGACGTTCAGCTGGGCTCTCTGCAGGCATTTAGCTGAAAGACATTGCTGGAGAAATGGTGTTACTAGCATTTCCATTGCCCCTACTCTGTATCTTTCAGACATCACCTATATTTATTTCAAACATGCTCATTCTTTAAAAGTTTAGATCTCTTCCTCAGTTTTGCAAGGTATTTCAGAAGTGGCTTTCTGCCTACAACTGTAATGTATGTCTGTAGTCCAGGAAGACAGCTGACAAGCAAAGTGAATCTTGCTCTATATTTGGAAACATCTGCTGTTCCATTTCCATGATGCACAGTGACGTGCTATTCTAAGAGGAAGAGGGACTCTGGCTTGGCAGACATTAGTTTCTGGTTATACGTTAGATTAGAAGTATCCTAACTTGAGTATCCTAACTCTTCTTAAACATCCTGTAGTGGTACCTCTCCACTGAATAAAGGATGCTGAAGGAGCTGGTTAATGGCTTTCTGATGGTAAGGCCATTTGCTGAGGAACTAACTCCTACTCCAAGTAGCACAGGCTTCACAGGTATCAGCATCTGGCTTCCTCCATACGATTTTGTACAAGCAATGGGAGAGGCTTTGGTTTGAGCAATCTCTAAATCTGAGGTGCTAAAGCCCAGAAGTGTTATCAAAGATATAACAGCCCAGATATATATTCAGAAGTGCTTTTTGACTAGGCAAGAACATTTGGCAAGATTCTGTTTGTAACAGTGTTAGAGGAAAATTGTGATTTTAATAGACCATAAAATAACTTGAGCAGAAAACAGTTGTGGAAATAACCTTAGCAATGCTTTATGCATGACTAAGGAAAATTACTCTTTGATGTTAGAGGTAATTTTGACTGCTAACTTCAACTGAGCAGGAAAAAAAAAAGACTTTTCATAGGTATTTCCATGGTGATCAGCTGTTGATTACTGCTGGATCCCGTATACTGAGCTAACTGCCCCTATGTACTGACCTAGTATCATTCCATCTATGGATTTTTGCTCCAGTGGAAAGACAGAAGTGAAATTTTGCATGAGTTCAGAATCAGACCACGTGTTTTGCTTTTATCAATAATGATTATCAATGGAAAATTTAAATCAGAGCTAGAAGAGATTGTGGGAGATTAGGAGACCTGAGACCACATTTGTGAGGTGCTGTTAGTGTTGTACTCTTTGAGGTTTGGATGGCTTCTGAGTGTGTCTTCAGTCATGCTGTTTAAATGTTGGGCAATGTTGAAAAGTTGTTATTTGGAATTACTTTGTTATTGAAAAATCCCTGAGGTATTCATTGTGTAGGAGCTTTATGACATGTACATTACTTTTAAAGCAATGTCACTCTGTTGGCCGGGAATCCCTAGCTTTAAAAAGCTTCCTATTCCTTAGGAGAGGGCAGATTTCTGTTTTTTCCACTTTTTCTTTTCCCTCTTTCCCCCCTTCCCTCCTTTTCCCTTTCCCTTTTTCTCTTACATTTAGACATTGGCAGAGTTTTTCTTCAGCATAACTGAGGAGTACATCTTGATCCTTCAGATTCAATTTGATTTGTCAAGTTATAAAATCTCTCTCATCCAAACTACAAGAACGAAACTATTCCATCAGCTGAAGCTGAAAGTAATACAATATAGTTTAATACAGCAACAATATTTTGTCCTAAATGTTATGTCAAGGCTGTCTATCAATAATTCAGCTCTCATATAAAATATTCTTGCAAATAAGATATAGTACTTCAAGGACAAATCATCTGCACAGATATATTTTCAAAGAACAGCAGTCTTACTGCTTATGCCAGTGAGGAGTGAAAGAAACCTGAGGGTGAAAAATAAAACAATAGGAGGTTTTTTGAAATATGTGGGCGTGGAAGGGAAAACGATGAACATTTGTAANATGCAAAAAATGTAAAATAAGTACAGAGAATAATGATGAAATGAGCTCTTCCAAGGCAATCCACTCCAAAACTGAGAGCTGGAAAAAAAAAGAAAAAAAAAAAAAAAGAAAAAAAAAGAATTATTGCTGCAATCTCATTTTGCTTGTACGAAAGAATCAATACCATGGGAAAAAAAAAAAAAATCTATGAATTTGCCCTGAGGTAGAATTCTAAGGGGATGGGAAAAGGCTTATTGTGAGATGACTGTGTAAAATCCCTGCATTTCATAACAGAATCTTTTTTCATTATAGGTTGCTTCATGTTTACTTACATTAGTCAAAAGCATTTTACATCTTCACCTTCTAAAGAGGCTGAGGCTGTATTGTTTAGTTATCCATACAGGCAGAAGTGACTGCTTATGCCAGTGATTTTCAAGAATTATTTTTGGGTTGGGGAGAGAAAAGTTATGTCCCAATGCCTGCATCATTGTCATCTCCTATGTCAATAAGATATGATTTAAGCATCCAGAAATCATGAGATTAGCTTCAAAGCCATGAGTTTGAAGTTAAATGAATACATTTAGCATGTCTGGCCATCCAGACCTTGTGTTTTAGAAGTCACTTCCTAACTTTTCCCCACAACCATACACAGAAGGTTTTTCTTCAAAAAAGCACTGGATTATTTCATACAGCCATGGGATTCCAGATGTTAGTGTTTAAGAAAGCCACAAGAAATTCAGGTACTACAATAACTACTGGTAAGGGTCTTGCTTGGTAACCCAGGATTTTAAGTGCCACCTTGCAGGAGTTTAAAAACACCTAGAGTTTTTCTAACACTGTTGTTTTTATTTCAAGCAGAGACTGAAATGTAATCTTCCCCTAGGCCTTATTTATTTATTTATTTTTATAGCTCTGGCAGTTAGATTTCTTTTCTTTACTTACC
>VWZI01015478.1:8517-50957 GCA_013396835.1 Psilopogon haemacephalus
GTTCTTCACAGTGAGGGTGGTGAGGCACTGGGACAGATTGCCCAGGGAGGTTGTGGCTGCTCCCTCTCTGGATGTATTTAAGGCCAGGCTGGATGAGGTCTTGAGCGACCTGATCTAGAGGGAGGTGTCCCTGACTATTGCGGGGGGGTTGGAACTGGATGATCTTTGAGGTCTCTTCCAACCTAAACCATTCTATGATTCTATGATTCTATGACTTGGTTTCTGTCAGCCTGAAGTAACATCAGAGTGGCACTAGAGCCTGCTGAGCCAGGAGCTTGCAGATGGTCAAGACTTTATGCTAGAAAGTGATTAGACTTATTGATAGAAAAGTACCTCTGCAGCATGGAGGAAACCCTCCCTTTGTTCATCCACATCATATGGTGACTGATGATTCCATTGCTTGGCTTATATTTTCTTCAGCCTGTACAAGTGCAAGATTTCCCAGACATCACCACGTTCTGAATTCCCAACCATGCAAAAAGTTCCACAAATTCATTTTGCTATGGACAACACACACTGCCCCTACCCTGCACCATCCTACATTACAAAGCAGTTTTGGGGAAATTCTTGCATCCATTGTTGTCATCCACTTATCCATCCAAGTTTTCCTTTGGAATCTAATCTTTGAAGGCTTCTTTTAATACTGCTTCTATCTTATAATGGAAAAAAATGTATTTCAAGAACAAAATAAAAATCAGACAATTCTTTTAGATCAGTATTTTCAAGGCTGGCCAAAGTCCAGTTAGATTTAGAGAGCCATTTTCTGCACTTCTTTGCATCCAGGAAATACAGAGAAGCTTGGTAATATACAGATTTATTCTGGAAATGAACAAATGTTGTTGAGTCACTAGGCCACATTTTGTTTTGTGCATGTTTCAGTTATTTATGGCCTCTCACAGGCTATCTACCCAAATTATCCGCTGGAGCACCAAGGATATCAAAATGCTGGGGTTTGTACACTCCTCAAATCCTGTCAGCTCAGAAACAAAATAAAAGCCAAATACAAAGCACACATTGGGCAGCTCACAGGAAAACTCAGCTTCTTGTGTGCTTATTTTTGTGTTCTCCTTGGACAGTAATTTCTAAATTAAGTAGCTGCTACACCAAAATTTAAACCAGTTCTAAGTGCTCAGGAAAACAATAGGCTTAAGTGATATTGTTTGTTTAGTGAATGCTACAGTGCTAGTTACTTGGAAGGCCTGGTGTCTCTCTTGGCTCTGTGTTGGTAGACCCTATGATCTTGGATGTTACCATACTCATCATGATGATAACATCCCCCCATTATTTAAAATGCAAGTCCTCTTCTAAGAAGGTCCCATCCTACGACAAATCTGCACTGTCCAGCAGAACTTCCTCTCTTCAAAATACCAACAATCATCTCTCTGACTGAAGAAGTATGGAATCTGCTTTCAAGTGAAGATGTCTTATATAAGAAAGAGTTCAATTTTCGTGGTACTGATAATGTCAAAGTGGAAGAAGAGATGTACTTTTAAACATCTGTATACAAGAGTGGAAGGCTGGGCTGAAACAAGGAGATGGGATCCTAGTGGATGTTCCATAGGAGGCATATCCCAAGTAAATTAAACTACTGCCATATCTCCCACTTTGTAGGCATGACTGAAGGGGAAAGAAGATGAAAAAAGGCGAAAGAAGGAAAGACTAAACAGGGGTGAAGAAAATTGAAAAGAGCCTCTCATATTGAACTTAGGAGATTTAATGAGTGTCAGTGTAGTTAGTAGACTTTATGACACCAGATGCCAGAAAACTAAGACCAGCATTTCCACTAGCTTAGGCTGATATAACTCAATCGAATGTGTATCACAAACTCAGGACTTGACCTGACCAGACCACAAAAAGAGCTGTGAGAAGAATGCAACTCTCAGTGACTGAATTCATGAACTTAAATGCATTGACACAGGCACATCTTTGCACACAAAGAATTCCACAGGCCTCATTCCTCACTTTTCCAAGTTGTAAATGCTGTAGCTGCACTTTTATAAAGTAAGTATAAGTGCAAATCAGAAGAAACAAACCTGTGATATTCGTTTTACAGTTGTATTTCTTTTTGCCAACTTCCTTGAAACTAAAGCGACCCCAAGCAATGCTACAGGCTTGGGGAAGTGTGGCTAGAAAGTTGTCTAGCTGAAAGAAACCTGGGGGTTGTAACTGACAAGCAACTCAGTATAAGCAAGCAGTGTGCCCAGGTGGCAAAGAAAGCCAATGGCATCCCGGCTTGTATTAGAAATGCTGTGTCCAGCAGGAGTAGGGAGGTGATTGACCCTTTGTGCGAGGCTCTGTTGAGGCCACACCTCGAGTATTGTGTTCGGTTTGGGGCACCTCATTACAAGAGGGGTGTGGAGGTGCTGGAGTGAGTGCAGAGGAGGGCAACAAAGCTGGGGAAGGTCCTGGAGAATAAATCTTATGAAGAGCGACTGAAGGAGCTGGGGCTTTTAGTTTGAAAAAGAGGAGGCTGAGGGGAGACCTCAGCACTGTCTACAGCTACCTGAAAGGGTATTGTGGAGAGGCTGCTGCGGTTGCCCTCTCACAGGCACTTAGTGATAGAACAAGAGTGAATGGTCTCAAGCTGCAACTAGGTAGGTTTAGACTGGACATTAGGAATGGTTTTTTTTCTTGGAAAGAGTGGACAGACATTAGTATGGACTGCCCAGGGGGATAGTTGAGTCACCAACCCTGGATGTGTTTAAAGGTCATTTGGATGTGGCACTTGGGGATATGGTTTAGGGTGAACCTTGTAGAGTAGGGATGCCGGTTGGCCTTGGTGATCCTGAGGATCTTTTCCAACCAGAATGTTTCTGTGACTCTCTGATTCGGTCTCTGCCGGATCATGGTCGAGCCACAGAAGTCAAACAGGAGGCGACCGCGCTCAGACTGGTGAGCAGTCTAAGGTTGCCATCTGGTGGCTACATGCAAATAGTGCGGGGAAAATAAGGAAATCCTGTCTATTATAATGTTCTTAATAGCGTTCGTAAAGAACATCCATGCATTATCACTCTTTTCTTTCGTTTCAGGGTTAGCAACATGTGCAAGATTTTATAAGATTCATTACTTATATATATAAGTTCTTAGAAATTTACTTCTTCTCTTTTACCTTTTGCTTCCAGAAATATTCAATTACTGTGTTTGTCTTCCTCATGTAACTCACTCTCTGCAGACCAGGTCTAAGATTCTTATAGTTGCATGTAGAAGAGCAAGGGTTTCTCATGTGGTCCTCATCTTTTGTCTAGGACAATACCAACCCTACCAGCATTGCCAGCCTCAACATCCCTGTATGGTCCTGCATTGCTACAGATGCTGGTGATTGACTGTGATGACCAAGAAGCTGATATTGAGGTGGTTAAGACCACCAGAAGAAGGACTGATGTAATTGAAGGCTATTTCATTTATACATTCAAAATAGCAAAATACAAGCTTTTCATTCATTCTCTCCATCTTCCCTATTTCTGTGATGTCTTTTCAAATAACTTTGGCTTGTTCCAAGAGAAGAACAAGTTGCTATTGGCAACATTCCTTTTTTAACCTCCCTCTGCAGGACTGTCTAATGGATTCATCCTGTGGGTTCAGAATGCAGGACAAGGACTAAGTGAAATGCTATAGTAAATCAGACTGCCTTTATTTAAACTCTTCAAGTGAGGGGGAAAAAAAATGATTGCACCTATAGGTAAAATACTCATATAAAACATTCAGCCAGTTATGTATGGTTACAGTGCCATATTTCACTGCATATTCCTACATATGCATAGCACCAGTCCTGTCTGTGGCTGCACAAAATATATGAAATGTCCCAGAGTCTACACAAAACTGATGTAATTTTACTCAGATGGTCACATTTACAGGTCTGGATGCAGAATACGGCCAGACTTTGCATGTCCTTCCTAGCATCCACGAAAGATCCTGTAAGTTCTTATCAATGGGTTTGTTTTACCAGTTTTTTAGCATCAATTTCACTGACCATCATCAGTTTTTAAGGGCAAGAATTGCAAGTTAAATGCTGTATCACTAAATACTTTTACAGCGATGAACTCTGTGTCACCAGTAAGTCTCAGCCAGGACAAAATAATCTAATCCCTGTATGTACTGCTATACATTCTTTCATTATGGAGGTGCAGGAAATGTGTCTGTTTTGTACTTCTCACACACCATTTGATGCAAATGTGAGGAGATCTTTCCTTATGGTAATGATATTCAGCAAAGAAAACAGACTGAGACATGAATGGGACCTGCCCTCTCACATCTGCCATTCATATACAACTTAAAATAAAAGTAAATGTAGCACTGACTCCTCAGAGTCACTAATTTCACTGGCCTCATACTTGAAGGTTGAAAGGCAGATGGCAATTTTAACTGAACCACAGTGGTGTTAGAATTATTAAGGTATATCTTAACAAAAAGAGAATAGGCACTTACAATGAAATAATTAATGGTGTGGTGACTGAGGGAAGAAGTGGACCTCACAAATTCAATTTCTTTCACCCTGCAATCTGCCAGACTCTTATTTCAGTCCATTTAGTTTAGCATTTGTTTCAAGCTCTGCTAAAATGATGCATTTTCAACACAAAAATCAACAGAAGAGGGCCTTCCTTACATTGTCCAGTAGAACAGCCAACATGACTGAATTCTTGAAATTACTTTCTTTCTTCAAACAAAATCAAACTGAGCATGAGGAAACAAATGATAGTGCTTCTTTTTCGCACAGAGCTTCAGAGAACTGATGACTTCTCTTTAGAGGTCAGGGTAGGAGAAAACATTTTTCCCCTTACACTGCAGGACTTTCACAAGAGTTATTTTAAAGGGTTGTTTATTTCTTTTGCCTTTCTTCAAATTCTGTCTTTAATCTGAACTCTGTCCTTTGCTCATATTTCTTATTTTTTTCCCTCTACAGCTGCATATCCTTTTATTGCTCTCTCAATTGCTTTTTTTTTAATCAGGAAGTTGAGTGTACTTCAATTTGTCCTTTGCATGGTGATCGCACCAAGTTCATGAGACCAATTTAACTCTGTATCATTCCAAATTCACACCAGTGCAGTTTCTTTTAAAAGAAACTAGAGAGTAGGAGTTCTGTGATTCAGGCCAACACTACGGATTTGTGTGCAGTACTGAAAATCAGTGAAGTGTTTGGGTGTGTGTTTGGGGTGGAGTTCATTTGAGCCACTGGGATATTTTTCAAGTAAAGATAGTATTTTAAATGTGCAGACAAACAAAGGAAAAAAAAACCCCACTATTCACTTTTACTCATGACATAAATTAATGATATAGTAAGTGGAATTTTTTGTGGTAGTGTTTGTTTTGGGTTTGTTTGGGTTTGGTAGTTTTTTGTTGTTTTTTTTTCCCCTACATGTACACAGTGCATACCTAGTTTTGTCAAAACAACTTACCATTGCAGTGACAGCAGTTTCAAAGACCAAGAACTAGTCAGCTCATTATTTAAAAGCCAAGTGTAGACTTAAGGAATGATACAGGCTTTGGATTCAGGGAAGTTATTGTAGTCCTGTGATAAGGACACAGGGATGAGAAATCAGAGACCTTCATGCTCACTACAGTGTCCTTGAACAAGTCAGAAAGACTCTGTAGTTTAGACTCAGTGAGGATTAAAAGTACCCTGCACAAAGTGCTTCAAAGAACCTAAGAGAAATGGAGCTATCTAAGCTCAATTATTCTAATTTCTCCATATAATAAAAGAAATAAAAGAATATGAGATCTCCAACTACGAAATCATCCTGAACAGGACAAAAATTGAAACAGACATTGTAAACTTCTGGAGCAAATATTTATTTCTTACATCTGACCACAAAAAATCCCACTAAGAAATATTAGCCTCTCATTTCTGAGAAAATGAAATTCACAACAGGAAACTTTAAAAAAATAAGCCTCATACTTTGCATTATGATGCAATCACACAACAAACACAAATGTCCATAACAGTGGTGTCTATTTTTAACTTGTTTTTAAAATTCAAAGCTGCTATGTCTCATCCACCAACAGAATTGAAATGGATCCCTGCTTCTGACTGAACATACTGAATCTCTTCCAGCTGCAGAAGGCCAAAACTGCCAAAATACACACAGAAGTGATAATCACAGCAACACCACTATTCTGTAAAATTTAAAGAACACACACTGGCTGTGACTCACCACCAGTAAAGAGGAGTATTTAATAGGCAATACAATTTAAACCTATCTAGGTAAGCACAGAAAAAAATCCTCTTATCTTTTGCGGCTATAGCCTGCAAAACCCAGGGTATTAGTAGGCTTTACAACACTCCAGTGCAGCTATGAAGGAAGCAAAAATAGTCTGAATGCTCATCTTAAGGAAGACACCGCATGGTTAAATTGCAGTTTATTGATTTCTCAGAGCAGAACCGTACATGTATTGATATGCCCTAACACCTGAGAGTATTTCCATGTGTATGTCACTAATTCTGCTCCATTCTCCCCATTTCACACCTTAACATTCCAGTCTTTGTGAGAAGAACAGCTAGAAGAATCTGCTTGTTATACCTGAAAGATCAGTGCTGATAACAGAGAAGAAATTGCCTTTCCATAAAGATTTGCTGTCAATCCACTGAAAGATTCAAGACTGCTCACCCATGCTGGAGTTAATTCTGCAGTAATTACAGGCCATTTATGTTCTCCTGGTGACATTAGCACGGGGCAGTTGATTCAAATTCTGCTGCCACAAAAAGCACAGATACTCCCTGGATCACTTTTTGCAATGTCCAGAGCTTATCTGACTCCTCCACAGGCCAATTCTGTAGTCCAGCAGCAAATTGGAGAGAAGTAAATACTCATCTGTGCTGTTATGATGAAACCAATGAATCAGTTCATGGCCAGTCCAGTGAGTAGCAGAATTGGGAGAAAAGTGACTTGTGAAGCCAACAGCAGGAGTAAGCAGCAAAGGCTCCCTCATTCAGAGCTGTTGAATCAGTTCAAATACGTTTATTTAGCTTTATCCTTTGATATCCTGCAACACTTCTGCAGAGATGATCTCTGTTACAATTCATAATCATCTCAGGTCTTTCCATGTGTAACAGATCCTTGGAGGCCTTTATTCTAATTACCAGTACCTTCCTCTTCCTTCTACAGTGTATTACCCCAGTATGTTATGCTATATGACCCCCTTCTGCAAATGGATGGATAGACATAACTATGACTTCTCTAGGAGCTAAATCATAGCATCATTGAATGCTCTGGGTTGGAAGGGACCCGCAAAGCTCATCCAGTCCAACCTCCTCCAGCATTTTATCAGCAAGCCCCAGAAGACAGGAGCATAACTATTTCTGACAGAGTAGCTAATGTCACCATTCAAGACAGAAGGGAGTTAGCACAAGAGCACAGCTGAGCATGTAGTTACTATGGCAAATTCATTACTATTTTCACTAGGGCATCAAAATGGATTCCCTTAAAGAACTTTAAGAGCTGAGAGAGGAGGAAAGAGGATACAAAAGGAAATCAGAAGGCAGGAGGACAAAACAGCAGGAAAGCAGCCTTACCATTGCTGCTTTTTTTTGATAGTCACCAGAGCCTCAGCAGATGGAATGTAAATAATCCACAGATCTCTAAGTGCACAGCATAGGGACAAGGCACATACTCAATGCAGAAAGCTAATAAACTTGACTACTGGAAATTAAAATCAGGGACTTGCTGTTTACATTTACTTTTATCATTGCTCAGTGCTTCATGTAGGCACAGAGGCAACATTTTTACTTCTTTATACAGAGACCTATAGAGAAAAAGATACTAAGAAATCTCATGTTTTGTTTCCAGTATATAAGCGTATGTGGCACCTTGTACAAGAGGATGTTTCAGAAACGCTACAGTGATGTGAAAATCAAAAGGAGCATGATTTTTAAGCCCCCAAGAAAGTTTTACCTATGTATTTTTATTGCAAATACAAGAAGAGACAGAAAAGCACAAGTTACAATTCTACTTATTTGAATGCTTTATAATATATGAGCAAAAAGTCTGAAGCTACACATGAAGCTACATTAAAGTATAAGAAAAGTTGGGGGGGGGTTAGGTGAAAACTCTTCTAGGATTCATTTCCTGCTCTTCTATTGACATTTTACAATAATACATCTAATTCAATCCACTCATGAAGCATGTAACAATAACTTCTATCAGAAACACTTCAGATTTAATTAGTGAGTTCTTCTATAGCATAATAGAGACTTGGAACTCATGATTTTCTTTACCTTTTTTCAGAATAAATGATTTAATCCTACAGAACTCTTGGGAGATAAGCAAATCTTTTCATTTCACTGTTCGTGTGGTAAATTTATAACAGAGAAACGCAGGCTTTAACATTTGCAAAGCAGGCTGAATATTAATCCGCAAGCACCTCTCCATTAAAATCACAGAGTAATACAAAAATGTTAGAAGGGACCCCATGAGGTCAATTCAGATCAAGTCCTGCTCAAAACAGAGCTAATGTCCAAGTAAGGTGCTGTTGCACAATGTTTTGCTCAGATCTTTTGATAACCTGCAAGAATGTATATGCCACTTCTTTGGGGAGTTCCAGTGCTTACCCACTCACATGCTGAATGATCTGTAATCATGAGACTTCTAGTTGTTGAAAAGACTTAATCAATTTTTTCATCTATAAAGAACAGTAAGTAGCTCACATGACGTCCCCTTGCTGGTCTTCCCTGAAACCCTGGCACATAACCCTGTCATATAAGCCAGCCTATCACCAATTCCACAGCACAACGCTGTGCATTTGAGCATTTTCTCTTACAGGCTGGCAGCTATAAGAAAACACACCTTTATTTGATAAGTTATAAAGACTGTCCTTGGACAGTTACCTCCACACTAAAAGGGCTGTATTTTGAGACATTTGTAAGTGACATCGCTGGTTTCGACTTCTTCACTTTATGCTCTAATCAAAAGAGTTTGGAAGACCCTGTCTCAATTACCTGTCAGAGTAAGCTTTGCGACTCAAAGGCTACTGCAAAAACTGCCACTGAGACAACTTTTCGCTACCCCTTCCCAAATCCCAAACCCAAGAAAGCTCACTAAATACATTTAGCAGGTACATCAAGTACCCTACCCACAAATATTTGTAAGGCTTTTATTTGCAGTAAATGAACTTGGCAACATTTTCACATGCTGGAGGACTAGCAAAGAATAAAGTAATAATCCTGCAGGTATATCAGAAGAGCATAGAAGCTGACCTTATTGTATCTGTGTTTGTACAGCACTTTAACGTACATCTAGGTTCTTCAATGCCTTCTAAGTACACATCACGCCTAAAATATTCACCTGAAACTGGTTGAATTTGGACCTAAGGAAAATTATCTCATGACAAAATGTATGCAAAATTGTAATCCTAGCCAAAGCATTGCCTAATGGTTGCATCTCAAAAAAAAGTGAGTTTGCTTATTCAGGTGGATGAATTGGGAAAAAAAAAAAAAAATCATGCGTTCCTCACAGCTCAGAGATAATAAATACAACTTATATCACTTTGATTAGTGTAAGACTTCCCATAAAGCATAGAGAGAGGAGAAGCATTACCTTTTCCCACTTTGGATTTATTGAACATTTGTTGTTTAGTGAGAAGGCTTTGCCTTCAAAGTGACCTATACGATTCTGTATGCAAAACACTTTATGCATTTATAATTACTGTAATTTATTCTTGAATAAAGCTTTCCTGTGCTTTCCTAAGGGGTCATAATGTCTTGGCCAAGATGCAAGCGTAGTGGAAGACTATGTCTCAAAGCAGTAATTCAAAGATTCTAAGTGGTGTGGGTAGGTCACTTAGTTTCAGAGTATTGAACGACACCAAACATCTAGCAATATTGCCACCCCAATTTCCTCACTGTTTCTTTCAATATTCTTTTACCTGAATAAGTGTGGCCGTAAGACACTGGGACTGATTAAGTTGTTCTGGAATACCAATGGAGAGATGATTGGTTTTGCTCAGCTCTTAGGCCCCCAGTGCTTCATTAACCTACCTTTCAAGTGCTTCAAACAAAAATTAGCTGATCCAGGAAATTTTTCAAAAGTGCCGTGGCAATATGAACCTTTTCAGGAATGTGAAAAGATGTGTCCATTCTTCTGTCTACTTAACTTAAACACCATATTGATTTCATCAGTGAGTAACGGTGGAATAGCAAACATGGACACATTATGCCTTTTCATAATGGCTGGACTCTTTTCCAACCAAAGC
Source organism: Psilopogon haemacephalus (assembly GCA_013396835.1). Classification (NCBI taxonomy): domain Eukaryota; kingdom Metazoa; phylum Chordata; class Aves; order Piciformes; family Megalaimidae; genus Psilopogon; species Psilopogon haemacephalus. The sequence goes on from VWZI01015478.1 coordinate 18,700, forward strand.
AGTATTATGATTCTATGATTCAGGTACAGAATGGGTAAGGAAAGTAAACTGCTGGGTAGATGTACAACCTTCCACTGTGCTCCTTTCCAAATTTAGATTCTCTATATATTAGAGAGACAGGCATTCTAGAGTACTATCTACAACAGCTGGCATGATAGGGTGTGGTGATTTGGCAGTTATCTGCTCCCGCACGCTTTGAAATAAACCAGGCTAGGATTCAGTCGGCTGGAAGTTAATAAATGAAGCTTTATATTTACAGATTTGCACAATATACAAGCAGATATTTGTGATTTATAACATATATTTACAGATACATACAGTACAAAAGGTAATACAGAAACACCACACCCCTCCCAGAGATCAAAATCCCTGAGAGGGGTAACTAACCACCCCTACCACCTTCCCCCTTTCCCCAATCTTATCTCACCATCTGTTTTATGCAGCATATAAGCAAAGGTAGATCGGCCAGGGGGATTAGCAGCAGGAAAGAAGTCAGTGAAATTATTCAGATTCAACTACGAAAGGCAGGGAGAAAGAGCCATGCAAGAGCCACAGCCCAAAGTGGTCTGAAGCAATCTGACCATCTGACTTATCTATGTTTGGGTTACAATTCTTACACATTTTTTTTTTTCTCTCAGTAAAGCTATGAGTGAAGAAGCATCATCTGTTTTCCTTTCTCAGCCTATAGTCTAATTTCTCATATAAATCTTCCAAAGAGTTCAAACCAGCACAAAGGGTCAGCTTGGAAGACATCTGTGTTTGACTTGACAATGTGGCAGAGTACACCACTATCATTAAAAGCAGGGATTTTGTATACAATCAGACTGTAGAAGAGAGTATAAAGCAGGAGATAAGAGTAATATCACAAATAGTTATTTTTTTAGTATCTCGCTGGTCAGTTGGAAGTTTTTGTCTTACAAAATTCTGAAGCATGCTATTGCTGTGTTGTTCGTGTTTTGCTCTTTGCACCCTACACTTTGGCTTTCCACATGGTCCATCTAGTGGTCTTGTACAAAAACTTCTAAGTGCAATAGGCTCTGCATATGAGGCCAGTCAAAGTCCAGTGTCTGAAATGTATTCCAGACAGGTTTTATCTGCATTAGCAGGTAGTGTGGTGCCATAGCAGTTCTACAATTGTAGAACCCTTACATCTGCTGCTGAAAATAGGCTGTTCATAACATATGTGGACATGAGTACCACATAACTACAGACTTAAGATGTCTTAAACATCATGGTCTCCCTATCTGGCTTTTGAGTAAGGGTTCTGAGAATGAAAATCTGTGCAGAATCCAGGAGGTTACCTCTGCATGTAAAGTTCCTGGACCTGAATGTACAGGTTCATCTCAAGTCTGATGACAAAAGTGAATGGAGAGGTATTCTGAAACCACGCAGTGAAGACTTTAAGAGGTGAAAGGCTCCACATTTGTCCTCAAACCAGTGGCTGGGATGCACTCACACTCCTTGGGGTTTTTCCTCTGTCAGCTGGAAAGAAACACAGAGCAGAGATGTCTGGTAGTCAACTGCCTCTTTGCAAATGAATCCACAGGGGAAATGCTGTCTGAAGAGCCTTTACAAAAGCCTTTTAGAGAGTGTTTGGTGCAGGGGTGCAATGTTCCTTAAAATAAATATCTTCAAATAATGGCTTTTATCTTTTTTTTTTTTTTCTTTCTCTTCCTCTTCTTTTTTTTCCTCCTCTCACATTTGTGCAGTTTCTGTTGCCCATTGTGGCATGTGCCCTGTGGAGGTGGCACTGGCACAGCCCTGTGTGAAACAGCCATGGCAAAGGAGGTGTCAGAATCATCTCTACACTTTCTAGCAAGTTAAAAGAAATAGGGGATGCGAGAATATCTAGGGCATGCAAAGAGGAGGAATACAGAGGGAAGGTGAGCACGTCTGGACCGACGGACAGACCTCAGCGCGGGCTAAGCAAGCGCCCGGGCAGGGGCTTCAGCAGACAGTTGGGCTCCGACACCTCTAGATTCGCCCAGGCACGATGGCAGGAGGTCCTTATCCCTGGGCGGTAAACGGAGACCCCTGCCCACGGGAACATCTCTGTAGTGTGTGCGAGGCCTCTGAAGCGGCCGCGGCCAACTGACGGCGCCTGCCCGCCCCCTGCCGCCTCCGGGGCGGACCGGGCACTTCGGCCGCCTGGGTGGGTGCTGCCGGGAGCGGCAAGGAGCGGGTCGGCAGCTATGGGGACGTCTCTCGGCAGCGCCACGGAGCCGGCCGGCGCCAGGGCAACCCGCGGTCGAATCTGGGCTGTCGTCCTGGGAGCAGCGGCCGGGCTTTTCCTCCTCGGGTTCTGCATCGGTACAGTGCAGACTGACCCCCACTTCGATCAGAGGCCTCTCTCGGCCATCTACGGTTTTTCCAGTCGGGGGAGGTGGGTCAGAGAGGGGCCGAGCAAGGGCTGGGTTGGGAGAAGGAGCGGATGTGTTCCATTGCCCAGCGCTTTGTGCCAGGGATGCCCGCAGTGAGTTCGTACTCGGCTGGCCGACACCTCCCTTCCTTCTTACACTACATCCTGAGCAGGTGGAGTCACCGACCTCTCCTGGGAGTTCCAGCTCCTCTGCAAGAGGAGATATCTTTGTCTCTATGACTTGTTTCTCGATTTCCTTTTAGATATAGTAGTTATACTATGGGCAACAGAAGAGGCGGCGCCAGATTTGTGAGCAGGGAATAGGAAAAGGGCCCCTCGACCCTGCTGCATTAAAATCAGAAAGGCAAGAAGTTAAATACAAGGCTGGAGAATTGCCGCCAGGAGAAGTGAAATAGTTTCTAATTTAATGTCCCTCTTCCGCGTCGGTGCAAACAGACAGGCCTGCGAGTTGCTGCAGCCAGAATTTCCCCTCCCTAGCTCTCCTTTGGTTAAAAATTGTCTCAGGATCAGTTTGGAGGAGGTAGGAAAACAGAAAAGGCACTTGTATTTTGAAATTCATTTTGGTATGTGCTTCGAGTTCGTGCCATTGGGAAGCCCTGACTGAATTCCACTGTCATGTGGAGAAAGGCCCTTTTGCTGTGCCGGTGATCAGTGCCTCATTGATGCCAGTTTGCTCTTGTTCTCTGCTCCCCACTGGTTCTCTTACTTGCATTACCCATGTAACTGCTCCTGCATTTGCACTGAATATGTCCAGACTTAAAAACAGATGTTTGGAACACTTTCTTTCTAGCCAGGTGTTTCTCTCGTCGCTTACTCTGGTAATGTGTACACAGTAAGTGAAGGATTCCAGAATAAGAGCCAGAGAGACCAGAGAGTGAGAAAGGAATTACAAGACATCTGTTCCTTACAAACAGTGTGTTTCTGTGCTTTTTGTAAAGCTTCTGCCTTGTTACTGAGATGGCTGGTATGACTGAGGTGACCAACAGCATAATGTTAAGGTGCTAAAGGAAGGTAGAAAAGTCTTCTTAGCATCTGTAGTAAAACAACTGTGAAGCCCAATGTAGTTATTTTATTCCCTTTAATATCTACCTAGGTAATTGAGTTTGGTTACTGTATGGGGGACTGTGACTACCATCACATGCAGCATGCATTAGGCTATGTTTTTTCATTTATGCAAAAGCAGTTGTAAAATACACAGTGAAGATCTTGTAGCGATACCAAAGAGAAATGGTGTGTGTCATGGGAATATTACTCTTGTGTTTTTACTGTTGAATTTTCATGTGTTGTACAGGATGGTTTGCAAAACCTACAGAAAAGAAGACATCTGTGAGGCCTCATGAGGACATGAAGGCAGCATTTATGGCCGAAATGAAAGCTGAAAACATCAAGCATTTTCTTTAGTAAGTGATATGGAGTCTAATGAATCTGAAAACAAAAGAAAAACAACAAACAAGCAGGAACCATCCCAAGGATGCCACCAGACAAAGGATGGCATGCAGGTTCTCTGCCATACGTGTTATCTGCTGCGTCTCAGTGAGCTAGGGTTGACAGAACAGTCTGTTTCAGCTCTTACTCTTGTTTGTATTAGAAGCAGTTGAGGAGTTGTCAGTAATCTCAGTATTTAAAGTAATTAAAAACTGGCCAAGCTCTTGTTCAGCATTTAGTGGATGCTTGTACAATCCTGTTGAGATTTAACCTTTTTGTTATGTGTCCTTTTTCAGTCTACAGTATTTATCCTATATTTTTTAAATTGAAAAATCATTCACTTCAAATTAGGCTGTGTGAATGAAGTTAAGTTAGGAAAGATTAAATGGAAGATATTGGAGTACAGCAATGTAAAAGAGAAGAAAATCATACCAGTGTTTGAGCATTTAGTTTTCCCTGCAAGTTAGACCTTAATACCATATTGCTACCCTCTCTTTGCACTTTGTTATGCTGTGACAAATTTATGTGTTAATCTGTTATAATTCTGACCTTGTACTCACTTCCACAAGGATATATTTCCGTGCTCTTTCCCATTGCACAGTGAATAGCTAGAACAGATAGAGTAGGTATTAGCTAGTCATCTTGTGGTGTTAGACTGTTTCTAATAGATATAACAGCCTTAAAATTTTAATAATTTTTAAGACCATGTTTTTTTCTCTTTTTTTTTTTTTTTTCATTCCATCTACCCTTTAAATCAGGTAATTTTAAGTATACTGTTACTTTTATTAAATCCTACAAGCAAAGCTGCTAAGCAGCCACTGGTTCTAATAGTAATGCATAGCTGCTCTAAGTTCAGTATGTCTTCTAGAAAATGAAACCATCACTGTAACAGGGACTTTCAGTACAGTGTTCATATTAGGTGTTGACATTGGAACATGGTTTTACCAAGCAGCATTTGAGTGCTAAGGGCTTTGGACTTGTCTGATTTGGAGAAGAGGTGGCCAAGGGGTGACATTGTTGCTTCCCTACAGTGTCCAGAGGAGGGGGGAAATGAAGAGAGAAATTCTGAGCTCTTCTTTCTGGTATACAGTGATAGGACTCAAAGGAGTTGTTCAGAGCATCACCAAGAGAAGGTTTTAAACTGGAACCATTTCTTTACCAAGAGGGTGGTCAAACACTGGACTGGGCTTCCTAAAAAAGTGGTTGATGCCCCAAACCTGTCAGTTTGAGACATTTGTGAAATGCCCTTAATAGCATGCTTTAGTCAGCCCTGAAGTGGTCAGGCACTTAGACTAGATGATCATTGTAGGTCCCTCCCATAATCCTATTCTGTCCTATCCTATCCTATCCTATCCTATCCTATCCTATCCTATCCTATCCTATCCTATCCTATCCTAGCCATCTAAAGTATGCAGTTCTTTCAAAGTCCTTTGTTTGATGTCTTTGTTCTTACCCGAATGCTGGAATTAATTTTTTTCCTGATCTTCCACCCTTTCGTTACTGATGATCCAATTTCCTTCATTAACACCAGCTGATGTAACATGTGCTTCCATGTCATGTTGATGGCAATATGAGGACATCATGATGACAACCTTATTCAGCTGGGAGTTTCTTCATGTCACTTCAACACAGGGTTTTCTCAGTGGTCTGGACAATTTATTTTTTCAGACATTAGGTTGCTCACTATGTATAGTATCTATCACTGCTCGTTATTCACATTGCATGACTTTTAAGTCACAAACTATTGAATTTTTCTCATCTTTGTAAACCATTGTGAACTTTCTCTCATTTGCCAAGACATACTCAGGGTGAACTCAGAGTGTTTATGCCAAAATAGTAGGATTCAAGGAGAATATTCAGTTAATTAAATGGAGAGATGAGAGTAATTATGCACATTTTTAAACTGAATACACAAAGATGATTTTACTCAATTATTTTGTCACTTCATAAGGAAAGTCAGTCTCATTGTGCATAGGAGTGATTGGCCTATCATCACCCAGTAGGTGAGGAATAAAGCAAGAACAGGACTCCACAGCTGATGGCATTATGCCATTCTTTCTAAGCATCACTGCAAGGAAGATAAAAAAATAGTTCAGAATATACCAAAACCTTTTACCTTAACTTACATATAAGACAGTGAAAAGCACAGATGAAGAGAAGTCTGGGTGGTTGTTTAACCTGGGTTCACTTAGTCATCTCTAGGAGGTTGATCTTCAGTTAGGCTAGGAGAAATTCTGGTTATGAGATACAATCTTGACTTGTTGCTTCTTTTCATATAGCAATTTTACACAGCTTCCTCACCTAGCAGGAACAAAGGAGAATCTGCATCTAGCACAGCAAGTCCAAGCTGCATGGAAAGAGTTTGGTTTGGATTCTGTTCAGCTGGATCATTATGATGTCTTGCTCTCTTACCCAGATGACTCTAAGCCCAACTACATCTCAGTAATTGATGAGCATGGAAATGAGGTACAGAAAACACCATCTTTTACAAATAAGGAGTAAAATAATCTTCATACTGCAGGGAAGCCTGGGAAGGAAAGCTGTGCTCTGCTGTAGTAATGATGTTGGACATGATCCAAAGCACACAGAAATTAGGGGTTTCAGTTTGCTTTTGTTTGTCTATTTGTCTTATCATGTGTATGCTAGAAGAACTAATTGCCCTGATTCATATAACAGACAGACATACATGGATTAAGGGAGAATTATGTAAGGAAATTGCTTTATGCAATTTAATTATTTTAATTTTTTTTGTTACTTAGAAGAAAGCAACCATGGTCAACATCACTGTATTGATTCATTATACAGTATATTGGTGATTGTGTTTAATTCAGTTTCTTGAAGATTGCTAGTTTAGGCCTCAAGATGTGCTATCACAAGTAACATCAGTTCATTACAGACTGGCTCTAGTGCTCGTAGAAGCTCTGGAGATGAGCAGAATGAGTTTTTACCACTGTGGTCTAAACTGTTCTTATCTCAGCTGTTCTTACCTGCTCCACTGAGACCACCTTATTTAAACAGGATTCCTTTCCAGGAGTAAAGACGAAATTTGCAAGATTACAAATTGAACCAGCATGCTGAAGAGCATACTCAGTACTTGCTAAAATTTTGGTCACTCATAGAGTTCTAAAACTATAGTACTTTAAACTACAAATGCATGTGAAATGCCTGAACACAGTATTTCTGTACCATCTTACCCGGTTCTCTTTTTCTCTTTTTTTTTTTTTCTTCTAGATTTTCAACACATCATTATCTGAGCCTCCTCCTCCAGGATACGAGGCTGTTAGAGATGTGGTGCCACCCTACAGTGCATTTTCAGCCCAAGGAGTGCCTGAGGTAACACAATAGTGAAAAAACAGAAATAGAAATAGAAATAGAAATAGACACCTCTGAGTGGATGACTGGATGGATAGAGGAGAGGAGGGCAGTGAACATTGTCTATCTTGACAGCAGCAAGGCTTTTGACACCATATCTGACAGCATCCTCATAAACAATCTTAGGAAGTGTGGGTTAGATGAATGAACAGTGGGGTGGGTTAAAAACTCCTGAAATATAGAGCTCAGAGAGTGGTGCATGGCACAGAGTGTACTTGGGAGTCCATTACAAATGGTGCTCTCCAGGGGTGAGTATTGCATCCAGTACTGTTCAATATTTTCATCAGTGACATGGAGGAAGGGATAGTGTGTACCCTCAGCCAGTTTGCTTTTGACACAAAATTGGAAGGGATGGCTGACATACCAGTAGGCTATGCTGTCATCCAGTGTGGCCTGGACAGGCTGGAGAGTTGGGCAGAGAGTAAACTTAGAAATTCAACAAGGGCAAATATGGGGTACGGACCCTAGGGAGGACTGACCTCATGTTTGGGCTGACCTGCTTGAAAGCAGATCTATGGAAAAAGATTCAGGAGTCCTGGTGCACAAAGGGATGATCATGAGCCAGCAATGTGCCCTTGTGGCCAGGAAGGCCAATGGTACCCTGGGTGCATCAAGAAGAGCATGGCAAACAGGTCAAAGGAGCCTTTCCTCCCCCTCCGCTCTGTCTTGCTGAAGAGTACTGTGTTCAGTTAAAGAAGGACAGGGAGCTGCTTGAGAGGGTAGCTCAAAGGGCTAAAAAGATGATTAGGGGACTACATGTCTTATATAGAAAGGCTGAGGGACTTGGGGGTCTTTAGCCTGGAGAAGATTGAATGTTTATACACACTCAAAGTGTATGTGTCAGGAGGATGGGGCCAGTCTTTTTTCAATTGGTGCCCAGCAACATGACAAGAGATAACAGGCACAAATTTGAACATAGGAAATTCTGTCTAAACATGGGGAGGAACTTTATGTTGAGGGTGGTGGAGCATTGGAACAAACTGCCTGCAGGGGTGGTGGAGATTCCCTGGAGTCATTCAGAACCTGCCTGGATACCATCCTGTGCAACCTGCTATAGGCGAACCTTTTCTGGTTTGGCTAGATGATCTCCAGAGTTCTTTCCAATCCCTACCATTCGGTCATTCTGTGAAATGGAAACAGAAATATAACTAGGAACAGAAGTAGAAATGAAGACAGAAAGAGAAATAATAGAAAAGGTGGAATACAGGAGTGTAGTACATAGAACAGAATAGCATAGAGTGATACAAAATTATGTGGAATTCCTGGGTCTTAGGCTTCAGATAAAACCTGACATATCAACATCAGAAATGTTGCCCTAGGTCTGGAATTCCTCGGAGTTCTGTGATGGAACAGTGTTCAATTTGAGCAGTCATATTTAATTTTTCTCTCTAGGTTAAGTCTGGATTTTATTTTTGCCTTTTCCTTTAAAACGATGATAATAAATATTTAGTGTTGCCAGCTGCTATAAATAGTAACTATACACCACTGTTTCCCATCTTGTTGAACAAATAAGTCTTACATATATGTAGCCAAATTAACAATTTACCTTTTAAAATGCTGCTTGCTCAAGGCTCATACTGGCAGTTATAACTGCACAGTGTACAATATGCTTGAAAATGGCCTTTGATAGCATTTCTAGCTGGCAATACAAAGCATTGGTGTGATCTCAGCTTAATAATTTCTGTCTCCTTGTATAGATGGTACAAGCTGACAGTCTTTTACAAAGATGGCCTAGGTAAAAGGAATTTCGTATCCTGTGATCATTAATGGTTTCAATTAATATTTTGCAAGATAGGAATGTTTTTTGTTGATCTTAATATTTTTTACTATCTATACATAGAATAATGTAGATTGAAAAGGTCCTCTGGAGGTTATCTGGTCTCTGCTTTAGAGTTGGATGTTGCTTTGAAACCTATTAAAAATGGTTTTACTCACACAGCCCAGTAATAGTCACATGCAAAACACTCTATGATTCTGTACTTTCTGAAGTAAGCTTTCTGAAGTAAACTTCCTGTTAGTAAGCTGTGCAAATCCAGAAAACAAAAGGTATCCTGTATTCATTTGCTTCAGATACTCAAAGGAGGAATGAGCACCAGGCAGACAGTCTGTGCCCTAGGATATCAGAGCTTTAAGTGTTTCAAAAATTGCAATGGGAATTTTGGAACATAAATAGTGTAAGGTAAAATTTATGGGTTCTGACTTTGGTTTATAACATAATATTCCAAAAGAAAGAATAACCTCACTGCTCTATTTGGTTTGTGGAGAGCTACAATAAGTGATGGGATGTGGGAAATACTAAAAGCAGATTTAAAAAGCTGTAGCTTCCTATATTAGAAAATGTTTTTTTTTAAAAAATAGATGTAAGAACTTTGTGACTGAAGAAAATCAGTATCTAAAAGACAGGCTGTTCTTTCAAAATATGGTTCTTATGTTCACTTTATTACATAGTACTTTGACAACAGATGCAGGTACCTAACTAGAACGGTTAGCCACAACGTTCTCCAGTAAGCATTTGTCTACACCTGTACTGCAGACACATAGGAGGGAGAGTATCTATAGCTCAGCAGTGGGAGTATGCAGTGGTATTAAGGGTCTTCTGAGCCTTGTATTTTGTTACACATCATTCTATTAAAAAACAGAACTAAGATGAGGAGAGAGATATATGGAACTTGTGAAGTGCCATCATTAGTCATAGGTTCTCTTTCTGCTCATTAATTTTGCAAAAAGTTCCTATATAAAGGTCCATTTTGTGATTATTAATTTTTATTACTGTTAATAATTGTGGGGGTTCCGGGAATAGTTCCCCTGAATTCTTTTGGATGTTCGGTTGGCGAGAATAACTACACAAACTCACTTAAAACACCAAATTAAACAGCTTAAACAGTCAGAACGTATGAAGCAGAGAGCCTAATACAAAAGCAATCCTAACAGCGCCTGGAAATAGCCACGAAACACGTGCTAGAGCTTTTCCCGAGAAAGAGGAAAGAAGGAGCTTGTCCTGAATAAAGAGGAAAAGGAGATTTGCCTTTGCCGCTTTTGCAATATGCTGTGATGCCGCTGCTGCTGCTCGCTGCAAAACACGTGGCTGCTGCTGCACATGGTGCAGAGACATCTGTTCCTCACAGCGGTAGAGAAAGAGAGCCCCTAACGGCCCGTTGCACCCGCTTAAATACCTCATTAGGAAAGCGTAGAACTGACCAATAGGCTCTTAGCGTCCATTGTCTGGCCAATTGGTTCAAAAGTCCCGCACCCAGGGGCTGGTCCTAACACCCGGAGAGACAGCACAGGTCATCTGACTCATGCGCGTGACCTGTCCATGTGGCCCAAGACTTCCTGGTTTCAGAACCATGCGGTGTGCCCCTGTAGCCCACCTCTGGACCTTACAATGGAAAGGGGAGGGGAAGCTCTGGAAGTGAACCAACTATGGGCAGTAGTTATGCCCATACCAGGACACTCCAAGTTCAATGAAGGAAGAAGGCTAGAAAGTACCTGCATCCCTGCTAACTAGTCTCATAAGCACACCACCTTCTTGGAAAGTGGAAGTAGTGGACAGAGTTCTTCCTACTGAGAGTGTTGGTCTGCAACACCAGGAAAAATGCAGTGAATATGGACTATATATCATATAACAGAGCTTCTTCTAAATAACAAAACTGTTCTTTTCATGATGTGATGGTATCTACTTAATCAAAGATGTTGTTTTTTAAAAACTTGTAAAAGATGAACAGACTTTCTTTGTAAAATGCTACACTCATGTTAACTTGTTTTGCCCTTTATTGTAGAACAAGGGTTCTAAATGTGAGACCCTTGTAGGTTGCTATTCATTGTTATAACTACAGCTCTGCAATTGTGTAAGCACACTATTGAAATCAACAATTTTGGTTTTGTCATGAAAACTACAATAGCCTATAAACACAGATATTCTGTAGAAGGTATTCTAAAGAAATATAAAATCAGAGGGCCAAATTCCCCTCTTGCTTAATCTAAGCAGCCTGAAATAACTCTTTTGACTTCAGTAGAGTTATCCATCAGTTTACTGAGAGGGAAATCTACTCTGTAAGTTCAGAAAAGCCTTCCCAAGAATAATCCTTGTGTTTATGAACCACTCTCTGAAGAGAAAGGATCAAAATTGTACAAGGTATGGCACTGCTTACCTTATTTAAGTACAGTGCCTTTTATTTAATGAATTTGTCATAACAGAATTTTGCATAATTTAAGAGAAAATTTTATCTTGAGCAGATTACTGATGAAAGCAATACAGTCAAAATGGCTGTACTGTCAGACAAAACATGCTTTATGCTGTTATATGAGACCACTTGAATATGTAGTAATTTATTTTAAATTTTTTTTTTTAAAGTATTTTTATACATTTTTTAAATTAAATTGAGGATCTTTCTGAAGGTGTTTGGTAATTTGGAGAAATGCACTACCTAATTTTAGTAGTCTGAAGTTGTGGGCATCTTCCCTAAACTAGTCTGAGGCTTTTTATAGGCATTTACTGTAAAACAATATTTGAGGTATGTAATCAGTTAGAGGGCAATTATTCCACCCTACAATAGATGTTTAAAACAGGTTTGGGGATGAATCCTCCTGGAAAGGGTGAGTTTTCAGAGAACTTCCCAGTTCTTTGCTGATTGCGGAGTTCACTAAAAGGTCTTTGTCGTCAATGCATACAATTTTTAGGTAGCTGACATTAAGGAAGCTGAGTTATGCATTGAATGTTGAATAACATGGTTGAAAGTCAGTCATGGAGAATACTTTATTCATGTGCAAGGTGTATTTATTTTGACAGTCACCGGTGTAGATTCTTCTGTACTGAGTAAGAACCAAGTCCTGAGAATATCATAGGATATCAGCACCATTCATTCTACTGCATAGAATATAACTGATATTTCCTGTGGTGTCTGAGTTCAGAATAACTCCATCTCTTCAAGACTGAACGGACTATAAAGCTTGAACAGACTATGAAGAGAAGTAAATGCCATGTTCTGAACACTTATTCTAAGTTTCTGATTCTCCATTGTAGGCAAAGACTGGCATGAATTGGATGATAGGAGTCTAAATTCTTTAGAAGTCATTTGCCTATCTAACTGTGTCATAATAAAAGCCATTTGCAGCAGGCATGGCTCCTGGGTTTTTCTCTTACTAGATCAAGATATCCTTTTGACAGGCTCACTGACACTCTTGTTTCAAATTCTATCTCTTTCTATCAGGGTGAATTACTGTACGTGAATTACGGCCGCACTGAGGACTTCTTCCTGCTTGAGCGCGAAATGGGAATTAACTGCACAGGAAAGATTGTTATTGCCAGATATGGGAAGATCTTCAGAGGAAATAAGGTAGTGCCTCCATATTAAAATGTTACTTGTGCTGTCCATCTGATTTCAAGAAAAGGAAACACTTGACTAAAGTATTCTGAAGATTTTGGCGTAGCTGAGTTTTCATAAAGCTGTGTTCAGAAATTATTCCTTAGTAGAATATATATATACACATCCATATATGATATGTACATAATACATCTGTAGGGTGAAAGCAAACAAGTAGGAAAATGTAGCATATTTTTATATTAATTTGCATACTACAAATTGTTCCAAAATATTATGAACATTCTTGGGTAGTGCAGTCTAACTTTGACTGTGCTACGCTATTGTTTCAGCAGTGCTTTAAGCTGCCTGTATTGTGTTTCTTTGTAATGGTATCTGTATACCAGGCAGTGATTGTAACTACATGGAGGTTATTTTAAATTCTGTTTCTGTTTATTCAAGGTCCTTGTCATATAAATATTTTTGAACTGACCTGACAAAAAAGGACATAATCACGTGCATTACTGCAGGTGTCCACTTAAGTTATTTCCTCAGTAGGGGTGTAAGAAGACAGTCTTTTTAAAAATATATTTGGCTCTTGAGCAAAAATTAATTTGGCCTTAATTAAGACAGAACAGTAATTTATATTTCTGGTGCTGAGTCTCCTTGGTGGAATGCCAGCTCTTATTAAACTCTGTTGCATAATTTTCTGTAAGCTTTTAAGTGGGTAACTCGCTGCTTTACAGATACACCATTTTCACCAGTGGAAAGTAATGTGGAACTCAGAATATGAGTCACATAATATTGTCACTGAGTTGTTTACCACTCTTAAAGATACTGTGTTTTGGAAATTACATGCCCTCACAGACACTTAGGGGTGATATGTTCATTCTTACTAATTCTAATGACTGTTTATATACTGAAGAATTCAATAGCCTGTATAAAATCTGTAGAACTGTCATTTTCTGACTTCCTTATGGTGTGCAAGAACAGCATAGAGGATGAAGGCAAGTCCTGAAAAAAGCTATGGTATTTATGAATTAAAATACCCAAATTTAAAAATGTTGAGGATTAGCCGCCACACAGTCACTATACATCATTGTCGTTTCTAGTAGCAAAACATATTGGAATGTCAGAATGATATATATTTTCTTTTTATCACTCTCTACCAATCAGTATTATACTATAATAAAGTTGCATGACAACACTTTTTAAAATCAAAACAGCATGTGGGGCAGTTCTGTCCTAATAAGCCTAAGATATACTCTTTAAAGTTAGTCTTGTTCATAGCCAGACAGTTTCAAGCTCTCCCATAGTAATCTTCCTGTGTAGTTTGAACTCTGAGATATGTTCCAGAGATCATTTAGGTACATGAGGTAAATACATGACTTACAAAAGATAAGGCTGCAGTAATACAATACATTTTTTTCCATCTATGATGTGTGCATTTCAATATTCAGTTGATGTTACTGATCTAGATGACAGAATATTTTGGAGGATGTTTTCCATGTTGCTGCAGTTATCTCCTAGCTAAAATTCAAAGCAACAGCAAACCTTTTACTTTCATATGAAACCTGATATCTGCTTATATATTTGCAGAAAATATTATGCTACGAGAGCGTTGTGGGCCCCTTACTTGTTCCAAGCACTGTAAAAGTTCCTGAGGAATAATCACTGTAATTTATAATACTTTCATTTGCTCCTTGGATGCTAATGTCAAGCTATAAAGGACTGCATAGAGACTGGAGATGTGTTTTGCAGGTGAAGAATGCTGAACTGGCAGGTGCCAAGGGAATTATTCTGTACTCTGACCCTGCTGACTACTGTGCCCCAGGAGTAGATCCCTATCCAAATGGCTGGAACCTTCCAGGTGGAGGAGCCCAGCGTGGAAATGTGTTAAACTTGAATGGATCAGGAGATCCTCTGACACCAGGTTATCCTGCAAAAGGTGAGTGACACTAAACAAGACATTCTCTGACAGTCTAGTTGCAGGAAAGAGGTAATGGGGATGTTCTTTCAAAACACATTTTTGTTGGTATTTCTGAGTTTCACATCAGTAAGCTACTTCTGTAAACGATGCATGACAGAAAGTGAGGGGTTAAGGGAATGCTTAACTTCACAGACGTACCAAAGTCAGACCAGAGATTCGATGGCTGAAGCCCTAGACAGCAAGCAGCCAACCTGCACAGCTCACAGGTTTCTTTGCTTTTGCAGTTCTTTCTGCAGGATTTGGGCTGCTTTCACTCCACAAGAGCCCCTACTGACAATACTGAGATCTTTCATGCTGGATCTTAGGTCACTAGGCTGCTGCTGAGGCTTCTCAGATGATGACCATTCCCCACTGATTCATCACCTTCACCTCATTCTTCCTCAGATGTTTGGGCTCTGCCAAAGCCATTTCATTTAGCACATAGCCCAGATGATTTTGACTGAAGTGCATTAAGAACCTCATACCAGCAGTTAAAACAGCATATCTAAGGGAGGCTTGAGAAGAGCAAACCATTAGCGGTGGCAAAAGTTACCTCTATAGAATATAGATGTTCACAACAGCAGCATGGTAGGAGCAGACCATGAGAAAGATTTCTGATTCCTCATGCTAGAGTCAGTGGTCTCATGGAAGAATCCTCATCTGCTTTCCTCAACAAGGGTCTTTGTGAATGTTGTATGAAAGAGGAAACTATTATTTTCTGTACCTGCTGGCTTGCAAACATCCAATATTGTCCACATTGTGAAAATTATGGTTCTCACTTGTAAAAAAAACTCATCATTTGTGTTTGAGCTTTGTCAGAGCAAAACATAGACTTCATTTTGTTCACAAAACCAGCAAACCAGAATATTAAGTAGCTCAGTGTATGAGATGTTCTCTGCATCTCTTATAAACTGGCATTTAATTTATTTTGGTTTAGTTCCCAAATGCATATTCCAAGCATCAGACCACAGGCATAATCTTTGCTCTTGTTCTTTCTTTCACATGGAAGGAAACATTTCTTTCTAAAAGCCTTTCAAAAGAAAAAAAAAATATCCATCCAGCCAGGAAGATGATCAGAGGGCTGGAGCACCTCTGCTATGAGGACAGGCTACAAGAGTTGGGGCTCTTCAGCCTGGAGAAGATCAGGCTTCAAGGAGACCTTGTAGTAGCCTTCCAGTATGTGAAAGGGGCCTACAGGAAGGCTGGTGAGGGACATTTTACAAGGACTTGTAATGACAGGACAAGGGGTAATGGGTTTAAACTGGAAGAGGGGAGATTTAAATGGGATGTTAGGAGGAAGTTCTTGCCAGTGAGGGTAGTGAGACACTGGAACATGTTGCCTAGAGAGTTTGTGGCTGCTCTCTCCCTGAAGGTGTTCAAGGCCAGGTTGGATGAGGCCTTGAGCAACCTGTTCTAGTGGGAGGTTTCCCTGCCTATGACAGCGTGTTGGAACTGGATAATCTTTGAGGTCTCTTCCAACCTAAACCATTCTATGATTCTAAATGCAGACAGTATGGGTGAAAGTTTGTTAATGTCTCTCTGAAAACACATTGATAATGCATAAAGAATTAAATCACTGAAGAAATTTCAGTCCAGCTTTTGAAGAAATGAATTGATTATTCTTGGTTCCAGTGTTTGGACTGTTCTATGAACTGCACAGTTTCCTTCTGAGAGTTGTAAATATGAAAATTCTTGTATTTTGATTTCAGAATACACCTACCGATTAGACAAAGACAGGGGTGTAGGTCTCCCAAAAATTCCAGTTCATCCCATTGGCTATCATGATGCTGAGTCATTACTGCGGTAAGTGCATGAGACATGAGGAATTTTAAGGAGTCTCTTCTTTGGAAGGTACGAGAATATTTGAAATGAAAGGAAAAATACTTCTGCACTGTACTTCCACTGTAGCTGTTGAAGTAGATGCCTGCTTGTTCTCAGTAGGAGGTAAAGACATTGTCTGTTACAACATACCAGAATGATCTGGAAGAGATAATTTTCTTATATGTCATGAGCATTTATTTATATGGAAGTTATAAATTCTCTCTCAAGTTGAATGAAGAGAAACAATTTTGAGGATGGTATGATATGTATCTTGCAAAAGGACCGCAAATGGAGTTCCAGGGAAATAATTTCCACTCATGTTTGATAGGACAGTGTCAGTACTGTCCTCTGTTAAATGAAGGCATGTGCTTTCTGCCATCCAATTTCTTGTATTGTATAAATATGAAATGATGATAGAAAATTAATATATGGACACTTAAAAAACTCTAGTGTATTATAGGGCATAAATAGAAATCAGCCTGTAAAGAGGTGAGCTTATTAAAAATGCAAGTTATATGAAGACAGGCTACCAACTTGCCAGAGGACACCATTAAATTTCATAATTATCTTAACTAGCCAAATATGTTATCTGAGTAAACTAAGGTATGGTTGAATTGGCAAGTCTATCATTCCTCTAAAAATGTAGCAGTAATTAGCTGTACCAGCTGCAGAGATGAAGAACAGAAAATACCAGGATTGACAGTAGTACTGTGGGTAAGTGTTTAGAGCAGTAAGTGAACATAATCTCAGGTTGGTATGTCACAGAATCACAGAATCAATCAGGTTGGAAAAGACCTTCAAGATCATCAAGTCCAACCCAACATTATCTAGTAACTAAACCATGTCACTAAGTGCCCCATCCAGTCTTTTTTTGAACACCTCCAGGGACAGTGAATCCACCACCTCCCTGGGTAGCCCATTCTAATGGCAAATCACTCTTTCTGGGAAGACTTCTTCCTAACATCCAGCCTAAATTTCCCCTGGCGCATCTTGAGGCTGTGTACCTTTGTTCTGTCATTGGTTGCCTGAGAGAAGAGACCAGCCCCCACCTGGCCACAAGCAGCTTTCAGGTAGTTTGAGACAGCAATAAGGTTCCCCCTGAGCCTCCGCTTTCCAGGCTAAACAACCCCATCTCCCTCTGCCACTCCTCATTTGTATAGGAGTTTTACATCTAGATCATATGGGCAATCATTCTGCTCTGTCTCATGTCTCTTTGAGTATTGAGTGAAAAAAACCCAAAATATTCTATCTTGGTTCTCTCTGCAGGTTTCCTCAGAAGTATTGAAGCTAGCTATTTTCATATGGGGCAGAATTTTACTCTGCTTGGTGTTTCTTTCATACCTGATATTTATGAATGCTGCTCTGGTGTTTTACTCCAAGCTGTCCTTTTATTGAAAACTTTAAGATCTTCACTGTTATGAGAATAACTGCTGCTAATGAAAAAGATAGGTTAAAAAAAATGTTATTTTCACTTCCTACTAGTAATGGTAGAGCAGATTAATATGATTAAATATAATGGACCTGGATTTTTTTTTGCAATAAGTTGCAAATAATATAGCACTTGGTTTTAATAATTATAAGTGAAATCATCTAAAAATATGGGGTCCTTGTTTCCATTTTTGTCTTGAGAAGTCATAACTTCCAGTTATTCTTGCTGTCATATTTTTATATTAAAAATATACAGAGAACTTAAAGACACACTGAAAGTGTTATGAGGAATACAACTGAAGTTGACAACGGAACAAGAGAAGATGACTTTGACTGATGAAGTTTATCCAGTTTTAGGCATCTTTGAAGCACATGAACTGTATTCTACTAGGTTAAACAGTGTCCAGGAGCAGGCGCTGCCAGTGCTATTAAACTGTTAGAATGGCCCAAGTTACTGTCTGCTAATTCAAATGCAAATGCAGTTCTGGGCAGTAGAAAGTTTCAGGGACCATTTACAAGAGGCAGTTTGTATCAAAATCTTTGGAGACCAGCACTTTTTTGAAAGCCATTCCAAGCTGATTTCAATGCTCAGGACTATTCTTCTATGTTAATTTACTAGTATTAGTGTAGCCAGAAAGAGTGATTGTTCTCCTATGCAAGCTTGTATTATAATTACAAAGACAAGGACCATCACTAACAAAATGTGGTTCCTGGTTCCTTATTTGTGATTGGTGCTATTTTAAGGTGTCTAGAACTAAATTATTTTTTTTATATATAACAGTGATATGGGAGGCCATGCACCACCGGATAGTAGCTGGAAAGGAAATTTGAACGTATCTTACAACATTGGTCCAGGTTTCACATCAAGTTATCCTACAAGGTCAGTTTTGTGTCATAAGGAAAGCATGCTTGGGATCAGAGGAAAACAAAACAGTCTGACTGTAGGTAGAGTAGTTGGGGTTATTTGCATCATTCCTTGGAATATGACTATTTCCTGGATTGCAATATGCTTAGTGGAAAGATTCAGCAGATTTACATCTTGATTGGATGGACATGAGTGAATTGCATCAGTTTCCAGCTAGTCTTGAACCAGTTTCATTTGAGAAGCATATAGGTTTTGGTAGACTATTTGATGAGACCGATTATTTTTTTGATAATTGAATTTGTTATCTTTTTAAAGTCCATGTGGGTCTTGTCTACTGCCTTACAGAAAATAGGATTAACCTACAAGTTGAGTTTTCCAGGAAAAAAAAAGTGAACTACAGTGTCATTTTTATTGCTTCAGATTGTTTTAAAACAATCTGATTTAGTAATTGGAGTTTAGGACTAAAGTCCTGGTGCTTCAGTCCTGGATGAGCTGTTATACTGGCCTCATATTAACAGTTTGACCTATTCCCTAAGTCTTAGTCATGCAACATAAAAAAATACTTCTGAAAAATATACAGACAACCCTTGAGGATAAGTTTTTGCACCTCCAGCTGTGCAGCAGATAAAAGGTCTGTTGAGCAACCCTGTAGATGATTAGAATTATTTACATTTTTAGCATTAGATGGCTTTAATTTCTCTTTCACTCTTCCGAATTTAAATTCCACTGCTAGCAAAAAATCTTTGAATTTGGAGTTCTGAGCCTTTAATCCCTACTGTACTGACATCAATAACAGTACATAAGTGCTGTTTACAGTTGTAGAAGTATAAATGCAGAAAAAAAACTACTCTGAAATCTTTTCAGATTTATTTGGTTTAATGGAAGGTAAATCTGGCCAAATTGCTTTCCTTTACCATTCATATTGTACACTTTTGAAAGATGTTAAGATGGTTCATTGTCTAATCTGGTGGCTTTTCTCTTTGAACTTTCTTCCCGATACACTAGAAAGGTGAAAATGCACATTCATAGCAACAATGAAATAAGAAGGATTTACAATGTAATTGGTACCATCAAAGGCACGGTGGAACCAGGTAAAGCCATCTATCTTCAGTTTAATGTAAGCATGCAAAGATCTCTACATGCACTTTGTAGTTACAAGGGTAAAAGGAGGAATATAGTTTTCCCTGAAATACTGCACTACATGATCACTGGTGATGAAATATTTATTACTACAGCTTTCATATGGTTCAGGCTGTGTCAGCATTTTCTCTGAAAATGCTGATTTTCAAGGTGGAGTCATAGCCAATACAAAAGTAATTTGTCTTCAGGCAACTTTGCAACTGAAAGAATATTAAGTGGGTATTCTTTGCTACTAAGACAGGAATGTATTTTGACATCTGAAGATGGAATATCAACCACTACTCACTTTCTGTCTTACAGTCTCTTATAACCAGTGTGATTTTACACTCTAAAAAACCAGATACATGAACATTGCTAAAAGGATGATAACACCATTTAACTTGCAACTGCAGCACTTCCATATTGCCTGTAACACAACTGTTAACCATATTCTAGTAGCACTATGGTCCTATTAATCACGTCTCCATCATAAGCTGGACAACCTGTTTTATGAGTGACTGTGTACATTGCATGTATGTAGAAGTACTACATTATCAAGGTCATTAGTGGATCAGCATTACCATGAAGCACACTATTGTAAAATATTAAAAGATGCTTCCATCTTTAGGCTAAAGCTGTAGTATATCCAATAATAGAACTAACATTATGTAATTGGAGAGGTTCTAAGCCTTACGGAATCAAGTTACTGTTTCATGAATTCTTTAGCACTGACTGAAAAATGTCTTTGGAGGTTTAAAATGTATTTTGCCTTCTTACGATGTATATTATAAACTATAAAGTTTTGTTGCCTGATGCCTACATGGAAAATTAGAGATTACTTCCAGTTAACATCTTTATGTCAGGAAAAAAGAAAAATAAACTTCCATAATTAAATTCTCTAGACAGGTATGTCATCTTGGGAGGCCACCGTGACTCATGGGTTTTTGGTGGCATTGATCCTCAGAGTGGAGCAGCTGTGGTTCATGAGATTGTGAGGAGTTTTGGAAAACTGAAAAAGGAAGGTAAGAAAACAAAAGTACAAAGCACAACAAAATCATAGCTCACCAGTGCCTACTGATTTCTCTGGTATTTAAGCATATGCTTAAAATTAAACACATTTATCTCACTGATATCTCAAATAATCATGCTGCTCTTTAGCTGTTAAGTATTTTCAGTTGCAGCATTGCTATATGTGAGGTTCGTCTACTCAAAAGAAAGTACACTTCAAAAAATCCCCAAAACATAGAATGGGGGACACTGAAAGAAATACAGCATTTAGGTTAAATTGACTACTGTCTATTGGAGTCTGGTCAGACTTGATAAACTCAGTGGTCCTGTAAAACTGATGCAGAGGTGGACTGATGAAGTCTTCATGAGGACAACATCAAGGGCCTCTTTAGCATGTAACTGTAGTTTGCAGGCAGACGCAAGAATAAACGAAGCATGTCTGTGTAATGCAGAGAGTAGGCTGTTCAAACATAGTAGGAGGTAATGGTTAAATATACCTCATGCCTAATTCCATTAAAGTAGGAATAAATGTCACCTTTACCAAATTTCTGCTGTTGTCAGAGCAAATGCTATCTCTCTATCTGCCATCCCACAGAAAGAAGATTGGGCATTTTCTTTGTCTATCCCAACAATCTATTGATATTTAGTTTCCATTCCTTTCCAGTTATTGGATATTAGGGGAAAGTGTCTTTGGAATGATAGCTGGAAATAAACCACAGAGGTGAAAAAGAAAGGGAGCAAAAATAAAGTTTCAGTAACCTGAAATAAAACTTTGGGCAGAGATAGAGGCAGGGCAGTGGAGTCTGTTCCATTTGGCCTGGGTTTAAGTCAAATATAGAATTTCAAATGGAAGGTCTTTATTTTGAAGGTGATCTGTCAAAGTTACAGAACATTCCTTTGGTTTTGAAATTCATCATTTGGGAGACAAGTCAGAGAAACCCAGTAACAGATATGAAAACATGCCAAACACTTTCCTGTTGAAGTAGACCCTGATATATAATGTGTTCTGAATTGAAGTGGTGAACCTTGTAGAGTAGGGTTATCAGTTGGACTTAGTGATCCCAAGGGTCTTTTCCAACCTGAACGGTTCTGTGTTTCTGTGAAGAGAGCAGTAAGAGTAGAAAAGCTTTCTTTCAATAATCTCTGCACAAGCATATAGGCACAGGTAAAAAATTTCATTGCAGTTAAAGCTGAGAAAACAAAAATAATACATTGTTTGGACAATGCTGAAGTAGAAGTGAGATTACTACAGAATTAGAAAGCCATTATTGCATTAGGTTAGTGATGAAGTTTGCGTTAAAGGTCCTAAAATACATCTTTCACCACTGATCAGAAGACATGTAACAAGCAGCCTTTATTTCTGTAATACAAATTTCATAACCTTTTATTGCAGGATGGAGGCCAAGGAGGACAGTGATATTTGCAAGCTGGGATGCAGAGGAATTTGGCTTGTTAGGATCAACAGAGTGGGCTGAGGTAAACCAATAGTGTAAAAATGAAAAAATTCACAGTGGAAGATCCTTTCCTCCCTCTCTCCCTCCTTCTCTCTTGCTTTCTTTCTCTCTCTCTCCCACCTCTTTCCCAAGAATTTAGGGCTCCTTGCCGTTTATGATGTCTTTCCCTGAAGCAGCTGTTACTTCTATGGGTGGGAAAATAGTTCTAAGTAAAAAAAAGTTCATCAGCATTTTCTTCTCATAGGAAAATGTCAAAGTATTGCAAGCACGGGGAGTGGCTTATATCAATGCAGATTCCTCCATTGAAGGTACACAGTTTTGATTTGGGTTTTGTAGTAGTGGCACACATAAATGAGAAGCCATTTTGGCTTGGAGATACATGAACGTTTCCATATGATAATTTTGTCTCATTAGTTTGGGAGTAGATATGGGGGGAAACTGTGACCCACACTGTGTCCTTCAGTTATTCCTGTTTCCCCAGGAAAAAAGCCCGTTACAGTAGCTGCACTGTTTGAGAAGTCATGTGGAAGGACAAGAAGTGTTGTGCCCCTGTAAGCAGTTCTGTGGCAATTCTTTAGTCAACTTCCCCTCTTGTAACATGCATAGTAAACATAGGGATGTAAGAAAAGTTCTTACTGGTTGTGTCTAAAGCTGGGCTATAATTCACCCTAAGCAGTACAAATTCACCGACAAGATCACAGAAGAACCCTTCTGCAAGGAGAATCAGCTCTTTCCTTATAGAAAGTGTAGTTCTCTAATCCTTTTCTTATTAATAAATAATGATATGAGGTTTCAGATGAGTAGAATTTGCTTATTCCAATAACTTCATTTTTTTGTATTTTTTTCAGGCAACTACACACTACGAGTGGATTGCACACCACTGATGTACAAACTGGTGTACAATCTGACTAAAGAGGTAACATCACTTAAATTTTTTAGCCAGCATGTTCTGTGCTCACTTACTGGATGGGGCTCTATAAATATGATAGCAGATCTCTGTTTCTTTCTTTCTACCGTATTACCCCTTTTAAGTCAACAGCTAAGTCACTGGAGGTTTTCAAAAGGATTGCCGAAAGAATTTCAAGCTTACACCTTTAAATTACTTACACAGGATCAAGTTTTTTTTCCACTCCTCCAGTGAAAGTATTCCTTCTGAGAACAAAAGAATACAAAAAATGCTGTTTGCTAAAGGACAGAAACAAGCACAAACCTGGCTGCCAACTACTGGGGTACCCATGATAGTGGGAGACTGACTCCCTTTAGGCAGGGTAAGAAATCTGGCTTATTACGGTGTTGCTTTTAGCATGATTTGACAGGTTTGGTCAACATGCTGAGCTTCAGTATACCCTGTTCAATATTCATTGGCTCTGACTGATGCTCTCACACATATTTATGTGCTACATAAAAAGAAAAGGTAGGAACCTCACCATCTTGAGTGTAAGATGTCTCTTGCTTGGAGAGTGTCTTAAAATCTGGTGCTAAAAGATTTTTATTTCTATTTATTTTTTCCCCTGTTGATCTGCATTAAAGCATGAACATTTAATTAAACTTATATGCATATGCTTTATATAATGTACATTGAACTACAATATATATTTTATGACTTCCCTGTATTTGTCTTTTCTAGGTGATAGTTTGGTTTGTTATCTTGTGGAAGCTACATTGAACTGATAGAAAAGTAAAAAAAATGTAACACATTATAATAATTTTCTGGCAATTGAAAGACAACAAATAAAATTTAACTCTGTTAAAATTAGGTGCCCAGATAGAAATATTTCTGTCCTGAGCAGCAGAAGAGGTGATCACCTTCAGTTCCTGTGGTAGGCTGTGCTAAGTGTAGGTGTCCAGAGCACTCAACACAACACAATGTCCAGAACACATTTAGGTCAGCAGAGTCTCAGTTTGGACACCAAGAGCCATTGTTAAAATGTTGACCTAAATACCAGTAAGCGTGGTTGTGTAACCTCTTCCTTGAGCTGAGAAGCAGCGACAAAGACTGATGAATGCATGCAACCAGAGGTTGCTGGTAGCTGATGTCTGAAGAGAATACTGATCAGGAAGCATATCCCATGTGTCCCCAGCCAAAGTCATTCTGTGGCAAAAAGTGTTAACACTGTTCAATGAACAGTTAGCTTCATGACTAAAAAGCCCAAATATACTAGTTTTATTTTTATTAATATTGTGGAATAATTCTTACCTAGTAGGTCTGTGGATTAATAATAGGTATTACTAATCTTTAATGGATTAAATATAACAAAACCTCAGCAGCCCACCAATAAAAAGATGGAAAAATACCCAGTGGTTAACCTGCTTAGTAGTCTAGAGAGGTGTTGTAGAGATTAATAATCAGTTATGAATAATAATTTCAGTATGAATATTAATTTTTATTATTACTATTTTTTAAAATTGGGAAAATTCCCTGAGATTATTTGGATTATGGTCAATAGGAAATAGTTACATGAAGGGTATTTATAAACACAGAATTAAACAGTTTAAACAATCAGAACTTGGAAAATAAGAACACGAAAACAGGAAAAATTCTAACTATGCTTATGGAGTCTTTGCATTAATTCTACCATATGCACTCATGACATGTTGATCCCTAGGGCAAAAATGCAAAATATTCCAGGCAGAGGGAAAGGGAGAAGAACTGGGTTGCTGCTAAGCTGCTGGTGCAAGCTGCAAATATGTGGCTGCCTCATGATTTCCAGTTAACCACAAATGGGGTCCTGCTCCCAGTGGAGAATCAACACAGGAAAGAAAGTGGTTTCTAAATCACACTCACCAACATCCCCCCCCCCCACCACCACCTTAAATACATTATTTTGAAAATTAAACTGGCCAATAGGCACTGGCATCATTGCTTTGGCCAATGAATACAAAGCTTTGTGCCTCATGTGACCACACAGGCACATTGAGGGGCAGCACAAGACACCTGACTTGGTGGTGCTAAGCTCCTAGACCTCAGGGCTTTGCTGGGGCCAAACTCTCCACTGTTTGCTCATCTGCTCAACTCCTGGACCTGCAACAAGAGAAGGAGAGCAAGGGTTAAACACATTTCGCAGGATTTAGACCTTACAAGGACAAGCAGGCAGAGGTATAGGAATGAACTTTAGTATCATCACGATTTGTATACCTCTTTAGCAACTACAGTGACATAAGCACCAAATACTATATATACGTTGCCCCTCTATAGTTACTGCTGCAGCCATGAAAATAGTTTCTGTGAAATAAAGCAATATATAAACAGTTTTTATCAAACCAGGACAAAATTTAAATTTACTGCCAAAGTGATTTTTTTTGTTGAATATTTGAATTAAGTGTTTGAAAGTTTCCTAAATAGTGGAATTTAAATATTGACTTGAAATATTTTGCTTTCTGTGTTTTTCTTCCATCTAAATTTACCTTTTTTAAGTAAAACAACAATTCCACTGGAGAATGCTATACATTTGAAATATTAAAATGGAAATGAAGAAAGGTTGAAGGACTTAAGTCCATGGCTTATTCATTGCCCTGAAACATAGCTTTTATGAGGTAACATGTTGTAGATTTATGGCTTGGTAACCTCTAGAACTGTACCCTTTATATTTTTTTACTATGTGTTTTTTCTAGATACCAAGTCCTGATGAGGGGTTTGAAGGAAAATCTCTTTATGAGAGCTGGTTACAAAAAAATCCATCAAGAGAATACAGTGATGTTCCCAGGTCAGTGACAAGTGAAAATAAATAACACACAAAAAGCTATTTTAACTTGTAGAGTGTAGGTTTTAAAGAAATAGCCGCTTCAAAAATTGAACACCTAAAAGAAGTGGTGTGAGTCTCAGCTGATAGAAATTCCAGAGTTTTAGTGATTGCAGCTGATATACAATTGTACAGCAGTTTTGTGAACTTGCCACGGTGGCATAGATAGGAGGCTTTACATATGAAAACTTTTTGTGCAGTTTATAGAAATTATGGTGGTAGCACAAGCCAGAAGCAGGCACCCGAGATGCTAACTCAGCAGCACTCCCATGCATTTGCTTTCAGTCTACTGGAAGGCCTTTGAATTTGCATGATTGGAGAGAATAAGAGGTATGACTTTAGAACACTGTCCTTCAAATTTATTAGGGTTTCTCTATACAATATTAAAGGCCTATTCTGTTCCATGGAGCCTTGATGGTGCTGTTGTGATTTCTCTGCATTGAGAGCTTGGGATAGTTGAAGTTCGGCAGAAGGAAAGTCATTGGATATTCTCAGTAAGTAAAGGCAGTGAGTTAAATTCTCTGGAGAGTCTTATTTCTCTGCCCTTGAAAATGATGACACTGCTCCTCCAAGAGTGCAGCTGATGAGGTGCATGTAATGTAGAGGTCACAGGCAAGTCATGGTCATGTTGTCAGAAGAAGGGTATGAGGGAAAGACTCTGTAGTGGCTACCACTGCAGAATAAAGAATTGCCACTGTAGTTGTAAGCAAATTAAAATAATGATTTAATTATTGTTACTCAAGGCATTTTCTTCTTTCTTGTTGAAAGAATAAATAAACTGGGTTCTGGCAACGACTTTGAAGTCTTTTTTCAACGTCTTGGCATTGCTTCAGGCAGAGCACGTTACAGTAAAAACTGGGTAAGTCTGTGCCTTTGTGTTTATCTCTAACTGCCTGAATAATACACCTCTAATTGAGCTTTTTAGACTGCCAGCTTTTTGAAGTTGAGTTCAATGTGCCAGAGTGGAGTCCCAGTTCATTACTAGAATTCTATGTACTGCTACAACAGAAATATTTAATAAACAGCAATGTTCACCTTAGCGTCAGTCAGACAAAAGAACCTTTCTTCAAGATAAATGGATGCGTTCAAAATTACATATGGTTGATGAAGGCTTATGAGTTGTTTATGATGATTTCTGGATGATTTGTAATAAGTTATGAAGCTTTGAATTAAAAATGGTTCAAAGTGGTTTTATGGAAAATATAAGTTTGATTCTGGAGCATAATTTGAGATGAGACTTGAGAAATCTTCAGGGAGCAATCTATTCAGTGTGGCCTTTTCCCCTGCAAAGGCATATCCAAAGACACAAACAGAAATCACTGCGAAGAGAGAAATGACAAGCAAAGAGAGAAAGGGCAATCTCACCTTAATTTAGCCAACTAAAAGTCATGTGTCAGTTCTCAGCTGCCTTTCTTAGGCTCTGTACGTGGTCAGTGGAGAGAAGTAGCTCCAAATAGCCATTCATTTCATCACAAGTTGATGTCTAAGAGAGTCATCACTGAGCAGTTCTTCTCATTCAACTGTAGTGTCTGCTTAGGATTAGTGTGACCCGAAAATATTACAATGCTTTGAATCCCAGAGCGAAAATGGAATATCCACAGCTGAATAATGGATTTGTTTGGGTTTGTTTGTTTCAGGATGTAGAAAAATATAGCAGCTATCCAGTTTACCACAGTGTTTATGAAACCTATGAAATTGTGGAGAAGTTTTATGATCCCACTTTCAAGAATCATCTAACAGTAGCTCAGGTACGGGGAGGGCTGGTTTTTGAACTGGCCAACTCCGTTGTGCTTCCTTTTGACTGCAGAGATTATGCATCAGCTATGAGCAACTATGCCCACATCATCTATAATTTGTCAAGGAATCATGAAGAGAAACTGGCAACGTACAATGTATCCTTTGGTATGTACAGTTTTTTATCACACTGCTTCTTAATATGTCTTAGTGATGAGCAGTTGTTTACATTCTGCAGTAAATAAAGAGAACAGTAAATAAAGCAAGAGCCACACCCTTCAATAATTTGAAATATTTTGTTACTAGTATGCCTATGTAGAGGCTATGCCACTGCCAAGT
The DNA here is from genome assembly GCA_013396835.1 of Psilopogon haemacephalus. Taxonomy (NCBI): domain Eukaryota; kingdom Metazoa; phylum Chordata; class Aves; order Piciformes; family Megalaimidae; genus Psilopogon; species Psilopogon haemacephalus. The sequence goes on from VWZI01015478.1 coordinate 46,654, forward strand.
AGAACTAACTCTTACAGTCACATGTTATTTGACCTGTGCATGGTTCGTCAATATTGGCAACAACATACCTTTGTCTTTGTCTTTTTAAAAAATCACACTGCTTTTCAGCTTATGGTATTGGATAATTATTTGTCCAACCCTGATCATAGGATCATAAGGTAGTGATAAGAATGCTGGAAGGAACCCCAGGAGGTCTTCAAGTCAACCTGCCAAAGGCAGGATCAGCTTTATCCCATCTAGTCTTGCAAACCTCCAAAGAAAAGAGACTACAGAAACTCTCTGGACCACAGTGCTTGATTGCCCTCAGGGTAAAACCATTTTTCTTAAATCCAGTCAGATCTTTTGTTTCAGTTCATGGCAAACGATGACAAGTGCAAGCACCATTAAGTTTCCCTTGGGCCTTGGTCAGGCGGGAATGGTTCACAATATGCCTCCTGCCTGAGAAGTCTTTGTTTTATTTGCAGCATTATGTAGTATTCCATTTAGGACTTGGCTGCTAATGACCAGTATCAGGTAGGCACATGTGCACACACACACAGATCCTCTCAGTCTTTCTCAAAACTCAGTTCTGTGTGGAGGGGCACACCAGTAAAATACAGATTGTTGAGATTTATGAAATCTCAGACTGACCTGAACAGTCTGGGTCTGGCAATTCATGTTCTAGTGTATGATATTTCTGTATGTTCTTCAGTAGCAAACAATAAATAATGTTCACAAAAATACTGGTTTCTGTTGTCTCCAAGGCAAATTTTACACACCATTACCTAGTTTTTAACGTAAGTCATCTGATTTTCATTCAGTGAGAATTGACAGGTCATGGTCACAGTGAAAAAATGAAAATTTGATTTGAAAAATTCGATTTGTTTAGTGATTCCTTCAGAGATAAAAGTTAAATACTTCTTCCTGCTCCCTTTAGATGCTCTCTTTTCTGCTGTGAAAAATTTTACAGAAGTTGCTGCTAGCTTTCATGAGAGACTGCAACAAATAGATACCAATAAGTAAGTGTAACACTTTTCTTCAATCAAATACAATATGGTCAATACAAATCCTCTGGGCTCAAAGGGAATTTCATCCTCTGAATGACCTTGGTGACACTTGACTAAAAAAATTATTTGTTTCATTTTAAGTCCTTATGGACACTTGTGGTTAACCTAGGAAACAAAAGTACAGAAATGTTGAATTAGTGGACATGAGAGACACTGCATAGCCTGGGAATCTAGCCATGTTAACTTCAAAAAGTGTCCAAGCTAATTAGTGACAGCTCTTCATCAGAGGAGTAGTGCCAGAATGATACATATATGTGACTAGAATGCTGGTTAGCATGAGCAGAGCCAGCTCAGGTGTGTAACTCAAAGCAGACACATGTCCAAAGATGTTGTTACTGAATTATCATTGATGAAACAAATATTGACTCATAGTCTTTGTTTGCTAGCACTCTAGTTTTCAAGATACTGGTACTTAATGAAAAGTAAAATAAAATAGTTTTACCATGATCGTAGATGGGGAGAGCTTTTTGACAAGCTTTCGAATAATTCTATGTACACCTATGCCAAAAGGCCTCATATGCACTTGATTCTTAATTTATTCTTTGTACATCATGCTCAGAATGGGAAGCTAAGCTTCTTTTTGTATATATATATAGATAGATAGATATAGATATATATCTAAGTGTATGCTACATTTCTTAGGAAGAATCTTGTTTAGCCATATGCTTACCCTTATGGAAGACTAAATGAGAATAAACCCCATCTTTTTAATGGCAGCAACTTTCAAGCTAAATGAGTTACAAGTAATGTCTTCTGTAAAATATGACATTTATGACATATGGCATGTGTGGGATGTTTTCAAGATGGTTTCATTGATGGATAGCCTAAATGTAAGCATTCATTCAACCAACCAGTTTTGGTTTCCATTTATATCAATGCAAGCCTCAATCAATTTTATTGATGGTAGTAGAGTTATCCAGCATTACTGTGATATAAATTTTACTGTTTTTTTTTCTTTTTTAATTGGGGAATGCCTTTGAAGCTCTGCAATAAGTTACTTTGGATGTAAACTACCTTACCCACCTATACTCAGTCTATTCTTTTTCACAGTTCTTTTATTTGTTAAGCATCAGTAGTATGCTCAAAGCTGTTCAAAGCACAAAGATGCAGATGGTCTCTGCTCTAGGGAATTTAGAGTCTACTATCAGAGAAACACAAATCTTGGATGATTCAAAAGATGATTCTAACATCACAAGGTTCCTGTTTCTCAGATGTTGTGGTTTTACATGAAAATAAATGTGATTTTATTGATGTAATTTGCAGCTGGCTGGCTTTGTGGAAAATAGAGTCTTTAGAAAGCTGTTATACTAAAGAAGTGCCTAAGTGTCCCAATGAAAAGAAGATAAAGGAATAAGATACAACATGAAAGACACTATTACTTAGTCCTTAAAACAGCTTTAAGAGACTTTCAGGTTATTAACCAGACTGTCAGACAGTACAGATGAGCATAATTTCGTTGTGCAGATTAGCTGAGAGAGGCTGTCTTGGGGGTCACACTTAAGTTCAGCATCTTGGATTTACCATCCTTCATAAATCCAGTACTGAGTATATTGGGGCACAGGATGAGAGTGGGCCAAACACTCTGTAGCCAACATATTCCTCTGTTTTCCTTTCAGCCTACTTGCTGTGAGATCACTAAATGATCAACTCATGTTTCTAGAAAGGTCTTTCATTGATCCTCTTGGTTTACCTGGCAGGCCATTCTACAGGTAAGAAAGGGTTATTTTTTGCTTTATTTCACTCAACAGGGAGCACCCTGTGAATAATTTCTTTAATATTTACAGGTCTGCAAATGGAATTGTAATGATTTTATTAAACGTGGCAAAAGTAGCTTAAATAGAACAAAGATTGAAAAGGGGAAACATTAGGGGAAACTCCAATGAGATATACTATACAAAATAAGGAAAAAAGTTTACTGTTTAGATAAGTAAACTTATTTCCATTGATTTCTGTGATTTGGCCCTGGACTCAATTCAAGTAATTCCAGTGGTAAGGGATCTTTAGTAAGTTATTATTTGAAAGTGAAATAGGATAGAACTGAAGTGTCTGTAGTTCTTTAGAGATCAATTGTAGCAGAACAGTCATGCTAGCAAATACAGTGTAGAGGGCACTACATCGAATTCAGTAGTGTCTTCATGCAATTCAAGAAGTAAATCTTGTTTGACAGGCAGAATAATCAAGTCAGTTTTAGCTTTTTGGTCCTTTTACCAGTCAGCATAATTCAGAACAGTTATATTTCCACAAAAAAAGTTCCATTGAAAACAAACTGTAGAAAGAGAACTTAAGATATGTAATTGTTGTACCTCTCATAGAGTCTGATTAAAAATCTGTTGAGAACATTCTCTTGCTGAAGCCTCAGCTTTCCTACCTCAATGCATGTGTACATCTGTTGAAGATTGTGTCTATCTGTGAGAAAAGAAGCTAGCTTTTTTTATTCTCCTATTTTATCTAAAATGAGGGAAAGGAAAATACTTCAGTCAGCTTTATCTCAAGTCAGCTACACATTTCTGGAATTTATGTGGAATAATGTATTTTATATCACTTTATTGCTTCATAAATGATACCTAGTATTGCTGCAGTAATCTTATTTACATCTTCAGTGCTAAGAATTTAACACATGATGTAGAAAGAGATTAGTTTTGTTCAGAAAATAATATGTTGTATTTTTCTAACACCGAGTTATATTTTCCTTCAACTTTCTTACAGACACATCATCTTTGCTCCAAGCAGCCATAACAAGTATGCAGGAGAATCATTCCCAGGAATCTATGATGCCATGTTTGACATTGAAAACAACGCTGATCAACAAGAAGCCTGGGAAGAAGTTAGGAGGCAGATTTCCATTGCAGCTTTCACCGTACAAGCAGCAGCAGGGACACTGAAAGAAGTAGCATAAATAGCAATAATGTAATTATCAATGAAAACTACGTATGACAGTTTGCAGAACCCTTAAAAATAGAGCATTTTAAAACACCAGCATGATTATTACAAAGAACACAAAATCCAAAAAATCTTTTTCCTTACAAGTATTATAGAATCATAGAATCATAGAATCATAGAATGGTCTAGGTTGGAAGAGACCTCAAAGATCATCCAGTTCCAACCCCCTGCCACAAGCAGGGACACCTCCCACTAGATCAGGACGCTCAAGACCTAATCGACCCTGGCCTTGAACACATCCAGGGAGGGAGTAGCCACAACCTCCCTGGGAAACCTGTTCCAGTGTCTCACCACCCTCACTGTGAAGAGCTTCCTTCT
>VWZI01015478.1:51482-148660 GCA_013396835.1 Psilopogon haemacephalus
CTCCAGCCTGTCCAGGTCCCTCTGGATGCCATCCCTGCCCTCCAGCAAGTCAACTGTGCCACACAGCTTGGTGTCATCTGCAAACTTGCTGAGGGTGCACTCGATTCCTCTGTCCATGTCGCTGACAAAGATGTTAAACAGCACTGGTCCCAGCACTGACCCCTGAGGGACGCCACTTGTCACTGGTCTCCAGGTGGACATTGTGCCCTTGATCACCACTCTCTGCGTGCGACCATCCAGCCAATTCCTTATCCAGCCAGTTGTCCACCCATCAAGTCCATGTTTTTCCAGTTTGGTGACCAGGGTGTCATGTGGGACAGAGTCAAAGGCCTTACTCAGGTCCAGGTAGATGACATCAGTTGCCCTTCCCTTGTCCACTGCTGCTGTGACTTTATCATAGAAAGCCACCAAATTTGTTAGGCATGATTTGCCCTTGGTGAAGCCATGCTGGTTGGCATCAGGCACCTGTGCTTTGTTCTCCAACAAGGGAGAATGCATTTGTCAATTTTAACAAGATAATGTCCTGAAGCTCAGGCTTCAGATGACTTCTGAATTGTGACTGAAATAGTTTCATATTTTCTCTCAGATTCATATTTAAGAATTGCTGACTACTGGAATTTTTTTCAGAGCTTTGAATTTTCCTAGCTTGATTATTACAGTGGTACCCATGGTATTAGGAAACCAGAAGTAATTTAATGCTATACAATTTTTAATCTTGTTGATTTTTAAAAATTTACCTCAAAGTTGTAAAATTATACTCCAAGACAGCTCTTCCATCTCTCCTTTTACACAAATTATCATGTATGAAGATGGGAAAACTGTCACGTACCGTGTGAGGGATATATGATGATCGTAATGAGTTTTGGGCAGCCAGTCCAGATACTCATCCATGTTATTCTTCTCTTCACATGCTGAGCCATGTAGCTGGTGCCTTCTGGTCACCAGAGTAAAATCAAGGCACTGTATCTTGTCAGATGTGTAACCACCTCACAAAACAAGACTTTTGAGACAAAAACCTACTTTTACTCTTTTATCCAAAACATAGCCCTGCAATGCCTTGTCTATATTGAGGTATTTTTAATATATTTGAAACAAAGAAAATTCATCAGGTACTTAGTCTGAAAGTCCAAATTATTACTGTCTTTGTTGAGTCTATTTCTGGTTTTGCTATGCATTTTACTCTTACAAGAGACATCTCCAAAGACTACAATGAGACAACTAAGATTAGGCAGAGAAATCTCAGAAAATTAAATCACTTCATCTCACACTGCCACTAGAGGATTACTAAACATCTTGTACAGCAAATATTTTGTGTGATTTGATCAGTCTGATGGTTTTGGGTATTGTGGTACCTCATTTCTATTCTACTCCTCACATTAAATCCCCCTAGGCAAGTTACTATAGTTAAGTCTTTATTTTAACTTGGTCTTTCTCATAAAATAATCCACTTTATTATATAATGGGAAATGCTCTTACAACTGCAGTTATTGCCCATTTATTCTCACATTTTTGCAAAAGTAATTGGAGTAAAACCCTGGAGACTTGTCTTCCTCAGATCTTGTTGTGCTGATAGGAGACGTTGTCTCTGTATTATCATAGCTGCCTGCTCCACTGCTCCTTTAGCCAGTGGAGAATTCACAATGATGGCCTATAATCCACTTCTGCCAAAATTAGCCCAATTAGTTTAGGTTATTGGTTAGGTTAACCTAGAGGATCTGCTGTCTGCAGCAGTCAAATAACAACATAAATCCACTTTGCAGTGGCAGGTGCCAATGAATAGCTTCTCTTGACCAGATGGATAAAAAAAGAGTATTTTTCTATTGCTAAGGAGAATTAACTGAAGTCCCAGACTCCCAGATTGTGAAGATCTTTTCCTAAATGACCTGTAAGCTTTCTGAACAACTTTTCTTTTCTTTTTTTTCCCCTCTGGCCTAACGATAGCATTGTTTAATCTCAGTTTAATTAGGGCCCTTTTTGGCAGTGGTTTGCAAATAACATACAATGTCAAGAGCCAGAAACTCACAAAATAATGCAACTCAATATAATGGGGCTGCAATTTGTGACTTGTTTCAACAGCTTCTTCAGAACTAGCAAGATCTTTGCATCTTTCACTAGGACTTGCTGAGAGACAAGAAGACAGTAGTTGCTAAGCATGGTAGGTATTCCATGGGGCCTTGAGCAACGCGTTGAGGCCTTGAGTGACCTGTTCTAGTGGGAGGTGTCTCAGCCTATGGTGGGGGGTTGGAACTGGATGATCTTTGAGGCCCCTTCCAACCTAAACCATTCTATGATTCTGTGATTCTATGGTAAGCTGTCCATGCTCCTAAATATATGCCTCAAACTCCTTTGTTTCTGTGAAGAAGGAAGCATAGATGTCTAATTCTGCAAGTCCTAAGAATCTAGTATTTAAATACATTATGGCCCATTCTGAAGTTCTTGATCAATTTGTAAATTTAGAAGAAAAATGTTTTTTAGTCTTCAAGAACTTCCATGGAAATACCAATAAGAACATTCTTCTCTGTAAATAATTTCTTACTGCCAGTTTTGTATGGAGTTTCAATTGAGCCACTGCAGACTTGAGTTCCGCAAAGGCTTCTTCCGGGTAGTAGTGACTGGTGTCATTGCTGGGCAGTGAAGGATGAAGCCCAGGTAGCTAGTTGCTGAATCTACATGATTTGCAGATTCAAGCCAGATGCATCAATGCATATGCAGTTTCCCACTTCCTCACTGATATTCCTCACTGGGAATATCAGTTCTAAACAAAAACAGGAAAAAAAAAATGTTGTGTATGCACTGAGGAAGGACATTTCATATGACTCATTTACCAGGATGATACAAAGGAGCAAGGGTCAAGTTTCACATTTATGAACAAAATCAGGCCAACTGGCACATGCCAGCAAATGAAGATACCTACTTCCTACCAGACAAACAAGGAGAGATAGTTAAATAAATAAGCAATATGCATCACGTGTCTGTTAATATGTTGTTGTAAACTTTGTGGTTACACTAAGAAACATTTGCAGTGCATTGATTCTTGGAGCTCAAAAAAATGAACCAGCCATATGAGCAAGGAGATCTTTGCTGTGAAGTAGTCTACTAAGGAAAGCCCAGAGTAGCCAGATGATTTTTAAGCATTTTTGTCCTTTGTTAGATCTCTCAGGGTTTCTCAGAGGTTTAGTTATTAGATATCTCAAACCCTAAGTGTGAAATCCCAAATAGTCAAGGTAAGGTTCATGTGCTAATTCTCCTTCAGTGAAGTAGAACTTTAAACAACATTAAAAGTGGTGTGTTTTTTTTCAGATTACTACAGCAAGTTGAAATTCACTCCATATTGCCAAGTGATCTTGACCACATTATCTGCTTTGGTTCCCAAGCCGTGATATTATTCCACAGTAATTGGCCAACAGAGACTGCTGAATTAAGTAAAAAGCCTAAAAAAACATTGTTAGTAAGAACAAAACTCAAAATCAACCAACTATGTTGAATTGTTTAGTTTATCATCATCTAACATGACCCAGCTTTTCATGTAACTACATGTTTTGAGCCAGAGATGGCCATTAGCACAGTTGTTTACTATAGTTTATTTTCTAAATGTGCTTGGAAGAACTAACATCCTGATTCAACACTGCTCCTAGGAAACACTCATTTAGCCTTTATAATCGCTGCAAAGTCACCAAGCCATTGATTTAGATACAGTAGCAGATGACTTCAGAAGTATTGAGTAAACAGTGGGAGGAGAACATCCTTTCTAATTTGAGCAATTAAAGAATGTGGAGGTAAAATTAAAAAAAAAAAAAAAAACCAAACCAAAAAAACAGTGGTATGTTTTGGAGAAAATGCTTCCTTTCATATGATTATTAATTGAATGCTTAAAAAATTTTCCAGAGAACTCCACAAACAACTATGACCATCCAATGCACAAGGAGTCTAAATCAAAGGCAGTAGAAGCACATCTGTGTGTGGGAAAAGTAGAAACTATTCATATGAAAATGAATCCTTGCTGTCATGAAACCAGCAATGTCAATCTTACTTCATCTGGAAAGTCTGTTGACAGCATAATTTCTAGATTAAGATGTTGTCAGCACAGATCTTACTTCAGGTGTTTGGTTTATCAGAGACAGACCAATCACGAGTAGTCAAAGATCTTTGTGATGGGACCTGTGCTCATATGAGCAGTTTGAAGTGTGCTGCTGGGCCACAGACAAAACTTGTGGAGCAGAGTATCCAACCTTACAGGCTGAGTCAGAGTAAATTGTATTCTAGTAGCTTCCTGCGTCAGGGGGAATGGTATCAAACAATCATAGGATTGTAGGATTGGAAGAGAGCGCAGCAGGCCTCCATTCAAAACTCTTTCTCAAACTAGGTTGAACTCCAAGGTCAAATTGGGTTGCACGGAGTTTTACTGAGTCGAGTTTTGAAAATCTCCAAGGATGGTGAACACATCACCTCCCTGTACAACATATTCCACTGCCCTCATGATGGAAAAACTTTTACTTATATTCAGAACCTCTTGTTCCAGTTTATGACTGCTGTTTCTCACCTTCCTGTCATGCACCACCGAAGAGGCTGGTTCTGTCTTGAGAAACTTCTTGTACGTGCTGGAAGAAAGAACTTTGTTTATGTTCAGCATACAGTCCTTTACTCTTTCTGCCTCATTGGGTACATTCCTTCTCTAGAAGAAAGGGTCAAAGTCTGCAAGCTGAACTTGTCAGCTGCCTACAGTGTTAACTTTATTTTGGCAGTAACCTGGTAATGGACTCATGAAGTTCAAGATAATAGAGACTGGCTCAAAGCATCAAAATCTACTACACTTTTAATCTGATAGTCAGATAAACTGCTGAGATGGTGAGAGTGTTCTGGGAGGCTGCAGTCAGTAAGAAACTTGATTTGAAATTGTGTTTGATAATCCCCCTGTTGCCATCTTTCCTGCAAGAGCTGCCTTTCCCACAAACCAGGGCCCTTGATTTCTCAGGCCACAACTTCAGCCTTAGTCAAACAGTAGGCCAAGTAGCACAACAGTAACATAATTTTCTTGTTGCAGATTTTAACTGTTGGAGCCTCATTGCTGAGCAGCTACAACCTACAATTTACAACCCCTGGCATGTGTTTTATGAATTATGTATTTTTATGTACTGTTGCTGGTTTTGCTAATTGGCTGCAAAGCACAATTATGCATTCAACACAGAAACACGTGCTAGTTTTTCATGTGACATATGTATCCTTGCCAGTCTGGGAGCTTTTCTGGTTTACAAGGGATATTTTTATTTTTTTTAACTAAATAGAATATATATATATAGCTATCTGCAAGTTCTTCTGGCTTAAGCTGAATCTCATTTTCACTGTCAACATGAGCAATTCTCACCACTTCTGCACTCAATATGAGGCCCATGCAGTAAATAATAGTTTTCTTGCTAGTTTTAAAAGTGATTGTAATTTAAAGAAGGATTGAATGTACCAGAGTTTGTCTGTGGCTTGGATTTTTTTTTTTTTTTGCAGTTTTGTCACCTGCTCTAAAAAAATAAGCCCCTTTTCCTAGTAACCTTTTCAGTTTGTTTTGTGTCATTTTTATGACTACTTAGGATAGCTTTTTTCTCCCATAAACCTCAAGTCTTGAATTAAACACAGACTAAACTAGGTATTTTCAATACTGATTAAAATATCCAAGTATCAGAGAAGCACTTGAAACCATATCTCACAATGATATTAGGGAAAGTCCCATATAAAAGAGTACGGTGGCCAGTGGATGTGCTTTTGATTTAGTCAGGAAGCGATTCAGACAGTCTTATGAGATGCTGATTGTCTTAACAATTCTGAGTGCTGTCCTTGGCTGCTAAGTGAGGTGCTCAGGAACAGCTAAGAGTGAGATGAAGTTTGATTTGGACCAGTTTCATCTACCTCCTAACAGATTTGACAGCATTCCAGGCATCCTGTACTTCAGATCTCTCCATGGCAGGCTCATTTTTCTCTTTTAAGACATCATACTGCAACTGTGGCTTTGTAATTTAGCAATGTATACAGTGGGCTATTCAGTCATCTCCCAAGACTCAGGAAATGGTGAGCCCACAGGATAGGTACTGCATTCCTTATACTCCATATCTTGGAACTGGTAGTACTTGCAAAGTGGTGAGAAAGTAAAGGAGATAGAGAAACAGAAAAATGAGACAAGAAAGGAGCAGCAAACCAATGCTAAAGAGAACCCTTTCTCCAGCCCAGGTATTGTGGAAAATGGAAGTTGGTGTAGAAGGAGGTAGCTTTATTCCCTCTATTTTGGAAAATTTAGTTCCATCTGCTCTCTGCTCAGTACCCACATTCATTAAGAAGCATCCAGATTGCTGCATCCTGTTCCCCTTCAAAAAGGAAAGCAAGCAGCATCAATAAACTCTGCTATCAAGCCAAAACTCCTGTTTTGCCTGGGTGAATGGTATTTATTTAGCCTTTAGGTATTTTCCTCCCTGGACAACCTGTTCCAGTGTTCCACCACCCTCATAGTAAAGAAATTCCTAATATTCAGTTTTAGTCTACCATTCTCTAGTTCAAAACCATTGGCCCTTGTCCTATCACTACAGGCCTTTGTAAACAGTCACTCCCCAGCTTTCTTGTAGGCCCCCTTCAGGTACTGGAAGGCCACTATGAGATCTCCCTAGAGTCTTCTCCAGGTCTAACAGTTCCAACTCTATCGGTCCGTCCTTGTAGGAGAAAGGCTTCAGCCCTCTGATCATCTTTGTGGCCCTCCTCTGGTCCTGCTCCATCAGGTCCATGTCCCTCTTGTGTTAAAGAAAGTGAAGAGCAGCCACTAACTGTGGCCTCCAAGCCTAATACTACCAAGACTATATTTTAACTTATAGAAAACACTTGGTTACTGCTATAATTAAATTTTAATACTGCTGATGTTCTTATGACTTTAAATAATATGTAGGCATAGAAATAAATGCATTTCATACCTTCTCACTGATGCTATTCTTACCTTCTTCCTCCACTGATGTTATCATTATCATATGAGTTCTCATTTAGATAGTAGTATCCAAAAGCTCCTGTCACTTTACTGTCTTATTGTGTGCCAGTCCTACACCTGTGGTGCTATATAAAAGCTAATAATACATTGATATGCTCATTCTTTCTGTAGGTGGAATTCCATCTGTTTTGTGTAAGTCATGTGAGATGTTAGTGTGAAAAATCCTTGCTGTTCAGAATTTGTGATGGCTTATGAGCAGTTGGGAAATGGCAGGAAAAAAAGGATCGAAAAACTGGACGTGCTTATGATTTCAACAAGGACATATGTTTAAGACAGTGGCTGTGACTGGTGCAGAACAGCATGTGATGTAAATCTTCTCTAATCTCTGAAAAGTCTTACTGAAGTTGTTAGGACATTAATTAGTCTTTTCAACTGCTTTGGAATATTTTCAGTGTTCAAGAAAGTTTTGGTACTTGGAGCACTGTTGTTTCTTTCACAGAATATATCTGGTTTTGGAGTCAGTGGTAAGAACTCAAAGCATGTCCATGCTCCCAGAGAAGCTTTCCTGTCTTCAGCCAGACAGCCGGTCTCAGACGGGCAGTTGCTCACTTCAGAAAGATCAGTGTTAGCTTCCAGGTATCCATGCAGGAACTCACCAGCGTGGAGCAATGTACAGGGTCAGTGATAGTGTAGAAAAAAAATGATGATTTTATGATTCTGTAAAAATATCTTGACTATTCCCTAAGCTGAAGTGATGTCCTTTCCCATGAGGTATTCATGGATTTAGCTGAGTTAGGCTAGGAAATCTTGATCCCAAGAACCTCGTAATCCAAAATAAAAAAAGCTACACAATATAGGAAACAATCTTGTAACTTTTCCCAGTTGCAAATTGGATGATGTCTGGATGTGTCCCCACTGGCTAATCCAAATTGTATTCTGAGCTGTATTCATCACTTGCCAAGGATTAATGTAACCACAAATCACAAAGGGGAGCAATTCAGTGCTTCCTTGGTAAAGAGAAAACAAGTTTTCCCTTCCTCCAGTTCACCTCTTGACCATTTCTACTGGAACAAACGCTGGTTGTGATTAAGCCTAAACCAGAAAATTTCACAACCAGGAAGTCCTGATAATTAATAACAATTAGCCCTTAAATAGTACTTAAGGCATTGCTTGGTGCACTCTCTAGCTGCGTATTTGTTACAGAGATGCACATACAGCTACACGCAAGCTGTGTTGTGGGGTAAGACTAGGAAAGAGAAGTGTTTTACTGCACTCAAAAAAACGTATCATCACCATCCAGCGATTAAGGCTGGTCAGGCAAAACGAGAGCTAAGAAGCACAGAAGCCAGGGGCAGCCGTGAGGCTGAGGGCGGGAAGAAGAGGAGGAGGAGGGGGAGGAAGGCGGCTGCTTGCCTGTCCTCCTGGCAGCCTGCAAAGCTGCAGGCAAGCAGTGCCCCCATGGCCAGGAGCAAAGCCACCGTCCGCACATGGCTGGGCTGCCCCGGGCTGCTGGGCTGTTTCTTGCTGGGCTTTCTTGCAGGTGAGTACCGAGACACAGGGGCTCAGCCCGCAGCCTTTGCCCGTGCGGATACTTAGCGCAAGCCCTCTAGTGATTAACTCCCCATTAGGGAGCTTGTAGTGCTTTTTAGGGACGTTCTAAAACACTCGTCCCACTGTTTTTTCTCAGATTTTTCTATCAGTTTCGGTCTTTAGGGAGGGAGGAACTGAGCGGCTGCGTGCTTCAGTCCAAAGTCAGCCCTGGTGAATTGATGGCTTCCCGTAACGGGCAGTCAAACGGTCAGAGAGGAGAGATCGATAGAAGGGTTTGAGACTTCAGTGATTACAAAACCTCCATGTTTTGCTTTTTTTTTTTTTTTTTTAAATAATTCCTGATCTTTACTGAAGATCTATTTAAATGCTCCTATTCACTTGCTATTTCAGAATTTGAGGGCAGAATATAGAGAAGGAGGAGTTTTGACTGACAGCCAAGAGTGGAACTGCTGAATTTTTGATCATGTAAAATGAAGTTTAAAGGAAACTTTGTCATGAGTACCATGATGAAATGCATCACAAGTTTAATGTTCACACTGCTAACAGTTGTCTGAGAATTTAGATTAAAGTTTAAAATGAAGGAAAGATGAATCTACCTTGAAAACACTTAGTTGGGAATTTAAAGTAGAGTTTAAAATGAATGAGAGATAACTCTACCTTGAAAAGAGGGATGTATTTACCAAGGATTTGGGGCATGCTTTTGTAATTATATTACTGTCTTTGAAAATTCAGTCAATGAAGTATAGTTTACTTTTCTGTCTCACTTCTACATTTGAGCCAGCAGATACTGACAGAGGGTGCTCTAAGCCCTATACATCCTTGTGGTTTTAATAAGACAGTTCAGCACATGGGCTGAAATATATGAGGATTTGGGTTCTTGCTAAGCAGGAAGCTTTTCAAATGTGTTTCAGGATGGTTTACAAAACCAACCCAAAAAACCCCCGACTCTTCAGATGTCTATCAAAATGTGCGACAGAAACTTGTGGCTGAAATGAAAGCAGAAAATATTAAGCAATTCCTTCGGTAAGTCTTAGTTCTGAATAATTGTAACAGTTGCAAAAGCCAGAAAATTATAGCATCAGCTCCAAGGAGCAGCCTCTGAAAGCAGAGCTGTTAAGATGATTTGGAATTACTTGCTTTGTGCAGAATGTCTGGGAGGAGGGAGAAAGGAGAGTCTCACAACCCGTCTGTTCCCCTCTTCCCCATTTTTGAAGCTACCTCTTTGGAGTGCTTGTGCTGTTCAATGCATTTCCCTCAAGCTGCAGTACTGCCAGTGCTTATGCTTTTTTACTATGATTTTCCAGAGTGTTAATTGAATGCAGTCTAGGTGTCTGGGTTTTTTGACTCAGTGTCTGAAGTGCTAGCATTTGATCACTTTGCTTTGTCTTGGACTGACATTATTTTACTGTGTTTGGGATACATTTATTGCTATTAATTACATTTGATCATGTATCTGTCCAGTGTCTCCTTAAAGTTTCAGTTTTAGCAGCTAATGTAAATATAAAATGGATATATTTAAAAATACACAAAATTTGCATAATGCTGAGTCCCATGTGTAATACTTTTAGTGTGGCCATATTGGTTAATGTACTGTTAATTGAACACTTGATATTGGTTAGTGTACTGTTAATTGAATGCTTGAGACCTTATTATACCCTGTTCTCTGTTTCAAAAGATGAAGGGCCCTGTCCATGCACAATAGGTGTGGTTGGTTAAGTCTTGCATGATATAATTGTTATTAAATATTTTGCATCCTAGTGCATCCATGCAGTTTTTTCAAAACACCTAAAATGCTAGGGATATAGAAATAGCCTCTTGTTTTGCTATGTCTTCCACTGGAAAAAAAAAAGAATCATCATTAGTGTACATGTTTATCATGTCTTCTACAGGAGAATAAATATATTCATACAAAAAGTAAAGTAACCTCTGGTTAGTAATATACTGGTATTCAGGATGTAAGACAGATGTAAGACAACAGTCACATCATAAACAACAACAACAAAAAAAAGGATAAATTTTACTTCTGTCCATTTATTCTAAACCCAAAAGGTTTCATTCCTAACATCAATTAGCTTTTAAAGTCTATAGGCCTTATCTTTTTGTATTTGTTCTTCTTGATAGATTGGAGAGTTTCTCAAGATTAGGTTTGAGTGAGAATCTAGGCAGCATACAGACTGATGTCAGCATGCAATAGCCCTGTGATTATGCTAACATTTCTTGTCTGTAGGGTATTAATTGTATCTTTTTTGTCTATTTGCTTTGATGATGGGCCAAATAATTCTTGCTGTTTTCTGAGGAGAGGCTGAAGAAGCTGGGATTGTTTAGCCTGGAGAAGAGGAGGCTCAGGGCTGACCTTATTGCTCCCTACAACTACCTGAAGGGAGGCTGTAGCCAGGTGGGGGGCTGGTCTTTTCTCCCAGGCAGCCAGCAACAGAACAAGGGGACAGTCTCAAGTTGTTGCAGAGGAGGTATAGGCTGAATATTAGGAAGAAGCTCTTGACAGAGAGAGTGATTTCCGACTGGAATGGACTGCCCAGGGAGGTGGTGGAGCCGCCATCCCTGCAGGTGTTCAAGAAAAGACTGGATGGGGCACTTAGTGCTATTGGATATGACTGGGTGATAGGTTGGACTGGATGATCTTACAAGTCTCTTCCCACCTGGCTGATTCTATTCTAACTGCAGACAAAATACACTTATAAATTATCCAGAAAGTTTGTTAAAACATTAAAAAATATTAATTCAAGCATTTTGATAGATATGCTTACTATTTCAGACTTTTAAATTTGCTTTTAACAAGTGGGGGAAATGACCTATGAGTCTCAGAAAATGCAGGCACTTTGAGCTTAGCATGCTAGCTCTGGAAAGAATGAAACTGGAAGAGAAAAACTGAGAAACAGTATCCTGTGTTGTTCAATTCCTCTTTCCTTATAGCATATGCAGCATTTAAATCTGAGTGCCTAAAGAATTAAGAGGTACTTAAAACACTCTAGAAAATTAAAGTACAGAAAGACAGGCAGCAGTCTTTGGGAAAGGTTGCTTCCAAACCTCGATGCATATCCACACAGTTTAAAGAGAAAGAAGAACAACAGCAGAGAGCAGAAGGTTGTGGCCTATTCAGATGCCTTCAACTTTACAGGGCCAGGTGAAATTTACAGGAAAGAGCTGGATGTTACAAATTCAAGGCTGCATCTGTGAGTAGTTCTAGCAATTGAAAGAGGTCCCTAGTGGCTGTGGAATCTGTTTCCCAGCACATGAAGGACACAATAGTTAGCAGTAGTCAGCATTTATTTACTATTTGTTTATATGGTCAGCATGATCACCTTCTCTAAAGAAATGACTGGCTGCAGGGCTGAGTGGAGACATTAAGTGACTGTAACATCCATGAATTTAACAAGGCTTTGGACACCTTCTCCTGCAACATTCTCATGTGGAAGCTGAGGCAGTGTATACTGAAGAACAAGTTGTTATATGGGCTGTAAATAGTCTGACCTGACAGGGTGAAGAGTAACCATGGTATTTGGTACCACTAATTAATGGTTAATAATGGTATCCAACATCTGTGGGACAGCCATTAACAAATAGGCTGTTGGGAATTTGAAGCTGTGGCTTCAAACCCCCAGCTGACAGCTCGGAGTTAATGGTAACTCTTGTTTAGTGGGACAAACAGATTGTAGATGGATTTGTGTAGAGTAGCCCAGGCTGGAGGCTGAATATTGTTTCTGACTATTCAATCACCATTATGTGTTATATCTGTTCTGGGTTTAAATGTTGTCAGAAGGCTTGTATTATTTAGGCTTTTGATCAATTAAAGAACAAATCTGTGCAGATAATTTGACATAATGATTTTCAAGTAAAACTTGTTGTGCCAACAGTGTGAAACTCATCATTAGATACCAGAATTATTTGTGTAACTTTCTTGTATCTATTTCTGCCTGTTGCATACTGTTTATTTTCTTTTTCCGAATATCTCTGACACTGATTTTCATTGCTTGTGTGTAGATCTGGCTATTTCTGTTATGCAAAGAGAACAGTTCAGTTGGCTTATCTTAAAGCCTCAGGAAAGCTTTTCTGCTCTGAGTACATTTTGCGTTTATCTTGATGCAGACTCTGATAAATAAACATGTTATACAGCTCAGCCTTTAACTGTAAGACCTTACTTTCCATGCATGTGGCCCACAGATAAGCCTTTATACTGATCCTAGTTCACCACTGTGCTCCTCTGTATTTGCTGCTTACTAACAGTTTTCTCCTTTATTCTAGCTCGTTTACCAAGCTGCCTCACCTCGCGGGAACCGAACAGAATCTTCTTCTTGCCAAGCAAATTCAAGACCAGTGGAAGGAATTTGGGCTAGATTCAGCAGAACTCGTGCATTATGATGTGCTTCTTTCATACCCAAATGAAACTCAACCAAACTACATATCAGTAATTGATGATCAAGGGAATGAGGTGATATTTTTAATGATTAGATTATATTTAAGACTTCTTTAAAGAAACTGTGTCTTCCTCTTTTCCCACCCTCTCATCTCAGCATGTACTTTCTTTATATTTTGATAAAAAATCCAGTGCATTTCATACTTAGAAATTATTTTCCAGGCTGCAGAAGAGCAACAGTAGCTGAAACCTCATTTCCCCAAACAGCTAACAGAGAATGTGTGGAGAGGCTGCAATTAACACCAAGAGACCATAAGGTGTAAGGATGACCATACTGATTTGGATTAAGGATACATCTAGGCCAATATTCTGTTTCAGGTCTTAAGTGGATGCACAGGGAAATTAAAGCACAAAGAAATACATTTAGGACATGCGGTTCTTCCAGTTCAGGGACTTCCCGAATGTGGTGCAAATGGTCTCTTTAAGAACTCTCATTAGAAGTCTTTTCCAAATATCCATTCAGTTAGTGACCCTCTCTCTTTCAAGTAGATATCCAATCTCTGCTTCACATCTGTACAATATTTACTTCCACAACATGCTGAGGTAAAGAATGCCACACAGATACTTTGCCTTGTATGAAGTACTACATCCCTTCATTGGTTCTGATCCTTTTGGGTTCCTGTGATGTCTCCTAAATAATTATGAACCGTTGATCTATAGTCATCTTCTCCATTTTGTACACACAGAGGAATAAAAAAAATAGATGCAAAATCTGACAAGGACCCTGAGTGAGGAGATGTCACTGGTCAAGAAGCATCATAGCACATAGGTAGGGATGAAGAGGCTCTAAGATAAAAACTAAGGGCTATGTGCTCAGAGATGGCAGTGTGAGCTTAGAGATGAAAGAATGGAGAAATTATTCTCAAACCCACATAACAGTCTCTCAGCTATAATCTCATAAGGTGACAAAGAGTGAACATTAAGCATGAGGCAACATGAGTGTTAGAACAGATAGTAGTAAAAGACAGCATGTTCCACTGGAGCATAACTATCACCTTTTGGAAATACTCATCTACTTCTTTGCTTGGGTTCAGGCATTGATGCATACACATCTTCTGATAACTGATAGATCAAACATTTTGTGGCTGGACTCAGTGATCCTAAAGGGTTTTACTGCTCTAAATGATTCTCTGATTCAATGATTCTGTCTCTCTCCATTCTTTTATAAAAGTTCAGCTATGCATCACAGAATCACAGAATTAACCAGGTTGGAAAAGACCTTTGAGATCATCAAGTCCAGCCTATCACCTAACACCTTCTAATTAACTAAATCATAGCACTAAGTGCCTCACCCAGTCTCCTTAGCTGTTTTTTCTGTTTGAAGTTATGCATGTTAGTTAGAATGGCATATTTTGCTAACACTTTGTCGAAACTAGCTTATCATTTGCAATAACCAAGTTTAGTGTACAAACTTTTACCTGGAGATAGTGTATTTGACCAAGGATTCCTGTTATTTATTAATAGATTTTCAATACATCATTGTCTGAACCACCTCCACCGGGATATGAAAATGTTACTGGTATACTACCACCATATAATGCTTTCTCAGCACAAGGAGTGCCAGAGGTAAGGAAAAAAAAAGTAAGATTATTATTAGCTAAGCTGTATTTTGCAAAAACCTTACTGGGATATATTGCTCCTACTTCCTATAATATTTCTTGTAGTACCTTTAATTAAAATTCAGCATTATTATAAGAAAACACTTGAGGACAGCTAGGCCACCTGTTGTGCAAAGGTCAGAAACCTCCTATTACAAAAAAAGCTTTCTAAAATGACTAGACCATAATAAATGAAAAGCTTTTATCTGTATGGAAAATGCTAGGCACATCTCAGATTACTCCACATTACTCAATCATATGGAGCAAACTTGCTTGAGTCTTAAGTAGGAATATCAATATATAAATCAATCTGGAAGACATTTTAGATTAAGTGAATGCCTTCAAAGGCTACAGAAGCCCCTCACTTAATCTGGTAATTCATCAGAGAAAAACAACTCAGGGACAACCTTGCATTGCATGGATGAATGAAATTAGATAACACTGAGAGTTGTGTATGCAAGTCATACCACTATTATTCCATGCCCACGGGTATATCGGCTTAGCAAAGTACTTTGGCTTAGTGTCCAACCTTAGTTTATAGGGCTGCTGTTAAGTGGAGGACAATACAGAAAGCCCAGCAATTTGGGCCAAGGATTCCTATAGAATGTTATGGATGTTTTCTGCTGGTTTTTTTTGTGAACACTGGATGTTATTTATAGAAATTTTTTTAAAAACAAACCTTTATCAGACACAGTGACTAGAACTGTTTATTTCTGAAAACAAGTATTTTGTTTGTTGAATGCTAGTTGCCATGGAACTGCTTTTCTGTGCAGGCAGATCTGGTATATGTGAATTATGGTCGTACTGAAGATTTTTTCAAGCTGGAACGTGACATGGGAATTAACTGTACAGGGAAGATTGTCATTGCCAGATATGGAAAGATATTCAGAGGAAACAAAGTAAGAGTTGTGTTTTATTTTTTTCCCTCTCTGGGCAGACACTGCTCATGGTAGAGCCAGCAGGAGTTAATGAGGGCTGTAGATTGGAACATATAAGCAGAAGGAAGCCTGCAGTGCATCCACTGTGACTGCATTTTATGCATAGCTTCCAGTCTCTTGAGACTGAGATAGCTGCAAACTCCATACAAAGTTCTTGCAAGAGATTAGTTTAGGGAACTGGCTCTTTGTAAAGCCAAAACTTTTAGTGCTTTACAGCCACAGAACAGCAGTGTCATAAAGAAGTGTTTGAACAGGGAGTCTGATTCACAGACACTGAATAACTTCTGGCTTTAGACAACTACTCTGACAAAACTGGTGGTAGTAGGGCAGTGGGGAATCTGACCAGTTTTTGTTCCTCAGTTTTATGTCCTGTGCTTTGAGGTGTCAGTAAAGGGGTGACACAAACAATGAACACACTGTTTTGCCATGGTAGAACAGAGAAGACTGAGTTTGTGGTAATTTTTCAGTCTTGCACATATGTGACTTCTAAAGCTATGTCCCCATGGATGTAAAGTAAAACCTTTGGATTAATTACTGCATTAAAAAAAAAAAAGAAAAAAAAGAAAAAGAAAAAAAGAAAGAAAGGGGAAAAAAGGGCATTTCTTAAAAGCAAATAATTTCACAGGTTAAAAATGCCATATTAGCAGGAGCCCAAGGGATCATACTTTATTCAGATCCTGCTGACTACTGTGCCCCAGGAGTAGATGCTTATCCAGGTGGCTGGAACCTTCCAGGTGGAGGAGCCCAGCGTGGCAATGTGTTAAACCTAAATGGAGCTGGGGACCCTCTGACACCAGGTTATCCTGCAAAAGGTGAGTGAAAGATCTGCACCTTGGGCCATAAAGTACTTTGTAAAGTGGTGGTGAAATCATTGTAGCACTGGAAAAAAAAAGGTGAAGTTATTTTTTATCAATAATTCATTTTCCTATTGCAAACTAATTTCTATGTCATTTCAACTTGTTGCTTTTGAGTTAGGTAGGTAAATTACGTTTGTAGGAAAATTTCTTTGTGTGATCATAGCCTGGTAACTCTTAGAAAAGCAGGACATGTAAATTTGCAGACTATGAAGCAGCAGTAAATGGCTGAGAATTTATAGCCATTTAAAAATATCTGTGTTTCTTAAGAGAACCAATTTAAACTAAATTATAGTCTACCATCAAAGAGAAGTAATGGCTTTGCTTGCAGGTATGTTTCCTTGTTGATCCTGAATTTCATGCAGAAAAACTATTTAACATCCTCTTTACAGTGAGGAACATTTGGGTAGTAAAATTAACAGTAGCCTGGAGTCTTTTGAAAATTGGCACCACGTGCTTGTCTTGTCCTTGCAGGCATCCTGAGCTCAGACTGAATGAAGCTGCCTGCCGCTCCTGTCTGGTGGTGGGATGGGATTAGAGGGGTGCTTCTGGACTGCCTTGTGTGAATGCTGTTGGGAGCATAAGACAACAATCTACTGTTAAAGCAGGAGTGTGCCTGGCCCACCAGATTCAGAGAGACATAAGCTGACTTCAGCACAGATAACTGATCTGTCTGTGGATGCCTCCTGTACCTTGACAACAGGCTGCACAGGGGCCATCTTCACCTCACACATTATCTTGGTTACGCCATGGTCAGTTTTGAGGGGGTGTAATGTTATGGATGGACAGCAAATCAAACCTTGCACCAAATGTGAGGACTTTTACACAGTTGTGCAGATGCATTATTGGGTTTGTGGTTCTGTCACTACATTTTGCAATATCTGAGAAATGACGTAAGAATACAAAAGTTGATGTGAATTTGTGGCTACTGTGTGGCTGCACTGTTCAAAAGTTTGGTGAAAGTTGCTAAGAACATTATAAACTTGACATTTTGTTCTGGTTTCTCAGAGTATACTTTCAGGTATAAAGTTAATGAAGGTGTAGGGATTCCCAAAATCCCAGTTCATCCTATTGGATATCATGATGCAGAAGTATTATTGCGGTGAGTATACATCAGTCCCTCCTCACCAGAAGTCAGGACAGCAAATCCTGCTTACTAAGATGTAAAATCTATGCTGTTACTTGCATTTACTGCTCTTTTGTAGTAACATGTACTTCAGAAAATGTGGAAAAGTCAAAGAAATCTGTTTCCAGTATAATGGTTTTAAGAATTTTGTAAATCCACTTCATTTTAGGTGCAGTAATCACTAAGAAAATTTTATATTTTTAGCCTTTTGGTCAATATTTGTCTCGGGTTTTCACTTAACAGTGCAATGGGAGGACCTGCAGCTCCAGACAGCAGCTGGAAGGGAAGTCTCAATGTGTCTTACAACGTAGGGCCAGGGTTTGCAGACAGCTTTTCTACGAGGTCAGTTTTAACACTTGCCTATTTAGAAAAATTGCAAAAAAAGCTCTCAAGAAGAAAATGACTGAGAAGCAATGCATGTAGAGATACTCTGGAGAAATTTATTTCCTTCTGAGTGGGAAACGCTTGGTGATAATTAGTAGAAGTTTAAAATAAATAATCAAAATCATAGTTTTGCTCAATGTCCTTAGTGTCAATGAACCGATTCAGAAGGAATAGGTTTAGCCTTCTCATACCAACTGCAATCCTTACTTTAAGCTTCAGATATTGTTCCACTGCTCCTTTTCAAAATGGCTACATAGCAGTAAGTAAACATTCTTTTTTAAATACTGTTGAATTAACACTAAACTTCCTTGTCACTTTAAGTTTGGCCTTTCTTTTCTCTTGCTGATGACCAAGGGGACAGTAGGGCAGCTGTTTTGTACCAGTCCAGCAGAGAAAGACAGACAATTCAGTACTCCTCTTCTGTATATATTTCCCTTGCCCACTGGAATCCTCATGGGATTTCAGTGTACTTAGCACTGTAAAATGTAGCAGTGATTTGGGAGTCTGTCACCTGGTTCCCAAATCTGGTAGGCCCCATGGCTAGAATTACCCAAGGCACATATATCTTACTCTCTTTTCTGGGAGAAACTGGCCTTTGACCAGATGGATTAGTAATAGTATGTCTGTGGTTTACATGTGTTTCTTTGTTAGAGCTGAAACGAGAAGTCCAGGTCTCCGGCCCTAACAAGAGTTGTCCTCTAACAGACCAAGCCATATAACACTTATGTTTATGAAGCAGGGATTTGGCCAGCTATCAGGAGCTGTTACAGCAGTTTTCTTTGTTTATAGTTGATAAGCTGCAATACATAAAGCTAATGATTGCTTCTCTATCACTTTTCCCCACAAAAATATTTTCTCAGAATCACAGAATGTCAGGGGCTGGAAGGGACCTCAAAAGATCATCCAGTCCAACCCCCCTGCCAGAGCAGGATCTCCTATACCAGATCACATGGGAATGTGTCCAGACAGGTTTGAAATATCTCCAGAGAGGGAGACCCCACAACCCCCCTGGGCAGCCTGTTCCCATGTTCTACCACCCTCACAGGGAAAAAAAATTCCTCCTCATGTTTACATGAAACTTCTATGCCATAGCTTCCACTCATTGCCCCTTGTCCTTGTCCTTGTCCTGTCCATCACTGAGCAGAGCCTGGCTCCATTCTCCTGGCACTCACCCTATACATATTTATAAACATTGATGACATCACCTCTCAGTCTCCTCTTCTCCAAATTAAAGAGCACCAGATCCCTCATTCTCTCCTTGTAAGGGAGATATTCCACTCCTTAATCCTCTTTGTGGCTCTGTGCTGGACTCTCTCAAGACTTCTTGAACTGGGAGGCCCAGAACTGGACACAACATTCCAGATGCTGACTCGCCAGGGCAAAGTAGAGGGTCTATTCTCTAACGACCACAATGAACAGTGTGCAAAATGTGTGTATCATTATCACTGCTCCACCTCCTGCAAAACAAGAGTATAGCAATTGTATGAAGTCTTAGAATCACAGAATCACCCAGGCTGGAAGTGATCTCTAAAGGTGATCTAGTCAAATCCCCCTGTAGTGAGCAGGGACATCCTCAACTAGATCACGTGACACAGAGCTCTGTTGAGCTTCACCTTCAGTATGTCCAGGGATGGAACCTCAGCCACTTCTCTGGGCAACCTGTTCCAGTGCTCAACCACCCTCATTGTAAAGAATTTCCTAATATCCAATTTAAATCACTTCATTGATTATAATTTGTTTCTGTTCTATTTTAACACTAGCTGAAAATTAATAGATAAGAATAAATAAAAACATAAGAAAACATACTTGACCTAATTAATGTGCTGTCCAGAATGTCTTTGAGAGTAACATTGTGTTGGTTTGAGCTAATTGGAGTATTTGAGTGAGAAATTAGACTATTGGCTGAGAGAAAACCAATATGATTCATCCACAAAACGTACATGGGCAATATTTTTGAATGCACTTTTTAACATCTTCCTGGTAGACATGGTAGGGATTTTTATAAATATGGGCTAATCCATTTCTCAGAGTATTTTCATATCAAAATAAATCTTTTGAACCTAAGTGGAAAGTCACTTGCGCATGGAAAGTGTGCAAGGATATGTATGCTCAAGGCGCTGATGTCAATTATTTTCCGGGCAGAGATCCAATAGCTGTCCTGAAGTAGGTTTTGATTTTGACAGCTATGCAGATTTGCTGCTGAAAAGTTAACTTCAAATGTGAAACTCATGGGGTTTAGCCAGACACACAAAAACGGCATTGTTTGGTGCTTTGTTTATTCTACAGGTTAAGAGGGGCTGAATGCTACATTATTTTTAGCTGTCCTAATATTTGAATTTCCTTCCTTTTTGTAAAACTTCACAAGTGGCTTTTACTGGGAGGGAAGGAGTGGAGGATGCCCAGGTGGCCAAGAAGACGAACGGCATCCTGGCCTGTATCAGGAATAGTGTGACCAGCAGGACCAGGGAAGTCATTCTGCACTCAGCACTGGTTAGGCCACACCTTCAGTACTGTGTCCTGTTCTGGGCCCCTCAATTTAAGAAAGATCTTGAGATGCTCAAACATGTCCAGAGAAGGGCAACAAAGCTGGAGAGGGGACTGGAGCACAGCCCCATGAGGAGCATCTGAGGAAGCTGAGGTAATTCATCATGCAGAAGAGGAGGCTCAGGGAAGATGTTAATTGCTCTCTAACTACCTGAAAGGAAGTTGTAGCCAGGCAAGGGTTGGTCTCTTCTCCCAGGCACCCAGTGACAGAACAAGAGGACACAGCCTCAATCTGTACCAGGGCAGGTTTAGGCTGGACTTTAGGAAGAAATTCTACACAGAAAAAGTGATTTGCCTTTGGAACAGGCTGCCCAGGGGGTGGTGGAGTCACCATCCGTGGCGGTATTTAAAAGGAGGGTGGATGAGGCACTTAGTGCCATGGTTTAGTTACTTAGAAGGCGTTAGGTGATTGGTTGGACTCAATGATCTCAAAGCTGCACAAACAAGCAAAGCAAAACAAGGAATTCATTCATCACTTCCTGTTGACAGGTCATCTCCAGCAATTCAAGAACTCCATCATGCATAAGAATTACTTGGACATGCAAAGACCATCACCCTGAACATCCTCTTTCTTCTTCCCCCATCTTAATATGCTGAGTGTGATTTCATGTTGTATGGAATTGGGAATTGGTTAATTGGGGTTGGCTGTCCCAGCTGTGTCCTCTCACAATGTCTTTTGTACCCCCAGCCTACTCACTGTTGGGAGTAGAGTGAGAAGGAGCAGAGGTCTTGACTCTGTGTAAGCACTGCTCAGCAATAAATAAAACATCCCAGGGTTATCCACAATGTTTCCATCACCAGTCCAGGACATAGCCCCATGTTGGCTGCTATGAAGACAAGGAGCTATTTATCACAGCCCAAAGCAGCACATCAGTACTTCTCTAACACACAATTTCCAACTGACTCCCATAAATACTAATTCAATATATTGCAAATGTTCAAAACTTTATAGATTGACCCACTTCCTGGGGTTGTTTCTAAGGCATCTTTCTGTCAGCAGATTAACATGACAGGCTGAGAGAGTTAGGGCTTTTCAGCCTGGAGAAGAGAAGGCTTCGGGGAGACCTTATAGCAGCCTTCCAGTATCTGAGGGGGGCCTACAGGAGGGCTGGGGAGGGGCTGTTCACAAGGTTTTGTAATGACAGAACAAGGGGGAATGGGTTCAAATTGGTGGAGGGGAGATTTGAACGGGATGTTAGGAAGAAATTCTTCACAGTGAGGGTGGTGAGGCACTGGAACAGGTTGCCCAGGGAGGTTGTGTCTGCTCCCTCCCTGGATGTGTTCAAGGCCAGGCTCGATGAGGTCTTGAGCGTCCTGGTCTAGTGGGAGGTGTCCCTGCCTGTGGCGGGGGGTTGGAACTGGGTGATCTTTGAGGTCTCTTCCAACCTAGACCATTGTATGATTCTATGATTAAAAAAGTGGGACATTAGTACAGTATGCCAAGTCAGATCAGCACTGAGCACATAAAACAGAAGCACAGACTTTCTGCTTACAAGTTATTAACATTGAAGCTTCATCACCTTCTCACTCAGAAATGGTTACTTCTTGCTTCTTTTCATTTCAGAAAAGTCAGAATGCATGTTCATACAAACAACAAAATAACACGGATTTATAATGTCATTGGCATCCTCAGAGGAGCTGAGGAACCAGGTGAGCATTGAGTGCTTGACGATTTTAAATGTCTTCTTTATTTTATGTTTGGTGAAACTGTTCTCA
The DNA here is from genome assembly GCA_013396835.1 of Psilopogon haemacephalus. Lineage (NCBI taxonomy): Eukaryota > Metazoa > Chordata > Aves > Piciformes > Megalaimidae > Psilopogon > Psilopogon haemacephalus. The sequence continues at coordinate 73,578 of VWZI01015478.1, forward strand.
TGTTGTAAGAAACGTCAAGGTTTTTAGATAGTCAGATATTATGAACTCTGATAAATCCTCAATAATTGTCCTGTCCTTCCCATCACACTGATTTTCATTGACATTCTAATGAGAATGCTAAAATGATAAATGTCAGAGTTGTTTTTTTTTAATAACACCTTTCATTTTACAATAGGTTTTCACTTACATCATTTGTTGCAAAAAAAGAACACAATGAGAAGTACAGAAAACTATTGATGATTTAGAATCTCAACATCTTAGAAGGTGTTGGGTGATAGTTTGGATTTGACAATCTCAAAGGTCTTTTCCACCCTGGTTAATTCTGTGATTCTATTGTTGGTATTTACTATCAGGTCATATAAAGAAAAGAATTTTTAGTGGAAAGGAAAAATATGCATAAACTGTTGCTCATCTTCAGTTACATACTTCAGTACAGTAATTGAATGATTGCAGAATATCTTAAAAACTAAATTTATAGAACTGATATTACACTTCATATTTTGTTTGACACAAGTAGGGATGCAAAAAAAGGAAATACAGGTAACCTTAATGCATTTTAAATTAAGGGCTGATATTATCTGCTTGTTTCCAGACAGATACGTTATATTAGGAGGTCATAGAGACTCTTGGGTGTTTGGTGGTATTGATCCAACTACAGGTGCAGCTGTTCTGCAGGAGGTTGTACGAAGTTTTGGCAAAATGAAGCTGGAAGGTAACTTACTTATTACAGACATAAAATGGTGGGCATGGAAAGCAGCAGCTCTGAGGAATCTTGTTTAATGTTCCCACAAGCTGTTGCCTTGATTTAACTTTTCACCTCTACAGAAAGCTTTATTTTTTATTCTGAAATATGCAAATTAATTGACAAGATGAATATGTAGCATTGCATCGTAATTGGCTGAATTTATTCCCACATGTCTCTCACCAGCATAATAGTAACCTCTTAGTTGTGCGGAATGAAAATATTACATTAAGAAGAAATGTCTCTGAAATAATGTCTTCCTCTAAGGAGTTTAGAGATTATGGTTTGTTTTTTTTTACTGCTATATTAATTAAAGTATATTTTTTAAAAAATTATTTCATTTAACAATTTCTAACTTTAATTTGGATTTTCAAGTTTAACTATCTAATTGCAGGTTGGAGACCTAGGCGAACTATTATTTTTGCTAGCTGGGATGCAGAAGAATTTGGATTATTGGGTTCCACAGAATGGGCTGAGGTAAATAAAATGAGTATATAAAAAGCAAAACTTGATAGTCTTCTGCAGGCAGCTACAGTACCCATTGAGATCTATTACTAGACTGTAATCCATAGCTTTAAAGTGTGTATGGAACACAACAGACTCCTTTACGTGCTATGAGCATCTCCTGTATTTATACAAAATACCTCATAGAAGTATACAAATTATGTTCTTATGATGGACTTGAATTATCTCTTCAAAGATTTTAAAATCTGCTTTGATTCAAAGCTAATGTATTTGCCTATATGTTGGAATCTATCCCCTCATTTAGCAGAATAATAGGATATTATAAAACCCAAATTACTTTATTTTTTACCTTTCTATAAGAGAAGTTCCTTATTTTCTGTAAATTAAAGTCCAGATCATGTATTTGTGATTCACAAGCACACCAAGTCCTTTCTGTGGAAATTAATCCTTCTGGGCAAATGAAAGGGGAGGTAATATTTGAGTGAATTGTTCCAAATTCTTGTGAAACTTCCAATATTGCAGAGTCTCAGGGGTAGGACAATTGATGAACTCTGTAGTGGAATCCCTGACTATATTCCTGTCTGGCAGAGGGATGCTGGGAAATGCAGAAATGAGATTCTGAATGTTTTTCTCTTCCTTTCCCTGTTGGGCATGTTCGTTTCTTAGCTGTGTAAGCAGTTTTGCTCAGCCCTGGTAAGAAATATAGGTCTTACAAGAGTTTTCATTGCCTCTTCCATAAAGCACAAATCATAAATAGAGCAGGCAGAAAACTGTCTGATGGGACAAGTTTCTGTTGAACTATCTATTTATTAGTACTGACTGGTTTAAGAGAAATGCGTTGTCATGGTTCATTAAATTTTTATTTACAATGTTACATTTAGATATGTGGAAAGAGCTTTCAAAATCTATATAATGATTTTTTTTGTTTGCTTTTGCATGTAATTTAGTAAACCACAATATTTCATAACAAAATGACATGTGTTAGGGGAGGGAACAAAAGCTAAAATATACTCCCGAACTCTGAAGGGATTCCATCATTCTTGTGTTAACAAAGTTGAGATTTCTATTCCTTTGGAGTTGCACTAATTCTTTGTCCCCTGAGCTGTTTGGCTTCCAGCTGCAACAGACTCTCTGCACCTTACACTTGGTTCATGAGGCATTAGATGAAGAAAGCATAATTTATGTTTAAAATAATTTACAGAGGGAGGTATTTTAAAGAGTTGGCATTAAAGGTCTATCCTCCCTGAACTCTACTGGTAACAAAAATATATTGTATCTAAAACCTTGTTTGTGATTTCTTGGCCTATGTATCTCCACAAATATATGGGGATGCTGATAAGGAAAAACACAGAACTGTTTTAATTGTAAGGAATATGAAACAATGATACTTTGAATGATCAGTTTCTCTTGAGCAAGTAATGAATAACGTAGGAGTTATTTTTACATTTACTTGGTTCACATGTTGCTACTGCTGTTTGTAATGTTTTTTGTTTCATAATTTATCATGTAGTAATTTATCATCCACTATTCCCTGTAAAGGCAGATGAACTAGATTATAAAACCATGAGCACAATCTATATTTTAATCTCAATGTTTTTATGTTATTGTTTTCTTGTTTCATCTTGGTGGTGTGCATTCCTAATCTTTTACACCTAAATTATGTTCATTTTCTCTGGAGGCATTCCTCACAGCATTCACAATTTTTGCAGCTGCCAGATCTGCCACATACTAAATTTTGAGAAAAACTAACCCATGATATTCACCATCTTCTGTGTAACAAAAAGACTCTGAAAATGTGGCAGCATCCTTTTGTTACACAGACAATCTCCATTGCTCACAAATGAAGGCATTTCTTTATATTGCAAATATGCTTTTGCATATAATATGTAGGGCTTGCTCCCTCTTCATCTGCTTCTTCAGAATCTCCTACTGTTTCCTGCTGTTCCTGATCTGCAGAATCTATTTTTGTTTTGAAGATACTAATTTTATTATGAAGTTACCAATTGCCAATTCAATTTTCAGTTCACATGACTTAACAAATGCTTAGTTGGAGCTTAAATTGAATGCATCAAATAACAATTAGTAATCTAATTAGAATATCATAAAGCCAACACTTAGTAAAATACTGATTGCTGATTAGAACATAAATTTCAAACATAATTGCCAGTTTGCAAAAAAATAACACAAGTGTGTGTGTATATATTTAGCATGAAAGCAATACTTAGTTGACTCAAAACAGTCACATTCATTTTAATAGGAGATGTCTATGCTTTGACTCTTCCCTTTTTTAAATGTAAGAGTGTAGAAACAGCAGCAATATTTGGTTTATCAGTGTTAAAATTGAGTTTGGTGCTGGGAGCTCACATGAAGAACTAGGGATTTAAACGTATTCTGGCTGACCTCACAGTCACATGTTGCATGTTCGAAAATCACTGCGTCTGCAGAGTCAAAGCATGTGCATGACCTTCATTTACCCTCTTACAGTGCTGGTCAGTTCTTTTCCTGTTCTGTCTTGCTCTAGTGTGATGAAGTAAGCAGCACCTACCTTTTGTGGATGTTTTCCTCAATGAATTAAGTCTCAGAAATCAGGAGTGCATTTCATATTCCCAAATCATTGACACATCCTCAATTGTTAATTAGTAAAGACAGGTGCTACTTATACTGACTAGGTTCTTAAAGGTAACTGTATAAAATGGTGCTCTTAACATGCTCTTGACTAAGTGTCACTCATTGAAAGCCATAATTAAACTTTCATGATCCCAGGAAAACTCCAGAGTCCTTCAGGAGCGGGCAGTAGCTTACATCAACACGGATTCTTCTATAGAAGGTGTGTCTTTTGTTTTTAAACTCACTTTACTTTACAGATGACAATTTTCATAGTTCACTGTGTATTATTTATTGCATCCAGAGCTGGGAAACATTAAATAGATAATATGATGTTCACAATGAGTATAGCAAATACAGAATTAAGTGGAGAGAGACAACAATTTCAGTTCTCATGTTGCTTTCTTGTTGCAAATAGTGCCATCCATGAGCTTTGGATTATGTGCCTGAAATCCAGAAGGTCTCTCCTGGATTAATTCAGTATTCTCTGCAAATGAACTGAGTAGTCTGAATGTTTAATGATCTCTTAACTGCATTAGCTTTAATTTACAATTACAGTTTTAAGATATGACAGACTGCTCCTTGCTCCCCTTGCAGCTCCAGTTCCCTTCTCTGTGGACTTAAAATATTTTGAGACACTAATGCATTACTGTCAGAAAACAATTTGTGTCAAGACATTAGGTTTAAGTTTTGTGGGTGTGGGACTCTTTGGTGCTTGGGCCAAGTGTAGTCCCCTTTATTCACTTTTATGGGCAGGAACAATATGCAGGGAGTTACACTTGTTCTATGGCAGGGCTTTTCTAGCAAAATAAAACACCAAAGAGTTTCACAAAAAAAAATGCTCCATCATTATCTAGTTTTCTATGCTCTTCAGAGGATGAGAAGACTGTTGTAAAGAACTGATTCCCAGGAAATGGACTTGGAATTTTGATTCAGGCCCAATACTGGCCTAAATCATATAATCCTTCTTAAATTACACTGAACTTTCTTACATAAGGATTTTGTGTAAGGGAGGGGAGAAATTAATTGATTGCAAGATGGTATTCTTCAAAATTAATATTGTTTATTAATTTTGGTATTCAAAACTCTCACCACTCCAACCACTAATTTTAATGATAATCAGGTTCTTCTGCAATGGTCATGGAAACATTATACAAAGGATACACTAGATCTAGAAATATTAGCTAGCAATATATAAACATTTAAACCCAATTGAACCGGAAGTGAAGGTTCTTGCAGTCAATATACCACTTGTCACCTAGATGGACTCAAGAAGCTCCTTTCTGCTTATGGCAGAAGGCTTTAAGTATTTACTCACAAAATATTCTCTCTCCTGACTCGCAGGGCTACCTACAGGTTAAGCTAGTACCCAAATGCTTGCAGGGAATCCTGTTTATTGTCTTGTTGGTGGCTGAGGCTTCTGATTCTTCCCAGGCTTCACAGGATGCTGGGGAAAGAGGCAGGCAATCTCATACCTGGTCCTGGCTCCCTAGACAACTGTGTACCTCCAGGACTTCCCGTCTTGGCAGGGCACTCTCAAGTGTGGGCAGGATGTCTTGCAATGTGCAGTCTCAGCACGGGTATCACGCTGGCTATGCAGGCTGATCATGTGGAAGCATTTAAAGCCTGTTCCTGGTAAACTTGAAGCAGGCAGTTTCCAGTCTGTTCAGAAGGGCTGAGTTATAGCTTAGCAAAGCATAATGCTATGGCAGCAGGCAAGCAAGCAGCAGCACAAATACAAGGGCAGAGCATGTTGTGTTACCTGCTCTTTTTATCAATTTAGCCTGAGACTAATGGGCCTTTGGACACAGAATAGCCCATCAGAATGGCACTTAGCCAAGCCTGACCATATAAGGTGAAGCCATAGGCTTGCTTTACCCAAACTGGGAAAAACATAGGCCTTGCACGAGGCAGAAACAAGCCAAGTGTTTACCACAACATGCAAATAGGAACAAAACAAGTCAGGGCAAGCCAGGGTCTCTCAGGTGACATAGCTCCAGGTTCTTTTGTTCCATTTCCTGCACGGTTGCCTCTCCCCAAAACAGAAGGGAGAGCAGAAAAACATGTCTGGCCTAGCCAAGACATGTATAGCCTATTTTGACCTATCAGGCCTACCACAACACTTTGTTTATTGTTTTCTGTGCAGAAATAAAAGTCAGTAGAGTCCTATGAAGTTGTCCTGCATCATAACCTCAGTTATTCAGGGCATTGCTCCTCCTATGTTAAACTAAATTTATCTGGGCTTAGTGTGTGTGAATAAAATGGATATCAACAGGCATAATTAAGAACTCTTTTTTGTTCCCATCAGCTGAAATTTTTTTCTGCCACTGAAAGATTCCAAAGAAAGAAAAGCCAGACTCAGTTTATAAATGCTCAGTTGGATTTTGGTATTGGGAAGGGTTAGAGCTGTTCCTTCAATTATGCAGCCTACATGCTGGGTACAAAGTAGAGCAGAATTTCACACCTAGGAGATCTCACAAATGAAATAATAGCTTTACAACTGCTTCATGTTCTCAGCATTGATTGTAATGCATATTTTTCAGTTGGTTTGCAGCCAACATGCTGCTGCCTTAACAATTTTCTTCTAAACCTTGATTATTCAAACATATTCCTTGCTTTATGCATTAAAGAAAATGTGGAAGTAAAACCACTGGCGAAGAAATATGTAGTAAGGAAAAGAACACCATATTCAGTGTACTCTTTTAAGTATCCTGGACATCTTTCACCTGACTGAGCACTAAAATCCCCCATAGAGCCATAGTTGCTCTGTACTCTGCCAATGATTTTGTTTATCATCATACATTCCCCACAGGATTTTTTTGTGCTACATTTTGGACCGCAAATTATTTTTGTTGATTGTCCTCTAGCAATGAAAAGAAGAATAGTGGGCCATCTTTTTAAGTGATTTTCACAGAACCACAGAAGGTTAGGGGTTGGAAGGGACCTTGAAAGATCATCCAGTGCAACTCTCCTGCCAGAGCACGATCACCTATACCAGGAATGCCCTGTCCTGTCATTGGGTATCACCGAACAGAGCCTGGCTCTATCCTTTTGACACACACCCTTTACATATTTATAAATATTAATGAGCTCACTCCTCAGACTCTTCCAAGCTAAAGAGATTCAGTTCCCTCAGCCTCTCCTTGTAAGGAAGATGTTCCACTCACTTAATCATTTTCATGTCTCTGTGCTGGATTTCAGTTCTCAAGTACAGACTCTTCTTGGAAACTTCATTAATATAATCTAGTGTTTTTCCATCATCGTGGGGCTTTCTGTAATTGTCAGTCTGGTCCTTCTGTGAGTACACATTGTGCAAAAGATGAGCCAAATGTCTTAAGCCATACCAAAACCTAATACCTGTGTGTCTCAGAGCTTATGTGTGCTTTGTTTATGTCCCAGCCTCCTAATCCCTCTTCCCCTCTTTGTTGTTTGTATCTAAGAGCAGAAATGTTTGCCCAGCTGCCTTCCAATGGCTGTAGTCTATAGAGCAGAATGCTGTACACCCTTGCTGCCTCAAAAGTGATGATAGCTTCTTTTCCATGAGGCTCTTGGTGACGTAACTCATATTATCTCACTATGAAATACTTACCTAGTCCAATGTGGCCTGGAGGCAGTGTGGAAACCAGAAGAGTCAGTTTAGGAGATGTAGATAAATACATTATTCTGCACCTTTGTTGCCTCCTATTTGGATGAGACTTAGTTCTGATATGTAAAATGTCAAACGTCTTGCAAGTCTTACTCAGCCGACTTCTCTTCCAGACACAGTCTGCAAAAACCCAGAAAAAAAACACTCTTTATGGTAAGAAGCAGCTGCATTGAAACACTTCTTAAAATGTGTTGCAGGGAATACGTCTTTCCTCCTGCAGAGTTCCTGAATACACTAATGTTGTCTTTACCAGTCTACAAAAAAATAGGAAGGTATCTTTGCCTTATGTTTATCACAAGCTTCATGGAGCACAAGTGACAAGGATTTGTAGCTGGTGAGGGTGCTTAGGTGTATTTTAGAGCTGTGGGTAGCCTTAATTACATTACTGTGTATGTAGTACTGTAAGCAACACAGAGTCAAGCTGTGACTGGGCATGTTTAGACTGGACATTAGAAAACTTTTTGTTTTTTTCCACAGAAAGACTTGTCAGACATTGGAATGGGCTGCCCAGAGAGGTGGTTGAGTTACCAGCCCTGGATGTGTTTAAAAAGTAATTTGGATCTGATGCTTGAGGATACGGTTTAAGGGTGTAGAGGAGGGATAACAGTTGGACCTGATGATCCTGAGTATCTTTTCCCAACAGAATATTTCTGTGATTCTGTGATCACACAGAACGTTAGAGTTTGGAAGGGACCTTGAAAGATCATCTAGCTCAAACCCCCTTTCAGAGACACATTATTGTTGTGTAGTAGCAGTAATTTATACAATGTGACCAAGTAGTCTATTTCTCTATATAGTCTAAGGACAGCTCTAAATTCTTGCCTTGAAGTTAACAACTTTGTCTAAGAAAGGAGTGCAGAGTTTAGTCTGCTATGAAATAACACCATTAGTACATGAAAGGAAAATTTCCATATCTTTGTTTCATTTTCAGGTAACTACACGTTAAGAGTTGACTGCACCCCTCTTCTCTACAAACTGGTGTATAATCTGACAAAAGAGGTATAGAATCAGAATGTCTGTTACTCGTGACTGCAAGTATTTCAAGAGCTCATTGAAATATGAAGGAGATTTTGGGGGAAGATTTGTAACAGGCCAGATGTATTGAATTGCATGACTCAAGTCGTCTAATCATGTCTCCTTTGCTTTCACCTCTCAGGGTGAAATGTCACAAGGCTGAAAGATTGTGATCCATTAAAGCATGAAACTTCAGTGGTCTTATGAGAAGTTAAACATATTAGGCACCTATCATGAGTCATTGTCACTATCACTCAGATCTGGATTAATCACAGAATCACAGAATTTAGAGGTTGGAAGGGACCTTCATAAATCATTGAGTCCAACTCACCTAAGGCAGCTTGCACAGGAATGCATCCAAGCAGATTTTAAAAGTCACAGGAGAAGGAGACTCCACAACCTCTGGGCAGCCTGTTCCAATTCTCTCTCACCCTCACTGTAAAGAAGTTTCTCCTCATGTTGGGCTGAAACCTTCCATGTTGAAGTTTGTAGCCATTGTTCCTTGTCTTACTGCTGCTGACCACCAAAAAGAGATTGACCTCATCCACTTGACACCCACCTCTCAGATATTTGTATACATTGATCAGATCCCCTCTCAATCTTTTCTTCTACAGCCGCAGGTCTCTCAGTCTCTCTCCATAGGGGAGATGCTCAAGTCCCCCAGTCATATTTGTGGCTCTCCACTGAAGTCTATCCAGCAGGTCCCTGTCTCTCTTGAACTGGAGAGCCCAAAATTTGCCACAGTATTTCAGGTGTGGTCTCACTAGGGCAGAGTAGAGGAGGAGAAGAACCTCCCTAGACCTGCTAGACACACTTTTCTTGACGCACCCTAGGATGTCATTGGCTCTCTTGGCTACAAGGGTACATTGCTGGCCCATGCAGAACTTGCTGTCTACCAGGACTTCAAGGTCTTTCTCCCTGGAGCTGTTTTTCAGCAGGGCAGCCCTCAATCTGTACTGTTGCCTAACTGTTATTCCTTCTCAGAATAATTTAAACAATCTTTAACAGACATGGTCCTTTAAATGTAATTAACGAAAGACATCTCTGACTTAGTCAACACAGACTTTCTTTAGAGGCAATGGGTAGAAATGGGTACCCTTAGGATGAGATTAATTTAACCAAGTGTGGTTAAATGTTGTCTTGTACATACAGAACTTACAAACTAATTTTTCCTTTTGACATTAAGGGAATCCAGGTGACTTGACCCAGTGTAAAAATCTGCACTGTACTGGCATTGTGAGGATAACTCCAGCTAGTAGTCTCCCATCCTAATATATGCATTTGTCCTGAGATATTTTCAAATGCAGAACATTTTCTTTTAATAGTGGAAAGACTGTGGTTTGAATCTGGGGTGGTTTATCTTTACTGTTTCATGTTTTTCTTCTCTTTTCTATATTTTACCTTCTTATCAACTCTATCTCTTTTCCTTGCAAGAAAAGAAGCTGTGCTTATTCAAACGTTAGCTGTGACACTTTGTGCACTGTTTCACCTCTAAGCGTTCCCATGTTCCCAGAGCTTCAGGGCCCTGGATAAAATAATTTACTTCCCATCTGCAGCAAGCAACATACCCAGGTATATGTTCTGCAAAAGACAAAGCAGAACAATTCTCCAGGGTAAAAATAGTACCTCTCTCTTGATCTTAAGCTGGTTTGAGTAGAAAACTCCCATTAAGGTACCATATGAAGTACATCAGAGTGGCTTTTTTGAAAATGTTCCTATTCAATATTACTGAAGCTTTTAACAGTAGAAGCACAATGTAAACAATAGAAAACCTGACAATTGTTCTATAATTCCATTCTGTCTCCCATGCTAAAAAGCTCCTAGAAGTACATTATATTAATCCATATTCTTCATAGTTCCATTTATAAAGGGGATTATTTTATGATAGAGAGCTCTCAGTGAGAAGTCTGCTTCCTGAGCTCCTTAAAGCTGCCACTGGAGCATCTTAGATTTCTTTTCTGCTGTTCCACAGAGCAGGATTCTGCAACAAGATTCTGATTCTTTACTCTTCTCTGCTTTCTGTACACAGTCAAAGAGCACTTTCCTAAGTTTTATTACATTGTCTCTGTCTTGCTAAATAAATTTGAGACACTCCTTGCCACATTTGTCTATAGGAGTGTTTTTTGCTACTGCCAAACCCTGGACTGCTTTCATCTATTTGAAAAATTTAAACTATGATTCAATTTTTACAATAGTTTTCCTTTCCAAACCATCTTTCTTTTACCAATGTTGAACTTCTCTCTATCATTGATACAGATTGGTGGAATTTTTCCCAAGAAAAACATATTTTAGTGGATTCTTTGAGGCAAGTCAGAGATACCAAAGTGAATTTTGGCCAAATGATCACTTCTAGCTGGGACAATGTTTTTGTTGATAGACCCTCTAGAAATGTAGCATGTCTTTTACTTGACTTACTGCTTCTAGCACGACAAAATAAAATTAATTTAAATATTCAACTATCTTTGTTCTCCACATGGCTAAAAATATTAGTGAATTGCATTAGATAAAGAGAAAAGGAATATAAAGGAAGTTAGAATAGGGAAGCTCTGGTTTGCAGAGGCATCTGCTTAATATACATTTTCCTCCCTTCATTTGCATTCACATAGCCTTTTATACAGACAACTAAAGAGTATGGTCTGTACTTCTGCTAATAAACTGTCTTTTCTACTAATCTGTAAACTCCTCTAAGTTTTGTAAGAGCTAGAAGGACTAAGGCAAAATGAGTCTATTCTTAGTTTTGCTATTTCATCTGCAATGCATTTGAGTTTGGATGGATGGCATTGGGAAGATAGATATGCACAACAAAGCCTCAACTCATCAAGTTTTTCCATATCCTACTTGTTAGTTTCACAGATTTATGGAACCATTGAAGGTCAGGGGCTGAAAGTGACCTTGAAAGGTCATCCAGTCCAACCTCTCTGACAGAGCAGGATTACCTATATCAGATCACATAGGAATGCATCCAGGCAGGTCTTGAATAACTCCAGAGAGGGAGACTCCACAACCCCCTTGGGCATCCTGTTCCAGTGTTCTGTCACACTCACAGGGAAAAACGTCATCATCATGTTTACATATAACTTCCTATGCCTCAACTTCCTCCCATTGCCCCTTGTCCTGTCTTTGAGCATCACCAAGCAGAGCCTGGCTCTTGGCACTCATCTTTCATATATTTGTAAATGTTAACAAGGTCACCTCTCAGTTCTCTCTTCTCCAAACTATAGAGACCCAGCTTGTTTCTTGAATAGGAATAGTGAGAGGTCCTGTGCACACCAGAAGTCCCAGTTAATTCTTGGAAAAAGCATAAATGAGACCAAAATGTTTCTCATGTTTTGTAGTAGGCTTTTGCATGGGGTTGAATTTCATTCAGAAAGCCGAGTACATAAAAGAACATTAGTGCAGGCATGGATGATTATACATGGCAAAAGAAAGGCATCTCTGTTCCTGTTAGAGTCCAACATTCAAGTATCCAACATTTCAAGATCTCTTTGCTCTTCTTGATTATTAGTGAGCCATTTCTCACACACAAAAAATATGTAGTGTACACAGGAAGTGTCATCTTTGAAGGAATTTTGCATTTAACTTTGATCCTTGGCACGCAGATGGGACATTTAGATGTTGACAATATTTCTGACCCTACTCTACTGCTATGCTTTAGAAAATTGGCAACTACCAGCCAAAATCTCCAATAGTTCAACTCCAGTTTCCTTGTTCTGATCATCACTTCTTTGACTGATATTTAAACTGTGCATCTTCCCTTGAGGTAGCAGCAAGCTCATACTGATTTGGACTTGGATCTAAGTCAGAGCAAACAGCATGTTTTACTAGGCTGTTAGTGGTACATGAAAAAGCTGGCCAATGGTTTTCATATGGCCAGAGCTGTCAGAATAGCACTTCTGACAGAGCATGGAGTACTCTTACTCCCGTATGTCAGAGTTCAGCTTGTGCTTATTAATGTGCCATTTTCAATTTAGCCCTAGAACTTGACCTCAGTGCCCTGAAAATGACAGCAGCCAGGCAGTTACTTCACAAAGATGTTATTTTTCTGCAAGCTGCTGACATAGGCTCAGAGGTCAGTACTCTTTGGGTTTTCAATTTGAAGTCCGTATATTTTTCAAAGTCTCAACAACATTGTATGACTGTGTATCTCTCTAGCCATCAATATTTATGCTTTGTATTTTCAAGGAGAAAAAAAAAATCACAATCCTCTGCCCTTCATAATCTATTTTACATTAAGAGGACCATTTCTATTTTAATAATAGATTGTTTAAGTGTAAATGGGATCCAAGGGTCTGGATTTAATTTCACTTCTGCCATAGATTTTTCTAAGAGCTTTGGTCAACTAATTTTATGCTCTTTCATAGTTGTCCTGTCTGTGTGATGAGCGTATTAATATTTACTTTTTCTAAGGTGAGGGTGGAACCTACATTTGTATATACAGTGTCTTGCACAATGATTCTCCAGTCTTGCTTGAGTTCCCTTGGCACAGATGTAGCATAGTGAATGATTTGGTTTGATCCTTCATATAGGAAAAGCAGTAGAATTCTTTTGTACTCTTCCTATAGGAAAAGCATTAAATTTCTAGCTCAGCCTATTGAGACAATATTGTTGCTATGTGGGGCAAAGCTCTTCAGGATTAGGGCTGTTGTCTGACTGCTGAAAGGCGAGCAGCTGGGACATCCTGTCTGCTGGAGGAGCTTCACAGTGTTATACATGTTTTGTGTCTACATACTGCTATAAGGTGGTAATAAGTCCTAGAAAGCCCCAAGATTCACTTTCCCCAGAAGTGGATGTGTCTCAGCTAGTGTCCTTGAGATTTGAACCTCTTCTTACCCACTGTCTGTGGTTGCTGCCAGGTATCTGTGAGATGCTTTTTATGGTTGGGATCCATAAATGTATGTAACAAATGCAAATTGTGTGTGTACTTCCCTGTATGCAGCAATGCTGTTGTTTGAAAGAAGGATGTATGTAGCTGTAAAGGCCTCCTTTAATAATGCATTGGGTTAGAGGTACTTCCAATGAGATTGTAATATTTTCCTCTTCAGATTTTAAGCCCTGATGAGGGTTATGAAAAAAAATCTCTTTATGAGAGCTGGCTTGACAAAGATCCTGCAACTGAAAATAATAGCTATCCCAGGTAAGTTGTTAATCTGTTCTTTCTTTCCTACTTTTTTCATCGTGGCATAGCATGGCTGCTCTCCAGAATTTTTCAAGATGTGCTATTGATGACAGCAGTACAAAACCTTTTAGTACAAGGTGACTCTCTAGCAATATCTTTTTAAGTAAAATAAATTAACACTTTATAACTTATTTTTCAAATGATGGTGACATTTATGCCTGCTGTAAAATGAAACCTCACACTTTGTAAAGGACTTTTATTAGTAGAAAGGCAACTTGGAAAGCACTTAAGAAAGAGCAGGGCAGGGAAAGTGTTCAAAATATAGTTTAGTCACTCTACCAGAGATAATATCAACATTGTTAGGATAAGCAAATGCTCAGTTGAAAGAAACTGCCTAGAGTGGTAATTAAAAAGCTCTTGTGACACTTGTTCTTTGTTTACACAATAGATGTAAATGTAGTGCATTAAACCCAACATCTGAGGGTATTAAAACTTTGTATTTGAAAGTATTAACATTCCAAAATACACTTTCAGCCTATGACTCAGAAGACTCTTAAGGAACAAGCAATAGGACAAGAGGAAAAAAGCCTCATGTTACATCAGGAAAAGTTTAGGTTGGATATTAGGAGAAACTTCTTCACTGAAGGGATTGTAAAACACTGGAACAGGCTTCCCAGTGAAGTGGTGGAGTCACTGTACCTGGAGGTATTTAAAAGATATGGACATGTGCTGAGGGACATGCTTTAGTGTTGAACTGGCAGTGTTAGGTTAACAGTAGAACCTGGTGGTCTGAAAGGTCTCTTCCAACCAAAATCATTCTCTGATTCTGTGATTCTTTGATTAAATATTCACAATGTGGCATTAACCATGTAAGGTAAATAAAACTGCCCCTTTGTGTGATTTGACTAAAAGGTTATGCATGTATTTCCCCATCTTTCAGGCCCTAGTAAATGAGTTTCTAGACTTATTAGGCTCATTTGAAAGCCACCAGGTCTGCTCTTTCTCACTTCATACAAATAGATACTTGCAGAAATTTATACTAATGAGAGAACTTAAACTGGAATAAGAGAAGTTTGTTTTATTTTTTTTTTAATTTTCAGTTGAGAAACATCAATCATTCACAAGGCTGGACATATAAACATAAAATTTGGAATAAAACAAATATTTTTTAAAAATACTTAGAATATTACATCTGTCTTTGTTTCAATTTTCTTCTGTTCTGTCTTACCGCACTTACCCAGCAGATGGCAATATTCACTTGTAAGTGATGAATGCTGACTGTGTCTTCTGCAGTGGAAATTTTTTACCAGTCCTTGATTCTAGTAGAATATGCAAAGTACATAAAAACGTCTATCTTTACACATATTGCTGCCCAATTCATATTAGTTTGGAAACAGATGATTAATGTTTTAAGATTGCAGAGACATGTCTGATACAATTTTGTGGCTCTTGTACATAATGTGTACTTTCTTGTTTCAAATGTGCTCAGCATTATAATCAGGGTTGCTACCTCTAAAAGACGTTTCTATCAATAGTGGACACTGAATTAGTGTGGTGGAATAAAATCAGAGTGATTAAGCTTACCACTCATTTAGCCTCTGATCTTACTAGTGCCCCTGAAGTGCCCTCCAGAGCAACTGACCCCCATTTCTTTGAAAAAAATCTGCATTTTGCATAAATTACCACCCTGCTATTCAGTAAGTGCCTTTGCTAAGATATTATCTCTTTTACATGCAGAATAAATAAACTGGGGTCAGGCAGTGATTTTGAAGCTTACTTTCAGCGACTGGGAATTGCATCAGGCAGAGTCCGATATACCAAGAACAGGGTAAGTTTTCCAGACTGCTTGAAGAAGTTTGATAGTGATAAAACAGTCATGTTTTAATAGCATTTATTTATGATTAATAAAAAAGCTTCAAAGAATTTTTGACTGGTTCCTCCATTAGTGCCATTTCTTAACTTAGCAAGAAACCTAAATTTTTAGAGAATAAAATATGTTTCAGTGATGTGTGTATTCTATAGGTTGTCAAGGTCACTGAAAGGCAACTATACAATCTCATTGGAGATGTATATTTCACTCCATCATACTATTAGTAGGCCTTTTAATATATAAACCTTCCTTGATTGTCTTCAGAAATAACTACACAAGATAAAATAGAGCCATGATTGAGAACTTCTGCTATCCAAAACCCCAGACCATTTTCATCTTTAGTGAAGTCAATCTCTATAGAGTGGAAGTGAACACAGGTCTGTGTAGACAGAGAGAGGGAAGCCTGCTCACTTCATCTTGTGCAGCAGTCCATGGATTCAGGTTGTTCCAGTTTTTTTTTTTCAATGAACACACAAAAATGGAAGTAAATTGCGTTTTGTAGCAAATAGCTTTTCTGATCTGAAGAATGTGTAACACATGATAGTCATTAAGTGATTCACAGATTCCTTAGCTGCCATTAGAACACAGGGCACTGACAAATTTCCTCCTTCTTTTTCAGAAAGCAGACAAATTCAGCAATTACCCCGTTTACCACACTGTGTATGAGACCTTTGAGTTAGTGGAAAAATTTTATGACCCTACCTTCAAGAAACAGCTAACAATTGCCCAGTTACGAGGCAAACTGGTTTATGAACTGGCAGATTCCCGGGTCATTCCATTTGACTGTAGAGATTATGGAGAAGCTTTAAAAGAATATAGCAATAGAATCTATAAACTGGCCAAGAAACATGAAGAACAGATGAAACTCTACAAAGTGTCATTTGGTGAGTAGCAGCCACAGGACTGTTTCTAAAGTGGGTAAATTATAATCATGAAGAGACACATTTTATCTGTCACTGCTTGACTGTTCCAACTCTGCCTTAACAAAGAGCCTCTTTTTTTTTTTTTTTTTTTTTTTTTTTNGGTTTAACATATTATTCTCTAGATGAGAGTGACAAAAAATTAATGCATGTTATTAATTATAGTTATTAGTACAGTGCCATTGAGCTGTCAGGGCCCTCAAATGCAGATCAATGTATCAGCTTGTTTCTCATTTTCTTAAAAAAGAAGACAAACTAAATATTTGTAGCAATGGTCTGGAACTTGAAAGACATGGGCACCCCATTTGTCCTCAGCTGAAGACTTCGCTTGACCCTGGCAAACTTGCTCTCCATCTGCCTGTGCCTGGCTACCACTTACAGGCCACAGAAGCACTTCTCTAGCTCTTCTGCATAAGTACATCCATTTGCTGCGCACTTAAACACGTTGCAAAGCAGCATATAAAACAGGCCTGAGCAACAAAGTGCTCTGGATCTGAAGATAGGGTAATTTCCACAGTAATTTCCTTTCTCTCCTTCTCTCTTCTTTTCTCATTCACAGAATCACGGAATATCAGTGCAGGATCTCCTATACCAGATCAGACAGGAACGCATCCAGACAGGTCTTGAATATCTCCAGAGAGGGAGATTCCACTACCCCCCTGGGGCACCTTTTCCAGTGCTCTGTCACCCTCACAGGGAAAAACTTCCTCATCATGTTTACATGAAACTTCCTATGCCTCAGCTTCCACCCACTGCCCCTTGTCATGTTATTGGGCATCACCGAGTAGAGCCTGGATCCACCCTTCTGGCACTCACCCTTTACATATTTTTAAACATCACCGAGGTCACCCCTCAGTTCTCTCTTCAGAGCCCCAACTCCCTCAGTCTCTCCTCACAGAGATCCTCTTGTGTTTCCGCATCAAGAAGGATTTTCCATAAATCCTAATTGACTTGCTATTTGATGGACCTGTGGTTTAGAGCTCTGTTGAGATGTACCACTCTTTTGGGTTTTGTGAAATATTAGAAGTGAAATTGAATCTTCATTAGGGGGAAACTTCATGTAGTGGTTTAGGTGAAAAGTTTTTGACTATTTTAGAAAGACACTTCTTTTTGTAAACAGGCCACTAGAGACAGAGGAAGCCTTGCATGATGTATCATTTTGCCTGAGATTTTGGATACCACAAGGATTTATTTCAATATGTTACTATGTTTACTGCAGTGTGTCTTGTAAGGAAACATAAAATCTGAAAATTCTTTCTGCAATAGTAGAATACCTACCAAAATTTTGTGTTAAGTCTTATGTTTTCACTGTTTATGTTTGGGATATTTTCTCATTTCAGATTAGACATTGCCTAAACTACCCTCTGATCAATATGTCTATTTTAATTCCTAGATTCTAGAAGCAATCCTTTTATTTTTGTCTCTCCCAAATATCACTCAACCCTCTCCTTAACTTTAAAGATGTGCCATTTTGACTTTTATTTTATAAAACAAGTCTTTATAAAACAAATCCAGTCTTTCTATTATTTTTATACCTCTTTCCTAATGTCTGATCAGTTTTAAGTTATTCCTTGAATAAAACTATAATTTATAACTGTGGTACCAGAGCACATTAAAATATACAGGCAGTTTTCTCAATACTGTGAAAATTAGAATTCATTTCACTCAGTATTTTAATAGAGTTTCCTACTGACAAAACACTGAATGTCAGAAAATTGTTAATTAAGCCTGGATAAATCCTGTAGTTGTCCTTCAGAATAATAGATGAAGGTTTTAATTTGCCTTTGGATTCACATCTCAGCTGCTCCTCTGCAACAACAAAGGCTGAAAACTTTGGGATTTTTAAAATAAAATCCATGTACTTGCTATCAGGAACTAAAATTTGCAGGGGGCAGGGGAGGATAAATGCTGTGATATTTTCTAAAACCACCAGCACTGACAACACTGAATATCTAGTGAGCGTGATCACAAATTCTTTCATGTATTTTCAGATGATCTTTCTTGTTTTTCTCTTTAATCCCCTCCTACTGCTTCTGAAATATAAGCTGTTGCTGTGATATGGAGATGATGTCAGCAGGGCAGAACTCTGCCTTCTGGCAGACTTACAACTATTGCCACGATTGTGGACAAGTGCAAATTCTCACCCTCCCAAAGTGATGTGGGCCTGTCTGTATGGCAGTTTGTAAGCAGCTTGCATGCATAAAATCTGTGCCTCTAATTATATAACCTAAACAAAAATATTAATACAAGAACAAGCAAGTGTAGGCTGGTGATGAGTAAAGTTTGCTGGAAACAGACATGCAAACAAGACTGCAGAGGAGCTTTCAACAGGAGTCCTGCGGACACTAGTGTGTGTGATAAATCTATCTACAGAAAGCCTATCACACTAAAATAGTGTGACAAACTTATAAATAGTGAAAGGCCACAGCTGCCAGTGAAGGACTGGGTTTAGGAGATGACCTAATTGTATGCCACATATTCCTATGTGATGAAAGGGTCATTACTCTGGGCAAAATATGTGTTGTAAATCTTCCTTCTTGGTAAACGACTTGAGTTTTGGTAAGGCCAGAAATTCTTTTCCACATAATATTTCCCTCTCCAAAAATAATTGTATAAATTGATACTTTTCCCAGGTCTGTATTAAATAGACTCTTCCACAGGAAAATCCACAGCTGATATTTTCATTAAATGAAAGATCTGCTGCTTCTTTGGCTAAGTTGTTCCACATGGCTTGGACATACTGCCAGGGACAGAGGCAGAAAAAAGCCTTACTGGCCAGCCTGCCTGCTCATAGTCAGGCACTGCAGGCAAATGGAGGGCTTTGAACAGCAGCACTGTGTGGTGGCATGCAGGGTGATGGCAGAGATGTGCTGTGGTTCTAGTTCACGTGCAGAGTAAGTGTGAGACTTCGCTACTTTAATCTACCTTGTCTATCTCTGTCTTCCTGAACAGTTGTGTCTTTTATGCCTCACCTAATACTATTCAAAATACATATCACACTCTTCTGTTATGATGTGAATAGGACATAATGTTCCAAGAGGGAAATCCTGCTGTCCTGCTGGTATTTTTGATGTAAGACAGACTTTTCGTACCTAAATGCTGCAATGCATCCCTTTATTAAAAAGGCAACTGCAGAGTTCCCTGTTAGCAATGCCAGCCAATTTTTTTCTTTACCAGGCAGAAGGAAGATGTAGAAGCTTTATCAAGCATTCTGCTCCATTGTTGGCCTTGTTGCACAAGGTCTTTTCTATTACTGCTACTAGTGCAGCTCTTTAAAATCTGCGCTATGGAAACTAATGAATTATGGAAACCAAACAAAATTAATGGAATTTTATCAACTAAACAAATGTAGATTTTTCTCTCACTGGGCAACTGAAAAGTATATTGAATTCAGAAGATGCTCTGAAGTTGCTCACAAAGTCCTTCCTTTTCTAGATTCTCTTTTTTCTGCTGTGGTGAACTTCTCAAAAGCTGCTGCTGAATTTCACAGGAGACTTGAAGAACTCAACAGGAAAGAGTAAGTCTGAAAAAAAAAAAAATAATGTGTGTCTATCTTAGCCAGAGTGGCAGCCCTTTCTATCCAGAGACTACACAAGGAGTCGCTCTGATTAGTTTCAAATAGAGCCCTTGAACTCTGAGACAGACAGTATCTGCTAAGATTAATTCTGCTTCCCATGATAAATAGTATCAGCTATAGAACTTATTACTAGTATCAAATTGTCATTAAATTATTGTAATATATGGAAAGGCAAGTAGCAGTGAAGGTTGAAGTTGTACTGAGCTCTGTATTTATTCACCTACACAGTGACACGTTGTGAGTGATGCCAGAATTTGTACTTTCAGCACACCTTAAGGAGGGAGGATGATGCTTCAGAATATCTAAGATATACATATGATGCTTGCAAACCTAAGCACCTTATGGGTTTCATACCCTCTGGGTGCAGTGTCTAAGGGTCGTATTGTTGTGTTTAGGCAACTGAATCCCATAGTTACTGTATTGATTAGAGCAGGAGTTTGGTTTATGGGTGACATTTGACTTGGCTTAAGGATGGAAGCAAAAAATCTAGCTATTTTCATCTTGGTCTAATCTTAGCCTTCTTTTTCCCTCTGTAAAATGGGGACTTTCTAGTGCCATTTAATACTAAGGAAGCAGCTGACAGTCTCAGAAATTCTCCCTTTTTATTTTGCACAGTATGAAATCTTGTAGTCAAGTTTTCTAACAGAGAAATCCCAGTGCATTGATACATCATTTATGGAACAACTTCATTTGCAAAACCTCACCTTCTTTAAAGCGGTAGACCATCTTCAAGATTTTTTTTTCTGTCTAAAGAGGAAAAGTGTTTAAATGACACTGAGAAGTCATGTTTCTTCATTGTGTGGAATGTCTCTGTCTCCATTTTCTGCAGCCCAGTTGCAGTGCGAATCATGAACGATCAGCTGATGTTTCTAGAGAGAGCTTTCATTGATCCTCTTGGCTTACCAGGAAGGAAATTCTACAGGTGAAGCAACATTTTTCTTGACCATCTGTCTAAGGAGCTGTGTTTTAGCAGGTGAACTCCACCCTGAGTAACTGGTCAGTTTAACTGCCGTGTAGTCCTCATATGGCAGTCACAGCTCAAGAGATTAAGGTATAATCCAGTGAGCAGTGGAATATTTTTATAATCCCTTAAGGAGAACTTCTTGGCTGCATGACTCTTGTGGTGCCAAATTCCTTTTCTTAGGTATGTTTTCATTATCCATCATACTCCACAATTTCTACATGCAGGTTTGTAGTACTATTCTGTTTCCCCTTACTTTTTGAAACCTGTACAAAGTAAGCATCAAGCAAAGAATCATCTGTATTGAGAGGAAAGGAGAAACAAGGATAGAGTAAAACGAAGAAGAGGATGAGAACAGAAATATACTGAGGGTGAGGTAAAGAGACAATTTCAGAAGACAGAGTTTGGAGAGAAAGAGATATTTGTACACAGGATAGATAAAGGCCCATGACCTTCTCTGCAGAGTTCCCATCGGTCCCAACTTTGACTGCTACTAAAAATGCTCCTATTAGTTTAAATCTTTAATGCCTTATTCTTGACATTTTCCCTCCACAAGTCCATGGGTGCAGAGAAACACAATGTTTGGTACACCACAATAACCTTTACAGAAACTCAGTGCATGTATTAGGAACACTTGATGAAAAGTGAGCTTCCAGTGTCAGGTGTCAGACTACCTCACTTTACTCTCAGTATCCCCCTTTTCCTAATGACTGAATAGATCTGACTCGTTGATTGATGGCTTTCACACCAAGTCAGAAGTCCCTCAGGCAGGTGGAATTACAAATCACACTTCCATCCTCCTAGGATAAACTGTTGTTCACACTTCTGGAAGAATGAGATGGTTGTTTTCTACAGTTCTTGTTGGGTGTTAGGTAACATTTAGAGCTGTCTGCATTTGCTGTTTTGGATCTGCTTGCTTGCATTTATTAATGTAGTTTTAGTGTTTATTTTGATCAGGGACAACTTTTTCACATGCTACAAATGTGCTTTGATGCTTTATTTAAAAAAACAAACAAACGAAAAAAAAAAGTGGATATGCAACTATTCACACCAAAAATTAATCCAATATGATCACCTCCCTGAAGACTTCATGCTCTTCTGAGGGGTTCTCCCATAGGTATTCTTCCCTCACATTCCTTTACCAGGTCTGCTGATCATCATTCAGCTGCTTAGTTATTTTTTGAGCTTTCTGTTTCACTTCTGCTTAGATAGCCATAACTAGTTTTATTTCCCATTCCAGGCAGCCACGTTAGTTCAACAGGTTTATGGAGCTCCCATTTAACAACAAAACAAAGCAAAGCAAAACCGATGTGGTTTCATTCCTAATTAGACAAAAGCATCACATCTTCCCAAGGAGAAGGCTACTTGTCCTTAATTCATGGCCTTTCCTACAGATTTTGCCCTTGGGGATGTTTCTTCCTGTCTTTTTAAAAACAGGTCCAGCTACATTTTTTGTGTATTTAGTAAAGTCTGCTCTTCATGGGATTCATTACTGCTTTATGTAGCACCACACTGTTCCTGGCAATGAACACACACCCCGTTAATGGCTACTTTTATTTAGTATGACTACATTTTTTTTCCTTCTTTTCCCACAGACACATCATCTTTGCTCCAAGCAGTCACAACAAGTATGCTGGAGAGTCCTTCCCAGGGATCTATGACGCCATGTTTGATATTGAAAGCAAAGCAGCTCAACATGAAGCTTGGGAAGAAGTTAAGAGGCAGATTTC
Organism: Psilopogon haemacephalus; assembly: GCA_013396835.1. Classification (NCBI taxonomy): domain Eukaryota; kingdom Metazoa; phylum Chordata; class Aves; order Piciformes; family Megalaimidae; genus Psilopogon; species Psilopogon haemacephalus. Next base: position 96,223 of record VWZI01015478.1, read on the forward strand.
TGTTGCAGCCTTCACTGTGCAGGCAGCAGCAGGGACATTGAAAGAAGTAGCATAGGCTGATGGCTTTGAATAGCACAGTCAAAGTCTGAAATGCAGTGTCACCAGGCTACTGCAGTGACCCAGTCTCTCCTGACTGCCTGCTGTTTCTGAGTATTCAGCCATCTGAATACATGCAAGTGTACTGGTAGGGTGAAGATGAGCTACCGTACTCCTGAGCTAGAAGTCAGCTTCTCTGATACTGACAAGACTGTAGCTTTAAGAACAACTCTAGATGGAAGTACATTTGAGGGGAATAGGGAGAATGTGGAGAAGAAAACATCAGTTCCCAGTTAGAGTTTTCTGAAAGCTCTGAAAATTGTAGAACCTGTGATTCTGGATGTACAACTACAAAAGCAGTTATTAAGCTACTTGTCTGTAGCAGTGATCAATAGCACATGTTTCAAGAGAAAATATAAAACTCTTCTCAGCACATACATTTTTCTTGTTCTGATAATTAGTTTTATAATCTAAGACACCAAAGGCATCTCTGTTTCAGAATCTATTCTGCAGGACTGGTGAGTGCTTATTACACTGACTGCCTTTTTTTTTTTTTTTTTAACTGAAAAAATCAAATACTGGCCCTCCTCCTGATTGCTCAAGCAGTGTGAACAGGTAAGTATGTGCAAAAATCCAAAAGCCTTTTCTTGGAGAATAAGCATCCATATCTCTGAAAGTCACCGTGCACCTCCCTCCTTTATTCGAACTTTGCAAGTTTTTGCGAGTTAACCAGAGCTTGACTTCCCTCATGCTATTGGCACTTTCAGTAGTCCCAAACCCCTGGCAGCTTTTGTTCCTATTTTCTTTTCACAGGAGATCTCTTTCCATAGATGTCTTCTTCTAGGTAAAGTTGTTGAAGGACATTGTCACTTATTAGGCTTGAGCTTGAGGTTATTCTGTCTTCAGATGAGACCTGAAGAAAGTTTCCCATCAGGAGCTACTTCTGTGTTCAAAGAGAAACTGAAATGCATGAGAAAAGTGATTGTACAAAACTTCTTAATTTGTTTAAGAATTGATTATTACTTCATTTGCCCTTTAAATGCATTTCTTGTCTATGTGCTTTACAACTAATAAAATTGCTAGAATTTTATTAAATCACATTCCGGTTTGTCTGACCTGATAATAACCAATTTCTTGTCTTATGTCAAATATACTACAATTTTTCTCACAACCATAAATTGCACCAGGTTGTGAGAATATAATCCTTTTTATTTTATGGGAAATACAATGGATGTGCTAAAAAAAAAAAAAAAAAAAAAAAAAAAAAAAAAGATAGAACAGGAGAAACAGGACAATTACTAGGCTACAGAAAGAATTGTTCTTATCTCAAATGCCCTGAATTCAGATGAAGGAACCAGAAATTCCTATCATTCAGTCCTTTGGGAAAGTGGTTTTTGGGGTTATATAGCATCAAGAAGAAAGATGATGGACTGTGTACCTATGGATGTTGTGCTCATGGTTTACTGCTAAACTGCTTTTCACAAATCAAGCCTTAGGCACATGAGGAGGAAATTACACTTCCATAGTCCAAGCTTTACTTCTTCTGTTGGAAAAAGTAGTGCTTAACTGACCTTGACAGCATGCACATAAGAAACGTGAACAGTCAGCACTGATGACACCAGAAAAGTGACTGAATTATTGTTGTTCTCTTTAGTTCTATGTAACTGAGTCTACTCACAGTTTCTGAGTTGTTCATTTCCACATTTGTAGCTTAAGGTGCTGCTGAAGGATTTGATATCCTTTGCTACCCTGGCACTGGTTTCCTTTCCTTTTCCTAAGTGGCCCACTCTTTCTGCTCCATCATGCCTGTATGTAACTGCAAAGCGCAGTAACCGAATGTGCCTTCACGAAGGGTTTTGATATCTGTATGGTGGGGAAAAGCCACTAGTGCCTCATCCTTGTGAGCAGTAGAATAACTATTAGCTTCAGATCTGCCACTGATTGCTGCCATAGACTCACGAGAGCATAAGGCCAACTAGGAATTTCCACACAAAAAGGAAACGCCTCACAAAACATGATTCCTCCTTCATTTACAGAAATCTCTTTTATAGTATCAACCAGTGAACAAATGTTTCACCATAAATGTACTTTTTAATTTATAGTTAGCCTTTGAAGTTCTGTGCCATTACCTTGTTGCTGCAAAAGAATGCATTATCTTTTCTTGTTTCTGTGAACAGTTTGAAGCTACAAGAATAAATTACAGCTCACATCAGCTGAATGCACAGCTGGCATCGATTGCTTTGTTCCTCTCCTCAATTTAATTGATAGCTCTGTCTGAATGTACAATTCATCATGACCAGATACATCCTTAGAAGTATACAAAATAGGTTAACTCTATTTCCATTCCTCTCTATAAAGTTCCACTGAGAGTGGTACACAAAATGCTTTTCTTGGCTTGTGTTCACTGATTTCCATGAAGTACCATATTCTTGGTATTGAAAGGATCAATGACTCAGAGTTGAGATTCCCCTCTTTGTTTTAGTCAGCAGTATCTCCTTTCCTATAGATGGGTGACCAGGCAACTGTGGCTGTCTCCCAGCCCAAAGGCTGCTGTACTTGTATAGCTCTGTCTGTCCATAATTGCAAAGCGTGTGGGGATTTTTCAGGCTCTCCGTGCCAAGAGATAACATTGAATCACCTGCTGTGTCCTTACCTAACTCTACAAAGTTCACTCACTCAGCTCAGCTGAAACAATCTGTGAACTGTGCAGCTGGGCAAAAAGTACCCTTCAGCCTAGAGTGAGGCCACATAACAACTGGTCAAAATTAACTTTGGATGAACCATATATCACTTGGGTATTTAACTTTAAAATTGTCTCTTTAGAAAATCAGTTTCAAAGGGACAGTGCCAGGAAGTTTATTTCAGATTCTCTTGGTTTGTCTTTGGAAAGGAAGCTGTAACACTTGATCGATTTAGTGATGGCTGGGAAGTGGAGATAACCTACACACTCCATTCTCCACCGCTTAAGTGATAAGCACAATCCAGTTACAACTCATTTGTTTGCACCAAAAATGGTAGGAATTTAAAATAGTTATTCTTCTGTGCTTTTCAATAATTCAATAAATAAGGCCACCTAAAAAATGTTTTAGAAATCCTAAGATTAAAAAAACTCAAATCCTAAAATTAATAAAAACTCAAACTAATTCAAAACTCTTGAAGATTAAGTGTTTGGGATTAAGTGATTTCTCTCAACACTCTGTAATTTGGCAGCCCTTACCAAAGCTAACTTTTGCATCAGGGGATTGCCTTTTGTGGAGCAATGAAATTAAAATTTCTGTCTCCCAGTATCCTGATGACTGAAGTACAAGTACAGCAGCTCAAGAAGTTTTATAACTCTTCTCAATACATATAGAATTTAGGTTTTAGAACAGGACATTTGGATTTGTCTGGGGTTTTTTGTTCATGTCTAGGTCAAGCGCTTCACCTGATGTAAAATTGCTTTCCTTCACAACAGTGATTAAAATAAAACACCCTGTGTAACTCAGTATATCTATTAAGGAAAAGGCATTGCGAGAGAAAGGTCCTAAAGCAGTCAATCAGCCCATTAAGCAGATGATCTCAATCATTACCAGTGCTATATGATGACTTTTCCACAGACCCAATTTCCATTATTCCGTCCTTCTGTAGATAACCTATAAAATAATCTTCGCATGTTCATATGGGTCAAGAGAATGTGAACTCTGTGGACTGTATAGTATTTTGTGACAGAAAAGCCCCTGAGCATCTGTCCTGCAGCCCTCAGTGATGTGAAATCCTTTCCTTGTGTTGAAGAACTACTACTGTTCCTGTCCATGCTGCCTAATAAAATATCAGGCAGCAAGTTTCAAACAAAGGGAGACCTCACATTACGCGGGAAGATACGGTGAAGCTCATTGATACAGGAGTTTTTGGAAGGTGAAATGCATCAAAAAAGATCGGACACACTGCAAGGAGTGCTCAGGCCTAATGATCCAGAAGCAACCTTGCATTCAGAAGGCCCTAAAGCACTTGGGAATTAAACATATGTAACCATGAAGGGAGTAAAACATACCTGCTTCTTTCCTTGCTGTAAGTAATTGTCATGAGGAGATTATTGGGAAAGACAGTGAGTGCTGTCCACTGAACACACAGGCCCTAGTGCTGCTGCTGGTCCTCTGCCTGTATGCATTTGATCGAAACCCATGGAAATTTATATATATATATATATATATATATCTTATTAAATTGCTTGTTCTTCACTTCAAACCAAGAAGTCAGTCACAGGTCTTTTTAAAAGAAAAAATTGTTTGAAAGCAGAAATATTTTATTCTCTGGTAGTATCGTTCAGTGGGTAAGCATCTGAAGAGAAGAACTACTGCAATGACCCTACATCATTTCCAAGGAAAACAGCAGTATGATGAGGTGCTGGATAATCCTGGATTGAGTCTCAGTCACTGAGAGCTTTTTGCACCACCAAGGCAATGCTATAGAAACCCTCAAGGAGGCAGAGCTGGAATCTCCGGGTGATACAGGGTCAAAAGCCGATGGAGACCTCCTCTCTGCAGCTAGTAGGAATAGGATATATTCAGCATGACCTGTTTTTCCTCTCTTTAAATTAATCTCTTTTTATTTGTGGGATTTCTAAGAGTGCCATTAAGAGAGCTGGATGATGGTGAATGTCATGGACTTCCCTACAGTAAAGCAGAGGAAAAAAACACTAATTAAATTAAATACAGAAATCTTGCTTCTGTGCCACTGTTCGCTTCTGAGCTGAACCAAAGGGCTGCATTCTTCACTGAGCAACACCTGCAACACAGAAACTGGCCCTTGAGAAACCAGGAGGACATGAATTTAGTGAGCAGCCTTTTTTTAATGCAGAATACTTTTTCCATTACATCACTGGGACTAAAAGCAACTCCAATTAAGCATTTAACCATTTAACTCTGTAATTTGGCTTCAAATCTATGATGTATTAATGTTAAGCGCTAAAGTTCAGCAATAACTTCTATTAATCAGCATGATCAGCAGGAACTTAGAAAACCTCAGTAGTTTAGGATCTGTTTGATGGATTGCTTCTGTATTTGTTTGTTCCAATTATAATCTGTGAAGTCAAGGCAGCTGCTGTCAGTGTCAACAGTGTTTGTCTTGGATCACGGACCTTTAAGAGTTTTCTTGCTTTCTCAGTCTAACCTGTAAGAGTTTGGAGACCTCAAGCAAAGCAGAACAAGGAGCAGTTTACTGAGCACCTCAAGCAGGAGGAGTTGGGCCTTGTTCAAGTAAACTGCAAACATGTTACAACCTTTCATAAAGGCAAAGAATGGGAGGGGTGATAATGGGAAAAGCATTTCACAGGAGGGTATTAGATAAGAATAGACTTGCTATGTTTACATGGCCCTGTCTCCAGATGTGCTTTGCTAGCTGGTAAGCTGCTGCTGACGCATTCCTGATGCTGCCATCCATATTATCTCCAAACTTGGCTGTACTTTTAGAAAGAAACTCAAGCCACAGTTGCTGGATACAGTGACTGTTGTGACAACACACCATTATGTAACCCACAAGCAGCAGGACGTCAGGCTGGGGAATCATGGTCAGCTGTGAACACTGCACACACTGAAAGATTTAGCTCTGAGATCATTTGTTCCTTCAGATAATTCTGGAACCCGCACCCCTCTCCTGAAGCACTGCTTTTGCTTCTTGAGCGTTCTCTGTTTCCCCAGGAATGGTTCCATACTTGCACCGCTCAAGCCTGCATGCTCTGGCATCTCCTGTCTGCAGTAAAACACCAGCTTCAGCCCACAGCCCAGACAGAACTATCCTGGCACCCATCTTGCAGAAGCATGGACACTTGCCTAGCCATGCCCATTGCCACAGCAGAGGAGTGAAGTATGAGGATCCTGCCGGTCTCGTTATGGGTAGGAAGAAGCAGCTTTGAAAGTGAAGACAAGTTCACTGTTAATCTACTTGTGTGATAGGGTTAAAATTACCCCACTCCCCCCCAAATAAAATCACTAGGTTTGGAAGCAAGATAAAGCTATATTTACAGCAAAACTAAAATCTAAAAACATATAATACAAAATATATTTACATTTATTCACAATTTATAAATAACACATGATCCCTCCTTGGACAAACCCAGAAGGGGCTAACTAGGCACCACTGTTATCTACTTAGCCAAGGTTAGTGTAGCCATGCAAGATCAGCCAGCATGGGCAAAAGAAGAGGAGAAGGCAGGAGACAGAATAGTTTGTGCCAGCAGACTTTGCACTAGTCCAGCAAACAGATGAAATGATATAGACTTATCTATTGTTTTTCTTTCATAACCAATCCTCTATTTTATTTACCTTTTTTTTTTTTTCTTTTCTTTTCATGTCTGGAATTTTCCTATTCTGTGTTGATGATTTAGAGTATTAGGTCTCTAAACTACCACAAGTTGAAATATTAACTTGTGTGATCAAAGAATATCTAGTCTGTATTTATTAAAGAAAAATGAAAAATAAATAATTCTCTTACAGGCAAGCCTTTCAGTAATAAGGCAGCTAATATGATTATGAGCTGTTTATTTTCCTGAGCCTTCTCTTATTGTCCCATGCCCATGATCCTCTACAGCACATCCCATGCCCCAGTTTTCAAGGTCTCTGCCATCATCATACTTGTATTCATAAAATCATTAAAGTTAGAAGGGATCTCTAAGATGAAGCCCAACCATCAACCTAATACCACCATGACTGCCAAACCATGTCCTGAAGTGCCATGTCTACATGTTTTCTCAACACCTTCAGGGACGGTAACTCCACCAGCTTCCAATGCCTGACCACTCTTTCCATAAAGAAAATTTTCCTAATACCCAATCTAAACCTCTCTTGGCATAACCTGAGTCCATTTCCTCTCTTATTATCACTTGTTTTTTGGGAGAAGAGACCGACCCCCACCTCATTACAGCCTCCTTTTATGTAGTTGTACAGAGTAATGAAGTCACCCTTCAGCCTCCTGATCTCCCCATTCCCTCAGCTGATGCTCACCAGATCTGTTCTCCAGGCCCATCACAATTTTTGTTGTCCTATTCTGGACACGCTTCAGTACCTTGATGTCTCTTGTACAGTATTCCTGGTGTGGCCTCACCAGTGCTGAGTACAGGGGCACAACCTCTTCCCTACTTCTGCTGGCCACACTATTTCTGATACAGGCCAGGATGCTGCTGGCCTTCTTGGCAACCTGAGCACACTGCTGCACTCATATGCAGATGGCTGTCAAACAAAACCCCCAGCTCCTTTTCTGCCAAGCAGCTTTCCTTCCACTCTGCCCTAAGCCTGTAGTGTTGCATGGGATTTTGTGACCCAAGTGCAAGACCCAGCACTTGGCTTTGTTAAATCTCTTACAACTGGCCTCAGCCCACCAATCCAGTCTGTCCAGATCCCTCTGCAGAGCTTTCCTACCCTCAAGCTGATCAACAGTCCCCCCACCCATCTTATCATCATCTGCAATTTACTGAGGGTGCACTCAATGCCCTCATGCAGATCATTGATAAAGATTTTAAACAAGACTGTCCTCAAAACTGAGCCCTAGAGAACACCACTCTTGACTGTTCACCAGCTGGATGTAATTCCATTCACCAGCACTCTTTGGACTTGGCCATGAGCCAGTGTTTAAACAAGCAAAGAGTAAGCCTGTCTAAAACCACAGCCCCTCACCTTCTCTAAGAAAATGCTGTGGGAGAGAGCATCAAAGGCTTTACTTAAGTCTAGGCAATTTACACAGCCTTTCCCTTACCCACTAGGTAAGGCCACCTGGTCATAGCAGGAGATCAGGTTGGTCAAACAGTACCTGCCTTTCATGAACACGCAGTGTCTGGACCTGATCCCCTGGTTGTCCTGCTCATGTCCTGTGAGCATACTTAAGAGGAACAACTTCATAATCACCCCTGGTACCAAGGTCAGGCTGGCAGGCCTGTAGTTGCCCAGGTCCTCCCTCTGGCCTTTCTTGTAGATGAGTGTCACACTGACAAACCTCCAGTCATCTGAGACCTCTCCTGTAACCCTTCTGCAATGTGATACTAGAATCATAAATATGTTCTACACAAAAAACCTTCTAATTACTAGCGTGTGTGTTAAAAAATAGGCTATGCCATATGCCTGTAAAAGGAGAAACAGAGGTAAATCAAACAAGGCAACAGCCACCCGGTCATGAGAATATTTGCAAGAGCCAAACAAGCTAAAACAGAGTCCCAGGCAGGCAAGGAGAAGTTCAGACAACTTGTCCTGGCAAATTCTGAAACCCTGCAGAGCTGGAGCAAAGCTTGTGTCCTAACACTAACTTGTGGCAATACTGAATTTACTGAGCTTTCATCAGAGACTGGCACTCAGTGGCTACCTTGGGGAAACTCCAGTTTTTTGAAAGAACAACTGCTAGGTCCTAGCAGACAGCAAGTTACCCATGGGACAGCAACATGCCCTTGTGGCCAAGAGGGGCAAAAATATCCTAGGGCATATTAAGAAAAGTGTGTCCAGCAGGTCTGGGGAGATTTCCTCCCCTCCTACTCTGCCCTCCTGAGACCATACCTGGAATACTGTGTCCAGTTTTGGGCTCTCCAATTCAAGAGACAGGGACCTGCTTGAGACAGTCCAACAGAGAACTATGAGGATGAGTGTGGGACTTGAACATCTCTCCCATGAAGAAAGACTGAGAGACCTGGGGATATTTAGTCTGCAGGTGAGAAGGTTGAGAGGTGATCTTACAAATGTGTATAAATATCTGAGAGGTGGGTGTCAAGATGAAGTTGCCAGGCTCTCTTCACGGGTGCTCAGTGATGACCAAGAACAATGGGTACAAGCTAGAGCACAGGAGGTTCTACCTCAGCACCAGCTGATGCTTCTTTATGGTGAGGGTGATTGTTGTGGTTTAAGAGCTACCAGGTGGAACTCCAAATCCCCGAGGTGGATGGGAAACCTGACCCTTAGGGGAGGGGTCCCCAGGTCATGTTTATGCCCTCCCATTTCCTGCCTCTCTATAGAAGAGGGAGGAATTTCTCCTGCCCTTCACTTTCCTGAGATCTGCTGACCATGCAGTTGGGTCTGCTCCTTGTGGCAGGCCTATCTCTGGGGAATCCACTGACATCTGTGAAGTGGTTCTGTATATACCTCTATTTATCCCTTTCCCTAGTATCTCGCTATATCACTGTCTCCCAAATATTTTTGTTGTTAATTACTCTCTTAACTTCTAATTTCTGCTCAAGACCCTTTGTTTACCCCTTACCTTCCCCTGCCTATGTTTTCCCTACAGGGAGGAGGGAGAGAGGGAGTAATCTAAATTCTCTCCTAGGAGGTTTTGCTCTAGAATCTTAAATAGTGAGTGGTGAAGCACTGGAACAGGCTGCCCTGAGAGGTTGTGGAGCCTCCTTCTCCGGAGACTTTCAAAAGCTCCTGTGCTGCCTGACCTAGGCAATCCTGCTTTGGCAGGGTGGGTTGGACTCAGTAATCTCTGGAAGTCTCTTCTGACTGCTACTGTTCTGTGATCAGGACAGATACTTACATGTAGCTGTATGCACACTTTGTGCCTAGTCCTGGTAAACCTGAGAAATGGATGAAACAGACTGAGGTTTCCTTCCTATTTCTTTCAAACCATTCCAGTTCACATAATTCATCCGGAATAGACTTCTGTTTTTTCTAAGATCACTCTTATCACCTGCATTCTGATAAATGTTAAACTGCATGAGGACTAGGTATTTATACAGCATTCAGAGCCTAGCTGCACTTGCCTCTCAGGCAGTGCTGTATTCCACTTTGTACTAAAACATAATTACCAGAATAGGGAGAAACCAGAGAAAAATCTGTCAGCTCTCTAACTGCTCACTCTGCAGGCAACTGTACTTAAAATACCAGTGAAGAATATCTACAATATACGGAGGAAAGCTGAGGACATAAACCACTGGATTCTAACATACCCCTGAAAAGTCACGTTTATGTAAGTATCCCTGTAAGACAGTTTAAGATCAAACATATGTGAATTACATAATGAAACTGTGAAATGTGAAAATTCATTCATGTGACACATGCTTAGAACTGTGTGCTCAAAATTTTGGTACCGTCACTTAACCATGCTCATGGGTTTTGGCCAGTTTTCATTGTAGAAGTCCCAAACCAACCACAGGCTCCAGGCAACATACATTAATGCAGCAGTTCAATAATAAATGCAATAAACTTGTCTGTGTTCTAATGTAAAGGATTGTTGAGAAGGACATTTTGGTGCTGCAGAGTGTCCAGAGGGCAAAAAGGCTGTTAAAGTGCTTAGAGAACATGTTCTGTGAGGAGCAGCTGAGGGAGGTGGGGTTCTTCAGTCTGGAGAAAAGGAAGATGAGGGGAGACCTTATCAGTCTCTACAAGTACCTGATGGGAGGTTGGAGTTCCCTCTTCTTTGTGGGAAGTAACAGGACCAGAAGAAACGAATACAAGCCATGCCAGTGGAGATTCCGGCTTGATATCAGGAAGTATTTATTCACTAAAAGGGTTATCAAACCGTGGAATAGTCTGCCCAGGGCAGTGGTGGAGTCAGTATTCCTGGAGGTGTTTAAGAGGTATGTGGACCAGGCACTTAGGAACATGGTTTAATGATGATCCTTCAGTGCTGGGTCACAGGTTGGACTGGATGATCTTGAAGGTCTGTTCTAGCCAGACATATTCTGTGAGAAAGAAGAAGAAATGATGAGCAAAGCCACTATGCTCACAGAGAGCCAGACTCAGCCTTTATAAAGGACATAAGAAAGAATTATCCACCACTGTGATTTTCAGTGCTTTGGTTCCATTCACAGTTGGAGATGTTGCTCTGTATTAACCTCCAGCCTTAGCATGCTTTCCATTTTTCTATAACCATAGGAAAATCTTTCTTTTAAACATTTATTTCCAGCATCACTTTATTATCCTTCTTTCATTTCACCGGCTTTATCTTCTTTACAGCTGTTCCCTGCTCTTGGAAAGTGTAAGCATCCTACTGAAGTTATAAATATATTGAAATAAAAAATTCTTAGCAGAAGTGCCAACGGGCTTCTGGTTTGCAGAGCTACAATTACAGAATAATTCTAAGCTGAATGCTTTTGTTGTAGGCTTTGTTCATGAGCAGACACTCCAAATGTGAACTGCTTTCACGGATGAATGCAGAACATTTCAATTTTAGGTTAATATTTATGAATACAACAAATAACTGGATTACAAGGCACTCCCTTAAAAACAATAAAATGAAGACCCTTGGGATCTAGAAGCACAAAATATCAACTCTGCCTCTTATACAAGTCTGATTTTAAATAAAGGAAGAACAGGGCTGGAGGCACATTTAGGTTCATTTTCCCCAAGCAGTGCACTCGGCAGTAACATTACAGTATCAATATTTATCATAAATTTAAAACACTTTTCAGAGAACAAGGTGTTTGGACTGAAAACATTTCATAGATGGTTGTAAGGTAACAGCTCTGCCTCCAGCTACCTTTGAATGACTTTTTGTTGCAATGTAGCTTTTATTAATATTTAACAAGGAACTAATTTTTTTAAAATACTTGTTTGCAGTACCTAACAAAAGTATCATACTGAAGAGGGGACTTACTTCTCATGCAGAAGCACACAGGTGGCAGAAATACTTGCATGCTTTCCAGAGATCCACCATCACTCATTCAGGGTGATATATCAGAGGCCTGGAACATGAGTCCTACGGGGACAGGCTGAGATAGTTAGGGTCTGAGGAGACCTTATTTTGGCCTACCAGTATCTGAAGGGAGCCTACAAGAAAGCTGGCGAAGGACTTTTTAGGACTAGGGTGAATGGATTCAAGACAGAGGGTAATTTTAATTAGCTGATAGAAGTTTTTCACCAGTATTGTGCTGAGACTCTGGAACAGGCTGCCCAGGGAAGTGGTGGAAGGGAGGTGCTGTGTCAGAAAGCAACAGGCACAATAAAAACCCAAAGGGTGGAGAAGAAGACCTTTGCCCACAGTCTCCCTCATACAGACCGATCTGTGGAAAATACTCACTCTCAGATTTAATTTCAACAGCTGCATTGCAAATTCAAAGAGAATAACAAATGAAGTCAAAACAGCCCCAAATGGAACCAGAATGTAGTAAGAATTTTATTGAATACATTTAGAAAAACAAAAAAACTGAGCATGAAGACATGAAATTAATTTCTGCATTTAACTCTTATGAACATGAATAATCAAACAACCATGCATAAAGACATCTCCCCCTTTCAACTGTAATTCAACTCTCATAATGACAAAATTAGCACCACCTTAAAACAGTTTTATAGAATCATACAGTGTTTTGGATTGGAATGGACCTTAAAGGTCATTTTGTTCCAACTCCCCTAACATGGCGCAGGGACACCTTCCACTAGACCAGGTTGCTCAAAGCCCCATCCAGCCTGGTCGTTCCAGACATCTAACTCATTACTTTTAAAAGGATCTCATTCCTGAATGGAAATAAAAATATTTTAGTAGCAATTGGGAACATTAACAGGTACAGCATTTAACCAATACTCATGCCGTGTGTAAAGAACGCAAGCAAAAAATGCAGTTATGTAGGATAAACAGATTTTTTTCCAAGGAAAAACTCCTAGTTAAACTGATCACTAAACTAGCGAAGTGATGACTTGATAACGTTTCTGGAAGATCACCCAAAGGAAGATTTTTCTGTCAAGTTACATCAACACCACATAAGAGCAGCAGAACAGCCCAGTGCTTCACCTTACATTAAAGTGTAGCTCCTCCAAGAAAAGTTGCTACAGCTGTAATATGCATGTTAGGTAGAAAAACTGGCTTACACATGAGGGAAAGGATTAGGATTTGTCACAAACTCATGCACCCACACGTTTTTTTTGTATTAAAAAGGTATCATGAAGGTGTTTCTTAAAGTTACCTGGACCGTCAGTACTCAGACATGCAACATACTGTCTATGTGGGTAATGTGTAAACCAATCCTGAAACACACTAATAAGCTTGTGAAGGCTCATTAATGGTAAAAATATAGCCAGACAATAACAAGTTAACTAGACTGTTAAATACAGCACAACTGCTGAGAACATGACAAAAGGTAAATTTAATAGGAATATTCCAGTACATACCTGTCTTCAAATTACTTTCAGTGTTACCAAATAGATGAAAGCCTAGATGATCAAAAATTACTCAGCTTTCAAATCAATACTCTGGAGAAAGTATTGTGATCGGTTTGACACACCACTGTTTGTTTCACATTCTCTCCACATTTATTAATAAGTTACAGCCAAATCAATATTCCATTGAAGTGTCAGCTACCACCACTCCTGTCAAGGAAGGAATTTCATGAAATATCACGATCAAACACTGGTGTGTTGAAGTCTGTTCTAAAGCAACTGCTCAAAATGCTCACATTCAGTAAACAACAGAGCTTTTGCAGCCTGATGATGGGTGCAGACATGGTTATAAAAACCTATTAAGAACTAATGCAGTTAAACAAGAGACTTACAGCAGTCTACATCTGAAACTTTCCCCTTCTACTTTGAAAAGCATCACAGGCCACAGAAAACTAGGCTTTATTTGTATAATCTGCATCTTCTTGCCTGTTCAGAGTTGTTTCGGTTTGGGGTTTTTTACTTATTTTTTTTTAAAACAGGTTAATTTCAAAAGTGTTTTTATAGTCACTGGTGGGGGAAATCATTATAGAACTCCTACGTATCTTTAGTTTTTTGATGAAAGTATGAACAACAGGAAAAGAGTAGGAGGAATGAATAAAATGCAAAAGCAAAACTGATCTCCCTTTACACAAGCTTTTTTTAAAATTATGGCCAAGCTGACTTAGCTACCAGCTGAATGGAATTTGAAAGTCTAACAAATAGCCATAGGCTCCCCAAAGCTGCAGCATTAACAGCAGAAGGTCCATTTATCCACATTTTTCTCAATTTAGAATACTAAGGAGAATATGACTTGCTTGAAATCAGAAATCACATTTTAACAAGAAAAAATTCCATTTCCCTTGTAGTTCTTTAAAATGGATTTTACATGATATAAACTGACTGCATGTGAGGATGCAAGTAAATTGAAAACTATGTAAAAAAATATGGAAAACATAAGATATTTTGCATGTTTATACATCCATATGGGTAGACATGTTTGAACTTGCTTGTTAAATAAGAACTTCATCCTGGCATTCAAATACTGCTCATTTTGCTGCCCAAGTTCAGAGTTCTGCATACAAAACCACAGATGGCATGCTAGCAGCTACAGCTACCGAGATTTTTTTCAGTCACTTGATCTCTGATACTGATAGTATCAGATTATACTGATTTGTATAATACTGTTTGTTCCCAGGATTCTACTACGATGAACTCCACCTGTTGGTTCAGAACACATCAGAGAACATCTGTTCAGTTTTTAGAGAACCAATATACAAAAGCGTATGCCTGCACCCTGCCACTTCAGAGCATCTGACATTAAAAAACCCAACAAAACCAAACACACCAAAACAAACAGGAGGCTTTATTAGAGGTTAATAGAACCTCATAGGCAGACTTTAAGCTAGAACTTTTAAGAGGGGCCTGAGAGAGTGAGCAATTGAACTTGCTCCAAGTCAGTAAGGAAACAGGATCTTAAAAGGAAGGTAAATAAGCACCAAAACAATGTATACAGCACTGGCATTACTTTCTTGGTGTTTGGGGATGGTTTCTTTGGTAACATATTTCCCTTTACTTGAAGCATGAAGTAGGACTTCAAGTAGTGCTAGAGACAGAACTCTGAGCTCAAGTCAAATTACCTGACAGAAAACAGTAAGATTCTTAGAAATCCACATTAAACTTCTTAATGTCTTTACTACATTCTGCATTTCTCTTGGCTTTACTCCAGCTCTGTCAAGGTGGTAGGCATATAAGCATCTGCACATTTCAGAAGTCCACAGGACCACTTGGTGACACATCTAAGTTTTGGCACAATAAACAATTGTGTACATTTTGCATGATACATACAAAAAACCTGTTTTTCTTTCAGCTGCAACCCAAAAGTAAGAAACCATGTCAAGCAGAAATGCAAAGCAACATTACTGCATGTGTTGCTGCTTGGATAAAAGTCTCATCCTTAAAACTATTCTGTTTTCAGCCACAAAGCTTTATTGTGGGAGAACTGAAAAAAAAAAAAAAAGGTCTTAATTTCTAGTTAACAGTGTTTTTGTTCATGCTGTTCTAAGGAAATATTTTAAAGTATTTTAAAAATATTTTAATTCAAAGTACAATTACAATTTGAGACAGACATTTTAAAGCTTTTTGTTTGTTTCTCCAAAGATCTATCCTGTAGATAAATTTAGTTCTTATATTACCGTTCTCAGAAACAATCCTATCTACATGGAAATAATTTTCCTGAGACACCTACACTGGGTCTCAAGGAATGCCACATATCCAACTGCTCTGAAAAGTTTCGTAATTTTGAACGTTGTACAACAGGATAGAATATACATTCTAAAAATTGTCAAATATATACAGCACCTCGATAATTTTAAAATAGTCTGCTGTTTATATATTCTTCACAGCTGGGATGGTGAGTTATCAGCCATTTCACTGTCCATTCATGTTTAACAATTCATATACCAAAGATAGAGAAGAAATTAAAAATCTCTTCTTGTCAACTTTTATTTTAATCTAATCTCCTGCATTTATACATGAAAGACAGATAGAGTCAGCAAGTGCTGAAATCCATAGCAAAATACCATTTATTAATCTCTACATAGCCAACAAGTATTGAAATAAAAGTTAGTTCCAGAAGAAAAACTGCAAGTCTAAAAGTGTTCTTTCATTTTTATGTATCTTTTTATGTTCTAGATATAGAATTGCATGCTAATCATCTCATAAACTCAGATTTTTGTATCTCTGTTACCATATGCTTCATAATGAACAGTGCTGAATTTAACATGTACTACCCAGCAGATCCAGTCTAAACCAAACAGTTGAAAAATTAACACAGAGTGGGCTAAGAACGCATCTATTTGAGTAGTCAGTGCATGGTAGGTAAGGTTGTAAGCAAAGGGCAACAGCTCTTCTACTCTAAATCCCCATGGAGATGCTCTAGCTAGAATAAATACACTCATGGAAGCATGAGCAGAAATAGCTATTACCCTTCACATTTACACCCCCAGTTACTGTGCGTCAATTTCTTTGTATAATGGAACATATGAGCTAGCATTAAAAAAAAAATCTATATAAAAGTTAAATATTTGATTACAGTAGCAAGTCACCAATTCATAATGGGAAATAACTTGTCTCCTGGAATTATTATTGATCTGAACCCTCTTTTTTCTGTTGTGTGCTGGATGCTGGTAATTCAAGACTTGCCCATAGGAGGGGCTCTGCTTTTCTCATAGTCAGCTCAATCTTTGTGGCTGTCATGTTCACGTAACTCCTCTTTACGTCGATTACCTAGAACAGAAAACATATTTCCCTATTCAAGAAACACAGTGATAGATGTTTGGCAATTGAGTTAGGAGATACCTCATCACTGAAATTCAGTGGATGAGTAGATGCAGTTCTCCTCCTCTGTCTAGAAAAGGCAGCCCTCTCCCAGTCCCAAGATATGAACATCTGGATATGTAACATACACACTGGTCTAACACATACATGCAACTACATACTGTCAAGGGTTCTCTATCACCCCACTGTCAAGGGGTTGGGATCGGAATGGACCTCAGGAATGGAGTTTCATCATAAATCAGTATAAACTATGATGTCCTAGCCTATTATATGGGACACTAGATTCAGATTTAAATGCAGTTACTGAAATGACATGCAAATGAATTTATTTCAATAAGTAAACCACAGTCTTTGAAAGAGTGAAGTTGAGAGTTTGTGGGTGTTTTTGTTGTCTGTTTTGTTTTTTTAGTAGAAAAAAAATATACTTACTCCCCATAATTTCACACTCCGATGGAATTCCTTCTCTCCTTCAAACACAATATGGATATTTAACTTAACAGGAAAAAAAAAAAAGAAAAATTTTTCAGGGTAATAATGTATTTAACACCTCAAGTGTGTTTAAACAAAATATATCACACTAGGATTCAGATCTTACAATGAGCAAAATGTTCAAAATGTCCTTCAGACAGAAGTGAAAAAACTATTCTAACCTACTCTGATGCTGTAATACATCAATAGTGGCCATATACGCATCCTGCATTCTCCAAATGCATGACTATGAAATCAGAGAAGCATCTTAATACTTTTTAATACAGTACTTGTGAAACTGCATACTGTGAAGAATATTAAATTACATTAAGCCAATTATAATTAAATTAGGAATGTGTAATTATTTACAAATATGGTGATGCAAATCCATCACACTTGGGTTTTAATTGCAGAATTAAAATTAAAATTTTTTTGAGGATGTATTACATTGCAGCTTAAAAAAATCCAAACCAATATGTTAAGGCACAAATCACAGGATGTTAGGGTTTTGAAGGGATCTCCATACATCATTGAGCCCAAAGCCCCTGACAGAGCAGTGCCATAGAATCTACTGCAGGTCCTACAGGAATGTGTCCAGGTGGGTCTTGAAATTCTCCAGAGAAGGAGACCACACAACCTCTTTGGGGAGCCTGTTCCAGTGCTCCATGACCCTTCCAGTCAAAAAGTTCTTCCTCATGTTAAGGTGTAACTTCCTGTGCTGTAGTTTATACCCATTACCCCTTGTCCTATCACAGAGCACAACTGAGAAGAGTTTGTCCCCTCCCTCTTGACACCCAGCCCTCATATTTATAAACATTGATTAGATCCCTTCTAAGTCTTCTCTTCATCAGATCAAAAAGGCCCGAGTCCCTCAGCCTCTACACACAAGCCAGTGCTCCAGCCCCTTAATCATCTTCATAGCCCTCTGTTGGACTTTCTTGAGTAAATCCCTGTTCCTTCTGAACTGGGGAGCTCAAAACTGAACATAATGAGGTCCCACCAAGGTGGAGTAGAGGGGGAGCAGAACCTCCTTCCCTTGATCTCTTAATGCAGCCCAGGATCCCAATGGCCCTCTTGGCCACAAGGGCACACTGCTGTCCCATGGATAGCTTGTTGTCCACCAGGACTCCCAAGTCTTTCTCCACAGGGCTGCTTTCCAGCAGATCACCTCCCAACCTGTACTGGTGCAGTTTACTATTCCTTCCCAGGTGCAGGACTCTGCCCTTATCCGTGTTGAACCTCATTAGGTTCCTCTATGCCCAGCATTCCAGTCCATCCAAGTCTCACTGAACGGCCCCACAGCCTTGAGGTGTGTCAGCCAAGGCTCCCAGTTGAGTAGACTTGCTGAGCAGAGTCTGTCCCCTCACCAATGTCATTGATGAAGATGTTGAACAGGACCGAACCCAGCACTCATCTCTGAGGGACTCTGCCAGTTACAGGTTCCAGCTGTACTTGGAACTGTTGATCACCACTCTGCACTCTACTGTGTAACCAGTTGTGCTGGTTTGAACTAATTGGAGGATTTGAATGAGAAATTAGACTACAGGCTGAAAAAGGAAAGCAGAATTTGATTCTGCTTCACTGTTTACTGAAATGGTATAAATGTTAGAACCAAAACAAAGATAATCAGACCACTTTGAGCTGTGCTGGCTGACGCACATCTCTCTTCCTGCCTTCTTAGCTGGATCTGTATAACTTCAGTAACTACTTTCCTACTGCTAACCCTCCATGGCCGATCTACCTTTGCTTATCTGGCATGTAAGACAGATAGTGGTATAAGATTGGGAAGTGGGAGAAGGTGGTAGGGTGGCTGGAAACCTCTCTTAGGGACCCTGATCTCTGGGATGGGTGTGGTGTTTATGTATTACCTTTTTTACTGTATATATCTGTAAATATCTGTTATATATTGTAAATATCTACTTGTATATTGTGCAAAGCTGTAAATATAAAGTTTCATTTCCTTAATTTCCAGCCGTCTGAGTCTACCCTGGGCAATTTCACAGTGTGGGGTTGCGGGGAACTCCCAAACCACCACACCAGTTTTTAATCCATCCCATTCTCTGCTATTCTATCCCACACTTACTGAGCTTGCTCACAAGGACGTTACGGCAAGCAGTGTCAAAAGCCTTGCTAAGGTCAAGGTAGACTACATCCATTGGTCTCCCTGCATCTGCCCATTTAATGACAGCATTGTAGAAGGCTATCAGAAGGGTCAAGCATGATTTCCCCTTGGTAAATCCATGCTGAATACTCCTGATAATCTTTTTCCCTTCTGTTGGACACTGGAAGAGAAGACTAAATGCTACATGTACTTGAACACAAACATCAAGAAAAAGTCATTACTCAAAAAGGATTCTTAACTCTGTCTTACAGATAAAGTAGAAGCCAGATTTTCTTAACTTCAAGCCTCTATAAGAATTTAAAAAAAGAGAATTACATCTTTACATACTCACCATTGTGCTATTTGCTTCTACATAGCTCAGATCAGGAACAGAGTTTTTAGCATATACAGAAATAGTGACTTCTCCTCCAGTCTGGTGCCAATCATGCCTGCATGGAACCACTTTCTTACCCTATGTAAGGAAAAAGGTACAGGAAAAAAAATAAAATTACTTTCAGGAGAAGTCTTACAAAATTAATCAGGATAAAATAGAATCATAGAATGGTCTGGGTTGGAAGGGACCTCTGAAGGTCATCTAGTCCAAACTCTCTGCAGTAAGCACAGGACTATTTTAATAGCAAATAAACAAGCCAACCTCATGAAGTGCAACAATACCAAGTGCAGGGCTCTGCACTTGGGTCAGGGTAATCCCAAGCACTGATATAGGCTGGGCAGTGACTGGCTTAAGAGCAGCC
Organism: Psilopogon haemacephalus; assembly: GCA_013396835.1. Lineage (NCBI taxonomy): Eukaryota > Metazoa > Chordata > Aves > Piciformes > Megalaimidae > Psilopogon > Psilopogon haemacephalus. The sequence goes on from VWZI01015478.1 coordinate 116,001, forward strand.
CTAGGGAGAGGGACTTTGGGGTGCTGGTCTACGAGAAGTTCAACACAAGCCACCAGTGTTCACCTGTAGCCCAGAAAGCAAATCACATCCTGGGCTGCATCAAAAATTGTGGCTAGCAGATCGAGTGAGGTGATTCTCCCCCTTTACTCCACTCTGGTGAGACCCCACATGGAGTACTGGATCCAATTCTGGAGCCTCTATTACAAGAAACATCTAGACATGCTGGAACATGTCTAGAGAAGGGCCACAAGTATGATCAGAGGACTGGAGTACCTCTTCTAAGACAGAGAGCTGGGGCTTGTTCAGTCTGGAGAAGAGATGGCTCCAAGGAGACCTTATTGTGGCCTTCCAGTATCTTAAGGGGGCCTACAGGAAAGCTGGTGAGAGACTCTTTAGGATGCTGGGTAGTGATAGGACTAGAGGAAAAGGAGAAAAACTGGAAGTGGGCAGATTCAGACTGGGTGTTAGGAAGAAGTTCCTCACCATAAGGGTGGTAAGACACTGGAACAGGTTGCCCAGGGAGGTGGTGAAAGCCCTAACCCTGGAGATCTTTAAGGCCAGGGTAGATGGGGTTCTGAGCAACCTGATCTAGTGTGAGGTGTCCTTGCACATGGCAGGAGGGTTGAACGAGATGATCCTTGAGGTCTCTTCCAGCCCTGATAATTCTATGATTCTACAAAACATAGCTAACAAAGGACTAGATCTTAAGTTCACAGGAGACTGCAAGCCCTCCTTACCTCTTCTTACTAAATGTTTCAGCCACTGATCCCTGCCAGGAATTACAAGTGAGAAAACCAACATTTATGACAGAACTATAGTGAAAAATGAGGACACTGTGATAGAAAAAAACCCACAACTATCTACTAAAAAAGAACCCCAAACAAAAAAACAAAAGTAGAAGTTATTTATTGGATTAACTTCCTCTCCAAGACTACACTTATAAGTCAGGTTATAGAAAGAAACTGAACAAAGACAAATAAAAAGAAAGCTATGACTCCAAAAAAAGTTCACATTAGCAAAAAAAATTATTCAACATTACCCTCTGTTTTCTGATGCAGAGAAAATACATCATGAAAAAAAAAAAACAAAACACAAACAAAAAGGTAGTCAGCTAACTCCTCTCAGCTAAACCCATTATCTCAATATACACACTTTTAATGTACACAGTTTCTTCACATCTGGGTAAATTCTTTACAATACTCTTCTGCTTTACACTCACAACTTCAAGTTATTTTTAATCTCTGTTTTTCTGTATTTGAAAACAATTAAAACATGAAAATAAATCTTCAAAGCAAGCATAAATTCTATGGCTGACAAGTAGTAAAGGGCATGTGAAGCAACTGTTACAGAATTACTTTCTAGACTATGTTGTTATTTTCTTCTGTTAAACATTAATGGTTTTTGCAGCATCAAATCCATTTTGCCTCGGCAGTGGACAATATAATTGTAACAAGAATTTTGCATTCACTTGCATCCCAAGTGTAAACTAAAGTTCACATTCACTATTATGTTCTACAACATTCTCTAAGAATCTTTTTAAGCTGTGAATGGAAATATTTCACCTTGTAATTCTGCACTTTGTTCCCAACACCACAATGAATACCTACAAATTAAACAGATGCCCTCTCTATATTTGTTCTACTAGTAGCCAAATCAAAACACTCAATTAGATTCAGACTAGAAAAACGAACAGAATCGAAACTAGGCAGAAAGAGACCCTTCAATCCCTGCACTTCACCCATGCAATCTCGTTGCCTCCATCCCCTGCTGTACCTACTTGAAAACACAACTACTCTGAAGAAAATTGGAAGTACAGTTATTTTACTACAAAATATGTACAGTGCCTGTCTTAAAGGTCTTTAGGAAACACATTTAACTACTTTTTAAAAAAACGTAATATATATCAAATATATCTATATGGAATACCATTGACTTTCTTAAGTAAGGAAGCAAACAGAAGACTGCCCCTTTTTTTCTTCTGAACATTCAAAAACACTTCTACTACACATACTACTGAGAAAAAAGGTTGTAGTCTATTACAAGTGTCCTTCTACCACATATTAATTCAAAATACATTTCTCAGTCATCATGGTATGCAGAAGGATCCTCCATACAGAGGATCAGAGGTAGTGATCCATAACAGCTCAGTTACAGCAGTAATTCAATCAAGCCAGCTACAAAATGAAATGTTAGTGCTACTTACTGCATCTTTCTTAGTCCATACGTGCGTCCCTGTTGTGCAGCCTTCTTGAGCTAAAAAGGTATTGAAGTCAGATGTTTTTCTTTTACAACAGCTCCAATACTTCATCCTTGAAAGTTTGCAAAGTAATGAAACAATATTTAGGATGTAATTTATGGCGAATATGGTGAAGAAGAAATACAGAATGAAAACAAGGCAACACCTCAAAGCAGGAACACATTAAAAAAAGAAAAGTAAACTGAATACTAACCCTTCATGGAATATAGGTACACCAGAATGGTAAACACATACTTCTTCTGAGCTTTGTGGTCCTTCATAGGTCTAAGAAAGCAAACCATTTAAAATGTATTATTGTTACAGTATGTGGACCAAAGGAAAACACCAAAACAAAACACAACCCACAACAAAAACACTGAACAAAGTATTTACTCAGAAGCTTTGTAATAACCTAGATCTAATAGCTTGCTCCAGCTTTTAAAGTAACCCTTCAGCCTTCATTCACTGAAGCTTCCCTGGCACTCCTTCTAACAAGCTATACTTTGTTCAGTGGTATACATTAATGGTGACAGGATCTTTGCTCATAAAGGTTACTTTCTCTTTAAAAACACTCTGAATATCCAGAGAAAACAATTAGTTAATTAGAAAAGAAATTACTATGTGGAATATAAAGACTAATTTTGGTGCTCAAACTATTAAACCATCTTCTTAGAAAAATCCACAAAGGGAAGCATTAAATAGTAAGATCTGCAGATACTTCTGATCTAAACACATAATTCATAGAATCATAGAATCAGTCAGGGTCGGAAGGGACCACAAGGATCATCTAGTTCCAACCCCTCTGCTGTAGACAGGGACACCCTACCCTAGATTAGGCTGGACAGAGCCTCATCCAGCCTGGGATGGATGTTCCCAATTCAAGTGTTATCAGTAAGTCAGCTATCACCAATAATATATTTAACACGTTAAGTTGAAACACAACAGTATCATGGGTTTGGCAAGCCTACTAAGTAGAAGTTCAGGACAGGCATTAGAAGAGGTAATCTTAGACTTACTGCAGGCCCACTACAGAATGGACCATGTTTACTCGTACAAAACTATGTGTGCTCCTTAAGGCTTTCTTCCATTTCCAAATCAATTTGTAGTACATGAAAATGCATCCAAGAAAGAAAAACAAAACTGTGTACTTGGTTTAGCAGTCAGGTTTAAAAGTGGAACTTACTTTTGAACAGCCTGCATTTTTACATGCTGTCCCAATCTTGATTTCATCACCGTCTTCCTCTGTAAACAGAATTATATTACATAAAATAGCAACTGAATTGCATAGGGTGCTAAATACTTTGTTTTTATTAGGAATTCAAATGAGCTAAGGTGTATGTCAGAAAAAAACCAAACCAAACAACCAACCTGCTCTCACACTATTTTCTGCCTAGCACTGAGGTCTGCCAGAAAGGTACAAACAAACAGAAATTATGCAAACATGCCAAAAGCTGTATTGCCTATGCATCAGATTGTAGGCTCTACACCTTTACACTACTTTAAGCAGGGAAAAAAAAGAAACAAATCACGGATGAAGAGGTTTGTTATTACAATCATAGAGGGAGAGATCAATCATTCATCTTGCTTAGTTTGGTAAAACTAAGAATGTAGAATGCTTCAACTGCTGTATATAAACGTACACAAGAAAGAATCTGGATACCAAGGAAAAAGAAGAGCTAAGTGACAGCTTTGGCACAAGAGCAAGAGTACAAAAAGTCACAAATGTAGACTGAAATCAGAAAGTATTTCTTACAGAGCAGTGTACCTCTGGAACCAAGTTCCAATTAAAGAGTGGAAAAAAGAGGGAAAACAGATGGAGGTGAATCAGAAGAATTTCACCAGTTTAAGGAAGGCTTTAATATGACACCATGTTTGCAATGACATGAGTGGAATCTATTTCCTGGTAACTCTTCCAATCAGTCAGAAATCAACGTTCCCATCATGTCCATTTGAACCAGGAAAATTTACAAAAACTAGCAGTTCAATAAATTTTAATGGGAATATACCATTCCCAACACCCAAGTCTGTATATTGTTCACATTTAAACAGTCATTCCCTAGGCTGTAAAGTATTTCCCAAACTATTAAGAACATAATTATTTCCCAGATTAAGAACATAATTACATGAAATAATGAGTTCAAAAACAACAACAAAACCCAGCATTTAACTTATCTGTGTGATGAGTACCATCGTAATCTCCCTATACTCTTACCTTTTTTCTCTTCACTTTCTGATGACAGTCTCAGTTTATCTAGCGCTTGCTTGAGGGAAGCTGATACCTTCAGCTGCAATTTGGTCATTGGTTCATCTGGGCTAAAATAAGTCCATGTACTCATGTCAGCTTCATGAGAAATAACTTACAAAAGACTACAAAGTAGTAACCTTTAATCTTGATACCATGCTCTTCCTGTCCAATCTCCCCTACAACAACCAAATTAGGTTTGTAAATGGCAGTTCTTACTGCTTATGCAAAAACCGAATTTATAAAGCAGTCATGGCTTTCAATAAGAAAACCTAAATATTCTACAACAATAAAAGTAAATCAGAGATAAATGAATCTAAACACAGGCACCTTAAAATTACTTTTTATGACTGCTTCACTAACGTGAACTGCTAGTGGCATTCTAAGCTATGAGGTTTTAAGATTGCAGCCTTTGTTTTCTGGTAAAACTTGAGAAATCCAGTACTACCTTGTCCTAACCAAAATACTTGTATCTCAAAGTAACATTAGAACGGCTACTAAATACAAGCTCTTTTAAAATAAAATTGGGAATTTTTACACTATGCAAAGAAGATTTATCTTGGTCAGCTTACCACAGATTTGGCAAAACTGAATTTTATATATACTTTACCTTGGTCTTTTAATTGTTTCCAATGGTTTTGGTGCCTGAATAATGTGTTCTTGAAATCTGGGCTTGAGTTCAGCTAGCTCCTTTCGTTCAGAAGTAGTTTTGACTTCTGGTTTAACTGGCTCAGGAGGTTTCTCACTGTTATGGAGACCTTTTGTACAGCCCTATTGTGGAAAGCATATCTTTATTTTACTATAAAACATAAAAAACTGCAACAAGTTCTCTTGATTTATTTTCTCAGCCCCATCTTGTCCTTTAGCACATTCTAAACATTGGCTGCAAAGGAAATCCTACATCTAAAGAAAAAGTGTGCACTTTCTGTAATCAAGCAAAGCAAGAAAAATAACCTTCCTTCGCTGTTAACAAGCATCTAAATAGGTTTTGATAGAAATAATTTTAACCAGTAAAGCTTGAACATAAAGCACAACTTCAACGTTACATCAAGATGAATAGTGCATGTATGACTTAAGACAGTGTTAACAAAAGTTGGCAAATTCCAAAAAATATAAGCACGCTCTACCATTTACTATTTATCGCTGTCATTTGACAAGTATAAAAATTATAAATAATCATGAGTACATACCACAATGCTTAAGAAGTCAGAGAAGTCTGTTGTTCTTCTCTTACAACATGACCAACCCTATAAACAGTTTGTGGAATAAAAGCAAAGCAAACATGACTACCTTGCTTGGCAACAACTTATAAAAACCAAAAGGCTAATTATATTCCTTTACAAGATGTAGCACATTATGATTAGAGATTTTATTTTTCCCTCTCTTTGGACAGTATAACCACCATTGCATTTCAAAAAGCCAGAGACAGCTGACATTTCTAGCTCACTCATGCTGCCTTAAACAGTAAGCTTGCTAAGTGTGTGGCAGTATTTGCATAAGTTAGGTGCCAACTTGGTACAACAGAAAGCACAAATGTTACTTTATCTCAAAGTAGCATGCAAGCAAAACAAAGAAAAGATACACCTGAGACCAGCTCACTTGTAGAATGTACAAGCCCTCCCTTCCTAAAATGATGGGGATTTTTTTCCTTAAGCACTGGCCAAGATTTTAAACTGTTTACTTCCCACCACAAAGCCAGATAGCTGCACTGCATAGCCATTTATCCAGCTACATCAATCAAGAGCACTTTTGATGATATAAAAAAGAAATCCAATTTTATAGAAAATTATATTGCCACTGTGAATAATGTATCCTAGAACTTGAACATTATTAAAGACAACAGTTTGACTAAGAAACACACCATTGCTTTGAGAGCTTCAGCAGTGCGATATAAAGTAAGTTAGGTAGGTAGTTCAAAAATATCCTCAAAATATTAGCTATTTCCATAGTTGCAAGAGGAAGAGGGAACAAACAGGTTTTACAGGTAACTAATTTCTGCCTTTTTAATGAGGTAGAAGTTGTGTACACCATGTTATGAGTACAGCTACAATTTTCTACCAAACAAGCCACCATAGTCTAAGTAACTGTGTCATATTTGACCCAAGAGCATCTGCTGCAATGTGCCAGTGGCACACAATAGCCAGTTCCAGAGTCATGGGCTGCAAATTGGGCAATAGCTCACAGAAAACATGCCAGCCAGTACATGCACACAAGCTTACCAGAGCCTGAAAGACACGCCATTATGGAACATGGGTGAGATGCATTGTCAATAGAAGCAGTTCCTAAAGCTTGGTTAAATAGCAGTTTGGTGTCCTAAGAAAGGCCACTTAAACTACATATGTATTAACACAGTAAGCAGAGTCAGGCTCTATTTCTAGATGTCAGATTTCTAACTGTACACAACTGAATTGTTAGAATGATTTCCTGAACTGTTTTGGCAGCTGTATCTCAAATTACTCACTTTGGATATGTTCAGTAGATTTTGAAATAGGCAATGAAATATAACAAATATGGACTTTGCAGTTGGCCTAAACACTGCAAACCAGGCACAGGTATTTAATTCACTACTGAAGATGTATCCCAAGAATTCTGGACAGGCATGGGTAACCAATCTGAACTTTACCAATACTCTCATTTGGCCAACTAACAAACACAATTATTCTTCACAGTAGGCAAATGTTACATACGGATTAGTGCTCTAGCCACGTAAGACCACAAGCAGCTGGTCAGAATTCCAAGCGGGTTAATTAACTGAGAGGATGACACATCTTAATGCTTCCAAAGACCTATTCAGGAGACCTAATTAAACTGTTGAGGCATCTTAAGTTAGCCATTAAGAAATGTGTCATACAGACTTGCAGAACATTTAGACCATAAGTACAGTCTTCCAATTTCTTCAGGTCTGAGCAATTGTGCTTTTCTAACTTCAAGGAGTTATTCAAACAAGGCAGGTTTCTGCAACACTGAAATATTTTTAATTAAAAGGAAAAAGCAAGAATAGTGTTTTACATATCTGGGAAAAGGCATAATTCTTACAGGACATTTGCATACTTACTTTGAGAGCATCATGAAAAACTGGTACACCTGGATGATATGTGCATGAATCTAGAAGAAAATTACTATTATTAATACTCAGGAATATCAAGAATCTTTATTCATCTGACCACAAACCCAGAGAATAATCATGTTTGCAATTCATGTTTGCCATGATCTAAAGGAAAACAGACTCCACAGAACAAGCTTTCTGAGTACATATGGTAAACTCCAACAGTCGATACTTTGTCTTTTGTGTTATACAACACAAACTAAACCCCTTGCATCTAAGGCAACCTTCCACTTCCAGATGGTGCGAGTAAATTCCTATAGACCACTCTCTTCCTTCACCAACAATTAGTACTTACTGGTAAGTCAGCAAAAATAAAACTATGATCACCCTAAGATAAAAAATGCTGGTTTATATAAATACATGTATTTGCACCTGATCAAGGTCTTCTATCTAGAAGCTTTCCATTAAAAAATTCTCTTGACACAGATCTTTGAGTTCATTATTTTAGGCATGATAATTAGTTTGTTGTCTGTCTTCAATGTTTGTAGCATCCAAGGCCACTTAAGGACCTAACCCACAGGCTAGTCTTCCATACACAGTTTAGACATGTCAATACTATTAGTTACTAACAGCTTCTGTACCAACTAAAACAAAACTTCCATTAACAGAACAGTTTATATTAGCGGTTTATATTTATATTAACATTACAACTTTTTAATGTATCAACTGCTCTTTTTTTAGTCAATATATTTTATTAAAGTGTAATGTAATTGTTTTGATTATATAAATTCTCTTTGACATATACTGCATAGAGAATGGTATTATGACCTGATCCTAAAAGTGATGGGAACCATTCGCTATCTTTAAGTCTTTTTGTTATTGTTAGAAGTAGCTAAAAGTGACACAAACAGTATCAAGTTTTATAATAAGCCTCCTAAAACAGAAGAGTGAAAAATATAAAATGCACATCATAGTAAACAAGAGAAAAATGAAAAAATAACTTTATTAGTAACTTACCTATAGAGTAAAAAAAAAAAAAAAAATTTAAAAAAATCAGGAATACATAGACGTTCAAGTAATCTTGCTTAGTATAATTTAGTTTAATTTCATATTCACAATAAAGGCACCACTACAGTCTGACAGACACCACTTCCCACCTTAAGTCAAAAGGCACATATTCTGTGACATTACTGCTTCAGCAAGATTGATAAACATTTCTATGAACTTTTTCTTCAGCTTCAGGATTAAAAGGTTAACACTGGTAAACCTCAGGAAATTTTTTTTTAAAAGTGGCTCTTTTGTATAAAGAGCTCAGGGCTTCACTGCTGAAACAAGTAAAAATAATAATTGAGATCATTCTTTCCCAAAAGAATGAAGTTGTGTCATACAGGCATCATGACAGTAAAATTAATTTTTGCTGCAAACAGTACTTATTTCTGAATCAGAAGATGTAAATGAAAAATTCTAATCCCTTACAAACATGTGGGTTTAAATGAAAGAGATGCTGGTCATCAGTGCAACATTTTCAGAGATCAAAACCATTTTACAATCAATCAACTCGAGGGCATCTCTCCTCCAGCTCACAAATCAAACACACACAGGCATCTATTTGTCCATCTGGCCAATGTAAATCCTTTTTCCTTGCTCCCTGAAGATTCTGCAGGAGGTACATCACAGATCAAAGGACAGCCCACTTTGCAGCTATCTCATCAGGGCTCTGCATGTTCCACAACAGAAGATGCTGAGACGAGAAGCTCTGCAATGCCTCAAGCTGAGACAGTGGGAGTTATCCACCAAGAGGTCTTACCACCTGTGTACCAGAGGCCAGTAAAACAACTGTTTTTCACCCATATTAAGCCTAATAGCTTACTGCAGGGAACTTAACATCTATAAAGTATCCCATCTCAGATTAGGTCAGAAAGAACAGGAATTTAGGATACACAGATAGTCATCTACACAGTTAAAAGCATATTCTATTTCTGATTTGTCTGACTTCAGATTCTAACCTTTCACTGCTAGTCTACGTTTTCACAAAATCAAGTTACCTCTCCACTGCTGTTAATACCTTTCCTTAACCAGGAAAAAAGTAAGGTTTTCCAAAGCAAGTAATTTCTCTCTCATCATCAGATAATTTCTGGAGGTGCAAGTACCACAGATTTTCAGATTATTTTTCTTTAATGCTGATTTCACAAACCAATCTCACTCTCACAATGCACACACTGCTGTTGTTACCTTACTCCTACACTCTTGCTTACTGACTGAAGCACTTTATTATTTTTTTAAATGTCAAAGTAGAAAACGGTAAAGATACTCAAAGTTGGAGGTATTCACAATGAAATCTTGAAGATTAAGTGAGATACCTGTCTATACACAACTTGCAAATGAACCTGCTCGTCCGTGGAAGCACTTCAATACTTTGCAAGTTATGCTTTAAAACACCAAAGCAATGAAGGGTCATTCAACTTGATGAACTTCATTCAGTACGCTGAGGAAGTTGAGGTTAAGTGTCTACTGAAGCTAGGAAGTTAATTCCACTGCATTTCTCACAGTGTTCCAAAAAAAAAAAAAAAAATTCCATACAAGACAGGGCAAACATGAACAGGACAAACATGGTATGGCAAGAGCTTATAAATTATTCATAAAGAAAAGGCTCATCCTGAGAAACAAAGCCAGGAGGGGAAAGCAAAGGATCAAGGGTAGACTTCATAGCAACAGAGTTTGAACTGCATGGACCAGACAAGGTTAAAGAAAATCAGGTAAACAAATTCCAGAAACCTAAGGTATCATTTCTTTCGATCATATCTCTCAGTTACACTACCCCAGAAATACATAAAGTAAGTATTCATTGGCTCTGTGATGACGTTTCTCCTGCAGGTTCAACATCACAACTTTGATCTAAGGAAAAAAAGTATAAACAAACACAAGAGTATGTGTTGCTGTTCTGGCAATGGGCCAAATAAAACTGCACTAAGAAAGATCTAAATTATAACCTCAGAAAATAATGATTTTTTAAAAAAAGTTGCAGTACAATGAAGAAATTGAGGCAAAGACACAAAATACACCATTTCAGTCTGATTTTGCATGCCATGTTTCCAATTGCCATTAAGTTGCACTGATTTTAAGCTTGTGTCAAAAGTGTGGATGCATTACCTCATAGAGGTTTTAGTGACAAAATTTGAACATTTATACTGTCATTCACAGGTTAAAACAAGAAGATAATTAAAACCTTACTATCACTTTTAAGTTCTCCCTTCAATGTCAGATGCTGTACAAGTGTTTAAGAGTATGGATTAGTTAGTAGTTAACATATATAAAATGCATGTGAAATTTGCACCTTTCCAAGCATGCCATGGATGAATTCATAACTGTGCATTCACTCACAAATGTGCAGACATATCTTTAATGCCTTCCCTCGGGCTGTCTTTATGAGGCATACAGTTCTTCATGTCAGCCAGTTGCCTCTTGCTCTTTTTTTTTTAAAGAGTTTCTACCAAAAATTCATGCATGTATTATTTCAGCCATAAGATTTTGAAGGCAGGATTAATGGCCTCTTAACCAATCATTACTACGGGAATATACTGCAGGCTGAATGTAAAGAAAAAAACCTGGAAGATCAAAAATTCCTTTGGGTCTAAAAGACCTTATTTTCTACCTATTTTAAGAAAACTTACTAATAATATATTTATCCTAAGACTATTACGTTATATTGGTATTTAACTCAGTATTTTGGAGGCAAATCTGTTCTGAAACACAAACATTTGAACTTGACAGCCAGACACAGCTATATGTAGATTTAAATGCCTAAGTAGTCACCCCATTGACCTTTGTGAAATTTAGGGATGCTAAAAGTTATAATCACTCTAATTCCACAGAAAATATCAAACTTGGTTTTCTAAACTGGTCTGTGAATAATTATGGTTACCTTCACAAGTGCTTAGTCTAGGATACAGTAAGCCAGTAAGCAAGTCACTTGACATAACTTCATCTCAAGAAGATTTTTCCTCACCCTAAGTACTACAGTGTTAGTAAAAGCCCATGTCAATCAGATTGAGTCTAATACAATGTGATCACAAATACAGGGACACATGGTAAAGTGATGCTTTTATAAGGAGTAATAAGGAATTTTCAATATAAAAACCTCCATCTGCTTTGCCTTTTGGGGCGAAGGGCTTGGTGGGCATGTTGGTGGAAGGGCTCACTAAATGGAAGCGTTGCACAACTGTGCCTGCTTTTGCTGTTAATAACATTAGCAAGTCTGACTCCAAATGCTCTATTTGGAAATACTTAGAAAGCACACACAATTTATGCCACGTTTCCTGATCACAGAATATGCATGTGCTAGAACAAGTTAGTCTACTTATAATCTTGTGGGTCACTAAAAGTTAAGCTCATGCAAAAAGGCCATTCTGGAAATTCAGCCCACAGTGGTTTGCAAACCAGTGGAGGGCAAGCCTACTGAGATGACCTTTTTGCAGCCTTTGTGAAATTATGAAACCTAAAATTATAGCACTCAGTGTCTCACCAGGAATTGGATTCCCAGTATACTCACGTGAAGCACTGCCAAGTGCTCACAGCCATGCCAGTACTGGACTAGATGACCTTTAAAGGTCCCTTCCAACCCAAAGCATCCTATGAGTCCATGATCACAAGCTACATTTAATTACCTGTTGTAAGTTCACATGCTACAATTAAAAAAAAAAAAAAGAGTTGTTACTTGCAGTGCATGCAACACCCACAGAGGCCTTCAAAAGAACAATGTCTGTTGCTTAAGGCCTCCAGTTTCCACCTCTAGCACGTGACAGTAATGTACAGAACTGCTGCTCAGTGCCTTTCTTCCTTCATACTGCTGTGAGCTGTTTCATTAGTATAGAAGAGCTTCAGTGCCAGGCTCACTGCCAGCCCTGCACCTCCGCATTAAAGGGGCAACTTCGCTGTCCAGTTGCCGTTGAACCCATAGCAGCCGGCAGCATCACTTTACCACACCAGACCCCTACACCCCGACAGCTACAGAAAGCACCACACAGATTTCCCTGAGGAAAAAGGGCCCAACGTCTTAAAGAGGCAGGCGAAGGTGGGAGGGTCACACACACACAACCCTAGGCAAGACTCCTGAATCTCAGTGCTGACCATCCCCAGAGGCCCGTGTGACAGCTCTGCACCGCGATGTGGCTCCACCAGCAAGGGCGGTCATAGAACACCGCCGGCACCCCGGGCAACTCGGGCCGCCCCTCAGACCTCCTCTGTAGGCCCCTCGTAAACCCTCCATGACCCTCCCTCATAGAAAGGTGTTTTGAGATCATCCAGTCCAAGCCCCCAGCTAACCATATACGCCTATAGGAGGCTGCACAGGACCGCGTCCAGGCGGGTTTTGAAAGCCTCCAGTGAAAACTCCACAATCTCTCTACCTCTCTGGAAGCTTGTTCCAGTGCTCTGTCACCCTCACATCCCTCAGACCGAAAGCCGGGGAAGGCGGGAAAAGCGGAGCAATGAGGTAAGAATCTCTCGTCCCCCCTCCCCCTTCATCACTTTTCTCCTCCGCTCTCACCCTCCTTGTTGGTTTCGGGGTCGAAGCGCTGTCCGCAGCCCCGGTTGTAGCAGAGCAACGACATGGCGACTGAGCAGCTCCCACCCCTTCCTTCCCCACTGCTGGGAGCCCAGCGGAGTCCGGCACGGCGGGACACAGCACCAGGACGCAGCAGCCGGAAGCCCGACAGTGCCGAGAGGCCGGGCCCGCTCGCTCAGCGGAAAGAGCCGGCCGGAGTCTTCCGGAAGCTTCACGAAAATTCGGAGGAAGGGGAGAGCGGGCAGGCGCCACTGCGCAGGCGCCGCTGCCCCTACCAGAGTAAGAGAGGAGGAGGAGGAAAAAGGCTCAGAGGAAGGTGCCCGGCGGCAAGATGCGCAGAACGCATGCGCACGGCGAGGCGGAAGCGTGCCGAGGCGCGCATGCGTAGTGTAGCGGGGCTGAGTGGAGTTGCCGGGCGATGGTGTCAGGTGAAGTGGGTGTTATTAGCTGTGGGTGTCTCTGTGGTTGGCTGGTCGCTCCAGGGTTTGTGACGGGCTAACTTTTAAGCTGCCTCAGTCGGAGGAGCACTCGGCTTCCTACGGTGCTCCCAAGACTTTATCGGGTCGGGTCGGTCTGGTCTGCTCATGGCCCTGTCTGGGGCCTGGGCGTGCGGCGGGTGGCTGGTCGCAGCTTACCTGACCGTAGAAGCGGCTCTAGAGTCTGCTTTTCTGCGGGCGGGAGCCGTAAGGAGGCGGCGAGCACCTCAGCCCGTGCCCGGTGCTGTTGCTGTGCTGACGGGGGCGATGATGGTTAGCCTTTGGTGAATTTTCAGCTTTTTTTTTTTTTTTTTTTGAGAGTGCAGATTATCCAAGACACTGCAAAAAGAATTTGGCCTTATAAAGACCGTAACTAAGAAACCAGATGCTGACCTATTAAATACCGATGATACATGTGAGATTAAAAAAAAAACAACTACTTTTGTGAGCATCGGAAATGACTGTGAAAAAGATTTATTTTTGCTTTCTCTCGGTTCCCTTAAACGTTATGTAGGATGCTGACTAATTTACGTGTCCTCTATTGTGCATAAACTTCCTTGATGTGTTATAATAGTTTGGACATAATAGCTGTCTATGTTTCTGCAGGCAAATACAAAGTTATTTCACCTTGTTAAACATCCTACCATGGAGTTAAAACAAACAGAGATGTTTAGGTCTTTGTGTGGGATATGACAAATCCTGAAGTGCATGTGCAGAGAATAAGCAGGTTAAGTGATCCTTAAAAGTGCTCCTTTACAAGGAGTTTGAGGTTGCAACAAGGATAAACAGGAGACTGCTTACAATGTAGCCCTAAACTGCAAACAGGTAATGTGAAATATATTCATTGCCTGTCTTACATAAAAATTCACATTTGCCTGAGCTGTCAAATACCAAGTGCTTGATTCTGAAGTTCACATGGAGGTGTGTTGTGTTGCAAGACAGGGTAAACTACTTCATTTTAAGCTGAAAAAAACCCTTTTTTGCTATTTGCCAGGAGCATTTTAATGTGTAAATACATAGTGACAATAACAGCTTGAAAGTGGAAGACTAAAGCTTTATGCTTCCCTTTTCATACAGAAATAAGTAGTTTCTGTTTGTTGGATACCTTGTTTTATAAGGAGAAGACTGATGGAAGTGTTTCTTAATTAAAGTGGGTGTATTTTACATTGTAATTGTAGGGCCAAGAATTGTTCTGGAATCTAGAAATTCAGTTTACTGTCAGTGAATAAAAATTCATATAATAAAAGTGAATTATAACCATTAAACCAGTTTTGTGCTGTTGCAGTCACTGTGGTTGGACTTAATTCATAGTAAGCAAGCATGCTTCTGATTTAAAAGGAGTCAGTGTTATTTGGCTTTGTACAATGCATAGAAGTTACATTCTGCAAAGGCAGCATCAATTTCTGTTCTGAGAACATTTGTACAAATATTTTAAAAGTTGTTTTACTAGCATGGTATTTACTGGATTAGAGGGAAACTTTCCTATTACCTTGGTAATGGGGTTTGGTTCAAATGATCACAGAGAAAACTAAAATTTGAAATCCAGATAGCTGTGCAAAAGTATCACATGGTAGTATTTCACAAGTAATAACTTTCTCACTGGTCTGGAAACATGTCTTTAGGTCTTCCAAAACCAAATCCAACGAGAATGTATGTTTCATGGTTCAAAATTATGTAGTATATCACATTAAAGAAAATGAAAAACTAATATGAAACTCTCTTGTTAATTTGAACTATGCACGTAATGGGTTCTCTGAAGGTATCTGTTTTTCTCTGTATGCGGTATCAAATGGAATGAGTTTTTTGTTTCACAGAACAGCGTACAAGTGAATATTGGTTTGTATCTGAGTCTCTTGAAATCACATGTACTGCTGTAGGGAATGGAACAGATAGATTGACAGTACACAATAGTTATAGCACTCTGTCTAGCTTCAAAAGGCTGTTTCTATGATTGATAGGAAGGCCTAAGAGATTTTCAGCCCAGTTTTGAAAATGTAGAGATTAACTTGTTCAACTAAGGCTTAGATAATTGTTTTTTTATGTGCATAGTAGACTTCCAAGCTTCTTTTTTTCCTGTATATGTTGTGTAGAAATCTATTTTTAATTGAGGTTTGGAATGATAAAGAGTAGCTAATTGTCACTAGATTTTTGGTACTGAGAATTTGAACCATGAAACATACTATACATTTTCTGATTAAATTTGTCTTTTATCTTCAGTTGCAAAGTCTTCCAGAGTGCTAGACAGTTTTTTATGTTGTCTTCAATGTAAGCCAGCAATGTGTGCTCACACCCTGGAAGGTCAACCGTAGATGAGGCTGCATCAAAAGATGTCTGACCAGCAGGACAAGGAAGGTGATTCTCCCCCTCTATTCTGTGCTCCTGAGACCTCACCTGGAGAATTGTGTCTAGTTCAACAAGACCAAGTGCAAGGTCCTGCATCTGGGTCGAGGCAATCCCAAGCACAAATACAGGCTGAGTAGTGCCTGGCTGGAGGGCAGCCCTGAGGAGAGAGACTTGGGGGTGCTGGTGGACAAGAAGCTGAACATGAGCTGGCAGTGTGCATTTGCAGCCCAGAAAGCCAACCAGATCCTGGGCTGCATTAGGAGAAGTGTGGCCAGCAGGTCAAGGGAGGTGATTCTCCCCCTCTACTCTGCCGTGGTGAGATGCCACCTGGAGTACTGCGTCCAGTTTTGGGGCCCCTATTACAAGAGGGATGTGGAGATGCTGGAGCATGTCCAGAGAAGGGCCATGAGGATGATCAGAGGGCTGAAGCACCTCTCCTATGAGGAGAGACTGAAAGAGTTGGGGCTGTTCAGTTTGGAGAAAAGGAGGCTGTGAGGTGACATTGTGGCCTTCCAGTATCTGAAGGGGGCCTATGAAAAAGCTGGGGAGGGACTTTTTAAGCTATTAGGTAGTGACAGGACTAGGGGGAATGGAGCAAAGCTGGAGGTGGGGAGATTCAAACTGGATGTGATGAGGAAGTTCTTCACCATGAGAGTGGTGAGAGCCTGGAATGGGTTGCCCAGGGAGGTGATTGGGGCTCCATCCCTGGAGGCCAGCCTGGATGAGGTTCTGGGCAGCCTGATCTAGGGCAAGGTGTCCCTGCCTATGACAGGGGAGTTGGAACTAGATGATCCTTGTGGTCCCTTTCAAGCCTGACTGATTCTATGATTCTGGGGCTCCCAACATAAGGACATCAGTTGGAGTGGATTTAGAGGAGGACCACAAAGATGATGAGAGAGCTGCAGCACCTCCCCTATGGGGACAGGCTGTGTGAGGAAGTGCTGTTCAGCCTGGAGAAAAGAAGGCTTTGAGGAGACTTTATAGCAGTAGTACCTGAACAACGCCTGCAGGAAAGCTGGGGAAGGACTTTTTGCAAGGGCTTCTAGTGATAGGATGAAGGGGAATGGCTGTAAACTGGAAGAAGGTGGGTTTAGACTGCGTATTAGAATAAATTCTTTACAGTGAGGGTGGTGAAACACTGGAACAGGTTGCTCAGAGAACTTGAAGATGCCCCTTTCCTGGAAATGTTCTGAGAACAGGTTGGACAGGGCTTTGAGCAATCTGTTATGACAGGATGAGGAGTAATGGGTTTAAACTGGCAGAGGGGAGATTTAAACGGGATGTTGGGAGGAAGTTCTTTATAGTGAAGGTGGTGAGACACTGGAACAGGTTGCCCGGGGAGGTTGTGGCTGCTCCCTGCCTGGAGGTGTTCAAGGCCAGGTTGGGTGAGGCCTTGAGTGACCTGTTCTAGTGGGAAGTGTCCCTGTCTATGGCAGGGGGTTGGAACTGGATGATCTTTGAGGTCTCTTCCAACCTAAACCATTCTATGGTCTAGTGGAAGGTGTCCCTGCCCATGGTAGGGGGATTGAAACTAGATGATATTCAAGGTCCCTTTCAACCCAAACTATTCTATGATTCTATATTGTACTTGTTACTTCACTATTTCTCAGGTATCTCAGAGTATCTGTGTTCACGTAACATTTTCAGTTATATTTACACATGCTTTTTTCTATCACATTTGAAATTAAACACATAAAATATGGAGGCAGTGTTCTACAATGAACAGACACATGAGAATGCACTGTATGGGTTTGGATAGATTTTAAAAGTTGACAGGAAATAATCTTTAATAGCCAATCATATTGATGGTAAGAATGCAGTATTTTTTTTTTCAGTATAGATGATTACATAATGTCAGAAATACTATTATTGAGAGGAATTTTGAAGAAATTCTAGGGAAGGTTAAGGCTTGATCATAGTTGGCAAATTCTATGGAAAACTGCCACTTTTGATAGAGGGTCACTGAGATGAACAGGGATAGGAAAAATCAATGGCTAGTAAGGGAAGCTGCACATGTATGTGCAATGCAGAAATCAGATGCACTTTTTAAAGAGTAGTGATGATTGGTACGATTGCTGTTATTTTTCCATCACTGGTAGATTTAAATGAATGGTTGGTTTTGTATGGTTTCTATTTGTTATCTATATGTGCATAAACATATATAGAAAACAGAGTGTCTTTCAGATTATATATCTGAGACTGGAATTGCTCCTTGAAATTCCTGTGCCTTTTTATTCAGAAGAGTCAAATCAAACAATCAGATGTTGAAAATGAGTTTCTCTTGTGGCAGAGGAGTTCAATCTCTTTTCAGAGAAAATAATTTTTAATTTGAGATTGATTTTCCTCAATCTGGACCAGAAGATTGTCACAGAGACATGTTCATTGTGACAATGTTTTCTCCTAAACCCTCTCTGCTTTCTCCAAAGTGGTAGCTGGACAAATTGAACTAGTACAACCAGGAATGTGTGTTGCCTCCCTGAAGGTGACAACTGTCATGTGAAGCATTCTCCTCCTTCACACTTCCCACCACACAATATTATGAATTGCAGTATTCTAAACATATATGTTCATCAAAACAACAGTTCAACACTATAAGGACTTGGTATGGAAGCCAAGCAGGAAGCCTCTACAAAGAATTGTATTTGCTGCTTTGGACTGAACAGGTAGGTGAAATGAACAGAACATGATGTTGACTTCTGTCTAAAGAAGGCAATACTTTGTCAAGGACAGCTTTAGTCAGGCAGAAGTGGTGTGTGTCCGTTGTGCTTTAAGCTTGAAAATACCAGGTCTGGTGTATGTTAGTAATGTTATCCTCTGTCAGCAATCACTGCTAGGTAGCACATCCATGCACTCTTCTCCTGGACACTGAATTATTTCCTTGTATTTTCCAGCTGGTAACAGAGGGGTTTATAGCACCTTTGTTGCACAGAGAGAGTCTGTGCAAAGATTTCTTCTGCCAAAAGCCATCTTGAGTTCCTACCAGCCACAAGTCATTCCATCTCATTTATGGTTAATGGAACTTATGCAAGAGCTGGTCACAAAATTTCCAACCATTTGAAACAGCAGAGTTCACTGTAAACCCCAAATGTGTAAACAAGCAGCATGTTTCAGTTCAGTTCTTGAGCTGCACAATCTGCTGATTTGCTTCCCAGTTTGTTTGGTGGGAGGCCTTGTGTCCCACTATCTGCAAGCCAGAAATTGTTCATGCAGAATTGCTAATCATAGTATTGCAACAAATGTCTGAACTAAATCATTTTTTAATAAAACTGATAGGTAGTAGAGAGAAGATTGTCAAGATTCTAGCTCCAGGCTGTAGTTTCTGTGTGGGTTACCCCTGAATATTTTGGCTTCTCATAAGTTGCAAAGGACATTTTGAGCTCTCAAATTGCTTGGAACAGACAAGGAGTCCTTGAAATTTATAGCAATTCTGGAAACTCATTGAGAATCAAGGCAGGTAGCTCTGTTTCAGATCTGGAAATATCAAATTGTGAAATATAAATCCTTTATTTAGGAAGCTTAGCAGAGGTTTAAATCCTATAAAGCCCAGTAAATCAAAAGCCTGTAGAATTTGCAAGAAGCTGTCTAATTCAACCGAATATGCTCAGATTTGATGGGCAGAACTTCGGAAAACATCTCATCTCAGGGAAAAGTAGACTGACTAGCTCTTTAGGAGAACACTTTTCCTCTTCCTTCTGATTGCTGTTGGGAACATATTTTAAATGCCAGTTTTTCCCAGGAGGTAACAAAGATTAAATAGCACCCGCTTCTAATAATCCACCTGAGTGCTTGTTGCTAAAGCATGGCTTGAATTTAAGTAGATGCTTCATTAAGGCTCAGCGCCGGCCTTTAATATCTGGCTATAGCATAGCTTGCTGTGTGACCGTAAGAGTTGATTTAAGGCAGAATTTTCAAAGGTGTCATCTATGTAACCTAGGTGCCTGCATTTAATTTTGAAAGAGGCTTAGCCACTTCTGGCTGGATTCTCAAGGGGGCTTTGAGACCTAGAAAACGTTATAATTTTTAATCAGTTTTCAGAAGTCCTGATAAGGGGACTGGAAATTTCATTATTGAGTTCAATAGGATATGGATTAAGTCTAAATAATACCTTGATACCTCTGCATTTAAATTTTTCTATGCCTTTGACCTAGCCGCAGAGAGCAAAACCTCTTTGATGCAATCTGTACAGCCATTTTGTAGAGTGGTACTTTGTAATAGCTTGCACTGATGTGTGTAATATTATGATCTTTTTCATCCTTCTTGCAGATGAAACAAGGATGAAATACAACAGAATCTGTGAATAATTAAAGATAATGGTAATGATGAAATTTTAAAAGTTCTTCTCCCTAGATGAGAGAAAATACTCAGAAAATCCATGTAGGTACACATAGTATGCTAATGCCAGGGCCCAAATGAGCTTGGAAATAAAGTTGATAGATTGCGTGAATACTGGTGGGAGAAGAGCAAAAACCTCTCATTCTCTGGAGACTTTCAAAACCCACCTGGAGGTGTTCCTGTGCAACCTGGTCTAGATGAACCTACTTTAGTGGATTGTGGAGGCTGGACTTAGATGATCTCTGGCGGTCCCTTCCAATTCTGTGAAGACTAAATTTAGGTCAGCTACTTAAAAGTTACAGTGTAGTAACACTTTTATTTTGTGAATGTTTTCACAACCACCAGACTTAGTGTTGGAGCTTGCATTTACCCTGCTCCAGCTTTTCCCTTCTTTTTTTTTCCTGGAGGGAACTAACAGAAGTAATCTGCTAAAGGAGAATGCAGACCACCTGTTTGAGCAGCAGCAGAGACTTGCATTAGAAGAAATGGCCTGGCATTAGTTATGGAAAATACAGCCTTTATTCTTGTGTTCTTCATTCATTTGATTACTGCTATTTGTTCAGCATTGCCAGATTCATTCAAGGTGCTCTCTTGAACAGTTCCCCATATCAGGTGTCATTTAAAAAATAGCATTATTTAAAACATTTAAGTATCATGTTTTTGAGCCTTTACTGTTACAGCTTCAGCTTTTTTTCCACTGAAGGCTGGATAGTTACTTAAGATCTGAAAGAAAAAGTGGTGATTCTCTTACTTCAGAAGTTTTAAGAATAAGTTGTGGCAACAGTGGAAAAGGTGGTAACACAGCTTGCAAGACTGATCTGGTTATACTCTTTCGTCATTCAATGCACTGCAAGCAATTGCATTAATGTAAAAACAGCTGTCCATCTTTGTTTATGTTGCTGTGAAACTAAATCACACATGCAAAAAGTGTGTAAAAGACTACAAAATTACCTTTTGTGAAGTATTGTTACAGTGGTGTAAACAATTACTTTTTCTGTTCATTGATAACTAAATTAAATAAATTTAATTGAATCAAAACACTTTTTAGAAATGGCTAAGAAGTTGAAAAAACATTTTGTTTTATGCCAAGAAGTTTAATTTTTCTTTGATAAATTTAAATTACAAAACAAATATTTTCAAGTAATTTCTAAAATGTCAACATGAATATTAAGGCTTTGCACCTTTTTTTTTTTTCTTTTTTAAATCAGAAAAGTTTGCAAACTGAAGGCATAACTTTTTTTTGGTGTGTATCTCTTATTTCTGTATTAAAGAAAATGTGGTAGTAACGTGAAGGGTGCAGACTGAAAAAACAGCAACCACGTTCGGAGATCAGTGTATGCTGGCTAAGTAAGTGTGAAGTATTTCTGTCAGCCAGAAGGTGGTAGCAGAATTCTCCTGTAACAGCTCTGAATTGTGTTCCAGCAGGCATTCTCAATACAAAGTGATTTTGAAATGCAGTTCAGAAAACATATTTTTTTTTCTCTAGCAGGAACAAATAGCATTGACTTTTTTTTTCATTTGGCAGCATCTTTGAGTGGAAAAGTGTCTGCACTTACGCCTGAGATGTCATGCGTCGGGAATGCATGTGGGATCTGTTACTTGGGTTTTGTCTCTGTTTTTTTGCAATTGTAATTATGTTTTTTGCAGACATTTTTAATGCCAAAGGGAGCCATTTATGGGTTGAAATGACAAGCGATTTGTTTTCCTCATGGTATTGAAAGACTGGGAGATGTCAGTACCATGAGAAGACCAGATAACACATTATTTCTATCCAGAGGAATCCTGTCATTTTTTCACAGATATGAACACAAATGCAGGAAATGTTATCCATCAACTGGGACTGATGCAGCGCCCCAGTCATACTCTTAGCAAATGTGAATTATTGAAGATGTGAAGGGATAAGTTCTGTTACTATTTTTACTACTTTGTGATGGACTTGTGATATTTGTGTGACCCTCTGATAAGTCTGTTCACTTCACAAGTAGTCATTCCTATTTCAGCAGACATACTCTTCATCACTTTGAGAAGCTTGTGAGGAATTGAGGCTCTGGAGCACAGCCCATCCCTCATTTTCTTCCAAACCATTGTGTGACAGCTCTGATGGTACTCGGTACTTCTCTGCAGACTTCTATAAGAAATTGTTCTGTGTCTTAGAGATAGTTTCTATGGTAACGATTGTGGCTTTTTTTTTTTAAACTTAGTGGATAGTTTAGAAATAAAAGGAACAAAGTTTTAATATGACATTAGGAAGAGTCATCACAATAAAATAAACTAGAAAAATATTCTGTGCTTGATCTATTTATCAGTAAATTGAAACAGCAAGTTCAAGAGAGCATCAGTTTCTGCCTGGCTTATAAGACAGGCAGTCTTGAGCTGCTGGAACTAATCAGGAAAGCAAAGGAATAAAGAAAGAGCCCCATAGCAAGTGCTGCCACACTTAGGAATTTTCAACTGGCAGTCTTTTTAGAATTAGCAGCTCTCTAGAGAGACTGTAGGTCACCTACCAAAAGTCTGGCAGAGAAAAAACATTGACCCGAGATTACAACAACAAAGTGTTATTTCAGTTTGCCCTTTCCATTCTTGTCCTTCACTGTATAAACCTAAAATTATTTGGGACAGTATGTGTAGAGCAATATATATGGAATTGGTAGTGGAGCAACAAGTACAGTGTTAGAATGATGAATCACAGAAGGCTAGGGGTTGGAGGGGACCTCTAGAGATCATCTAGTCCAATGCCCTGCCAAGGAAGGATCACCTAGGGCAGGTTACACAGGAATGTGCCCAGGTGGGTTTTGAAGATCTCTAAAGAAGGAGACTCCACAATGTCTCTGGGCAGCATGTCCCAGTGCTTTGCCATCCTCACAGTAAAGAATTTAATTCTCGTGTTGAGGCAGAACTTCCTGTGTTCCAGCTTATACTCATTGTCCCTTGTCCTATTACTGGGCACCTCTTGGAAGGCAGCAAAGGGGAAAAGGATCTGGGGGTCCTTGTGTCTGGGAGGTTGACCATGAGCCAGCAATATGCTCTTGTGGCCAGGAGGGCAAATGCCCCCAGTGATAGGAGGAGGGGCAATGGATGTTAGCTGGAGCATAGGAAGTTCCATGTGAACATAAAGAAAAACATCTTCACTGGGAGGGTGATAAAACATTTCAACAGGCTGCCATGGGGAGTTGTGGAGTCTCCCTTTCTGGAGATATTCAAAACCTGCCTGAATGCGTTCCTTTGTGATCTGGTATAGGTGATCCTGCTCTGGCAGAGAGGTTGGACCAGATGATATTTTGAAGTCTCTTGTAGCCCCTGGCATTCTGTGATTCTGTTAAAGTGGGTTGATGAAAGATGATGCAAAGGAAAAGATGCTGTTAATGGAGTGCTCTGGTGTTTTGTCAGTACTGTACAAAACCTCACATAATCCTTCTTTTTCTTTGCATTATAGATGGGGAAAAAGGCAACATTCATAAATGCTTCATAAATATGGGATTTAATTCAGCATAGTACTGAAGTGTACGGTGACTGCAATTTCAAACGTGCAGGATACAAAAGCATAATTTCTAGATAGGCACATATGAATAATTTATAATTCCTTTATCTCCACGTCTGTGCGAAGTCCTAATGAAATCCAAAGATGTCCCCATTTGCTTTTAATTGATACTTGGCATCTCCTCTGAGATTATTGTCTGTTGTTATATCTTATAATTCTGAATGACTACTTGCTGAAAAATCGAGCTTCTTTTAAGATGCTTTATGTTGGACACCAAATTAATTGGGGTATCTGAACTCTATTAGTCAGTTGAAACAACTTGGTCTCTATTTCCTGCCCTTACTGACTTATTAATGTGGTTGTGACAGGAGAGTGAGAGGGCAAAGAAGAAAATGTCAGTGGACAGCATTTCCATCTGAAGAGGAACAAACACCACTGTTCTTGTGAAGAGGCTGGAGTACACACACTTTCTGTAGAGTAACTTTTCTAGGGCTAAAATAAAAAGTGGAAAAGAAAACATTCTGTAGTGTCCTTTGCTGACCTCTTTGAATTTTTCCATTGCCAGCAGTGAAAGAGCAAGTGAGAGATAAAGTTGCCCAGCTACTGCTTGTCCTCCACACTGCTCATATTTCCCTTTATCCTGTCACGCTGATGAAAATTAAATCTGTAGCCTGTGTTTATTTAACTAAATAAATGAATGTGTCCATTGGAAGCTTTAAAAAGCATAAAAGCTGTGCAGCTGATCATATATAACCAGTATGAGAAAGTAAGCACTCAGACTGGTGGCACTGTTCATGTTGTTGGGCATGAGTAATTATAAATAGGACTAGGCAGCCAGTGACAGAATGAGGAGGGACAGTCTCAAGCTGCACCAGGGGAGGGTTAGGCTGGATATTAGGAAGAAGTTTTTTGCAGAAAGAGTAACTGGCCTTTGAAATGGGCTCCCCAGGGAGGTGGTGGAGTCCCTCTCTGGAAGTCTTTAAAAGCAGACTGGATATGGCAGTTGGTGCCATGATTTAGTAAATTAGATAATGTTGGATAGTAGGTTGGACTTGATGATCTCAAATGTCTCTTCCAAACTGATTTGTTCTATTTCTGCAGAAACTAGCAAAACCAAAATACTTGTAATTGAAGCTTCATGTCTGGCTTTGAATTCTTCAAAGCAGGTTGCTTAAGCATAAATCTATAACAAACATTAGTTATTGCATAAAGTAAGTTAGGAGGCAGGTCTAAATAGAGGTCTAAAACAAAATATCAATATTTTGGGGGTAAGAGAATCTGGATATCCTTGTCTTCAGACTCTTGTGGTTGGAGAACAGGTTCCAGTTGTTTCAAGTGCATTGCACACTGATCCTATACTGGCAGTTGAGGACCACAGAGATGAGGAACAGCTATTCTGAATGGATGCTCAGCTGGAGAACAAGTGATAGATGGTCAGGTTTTTCTTAGGATAGTCTCAGCACCTAAACAAAAACAGCCACCTGCTGTAACATGTAGTGGTGCATGTGCTTCTGAGCAATGGGCACATGCAAACTACGTAGGATAGTCTGAGCACAACAGCACCTGTCTGAGGATAACTTCTTGCCCTAGAAAAGCTGATGCACGCAGTGAAAAGGATATGTTACATAAAATTAGACTGACAATAAATTATCTTATTTTTTGCATTTTTTCATAAAGTTGTCTATTTTTCCCCCCATATTTTTTCCTCAAATCTCAACAGTAGTGACAATTTCCTTTCCATGTCATTTGCCTTCATTATGGTGTGTTGTAACTCCTGCTTTAAACCCCCACAGAGAACTAGTGCAGTGAGAAAAAATATTTATCTGCACACTACAGCCTGTTTCTGAGCTTAAGGTGATAAGATGTGTATTTTCCTTAAAATCTTCTAGTAATTTTAGTTACAGTTCCACATTGGGAAAACAATCTCATCAGTAAGAGCGGTGAGATTTCCCTGTTTTCACAGTTATGTGAATGCCACCCTTCCTGAAGTAATAATCACTCATTAACCTTACATTTGCTGCTCTTTCAGACTTCACAACCAGAGCTGACACTGCTGACAGCTTGATAAACTGTTTGCCACTCAGAATGGCTTTGCCTGTTCCGGGAATACTTTTTTTTCCCCTGCATATACTCATATTGAAGAACCACCCTGATTCTAATCCAAAACTTACGTGCAAATTAGGTAACCTATGCTGCTGCTGCAGAGTTACTGGGACTAAATGTGAAATTCTGTCTCAAAAAGATGTTGCCTGTGGTAAAAGAATGCTTTGTGTGGAAAAATAAATAATATGAGCACTCCTTAATGTGGCTCTTAGTTTCTCATATGGGTCTTGGCAGTAACAGGATACAGTTGAAGATGTAGTTTGCAGGTTGTATCAGCCTTTCATGTCATGGTGTGCTTTGATAATTTTGTTTGGCTTTTTGGTAGTTTGTGTGACAAATTTACCGACAGGTGGTGCTGCCACACTAATTTCTGTGTATTCAGTTTTGATTTGGGAAAGGAGTGCTGGCACTTGTATTTCAACATCCCAGTGATTTCTCAGGCTCTAAAGAAAAATATTATTAAATATTACTCTGCTATAATATTTTCCATGTATTCCTGGAAATATAATTACAATAATGAATCAGGATCTTTTATTTAACAATCTTATTGTGCTTATATATAGCATCTCTCGAAACAATTAGACTTATCCCATATGGGAAACATCTTGGACTGTCTGATTCTTCTTGCCATAGTCTCTTGCAATGAGCATTTTCTTAATACTCACTGAGTTGAGTAACTATTTCCATGCATAGTGCTTGAGAACAGAGACACAAAAAATGCTTATTGAGTCATATGGGAAGTCCTCATCAAGTCAATGAATTAAATTCAGGTAACCTGTGTCACACCTTATTTACTTGCCATTGGTCAGCTGCTCCTTCCTTCGAAAATAATTTGGGAAAAAATATCTGTCCTGTCTGGCAGTGACAGAAGCATCAGTGTAACATCAGAATGAGCAGGAATGTGATTATGCTCCCTCTGCCCTATTTTCCAGAAGCAATGAGGCATAGCTATTTTATTACATTTGTTGTCATTAGTCAGGGCTACTGCTTGTTTGTCTGAGGCTACCAATAAATACAATGTGATTCATGCACAACTGCTTGAGGGATGGCTTGATGCCAAAAGCACAGTTTAGCCTTTATTTGGCAGTTGTTTGCTTAATGCAGAAAAATGTGTATGAAAGCTATGAGAAATGAATCTGTGCTGTAACACACAGCTTGTAAAATCCACTTGATTTATCCCACAGAAGATATTACAGCATAAAGGAATAATGAAGACAATGCCTACCTTCATTTTCTTTTATTTTTTTAATTATGCTGTCATCTTTCCTGTTATTGAAACAGATTCTGGCCTACATAGAGTCATTGTATCTAATAAAATGTCTTTACAGTCAAGGATGATCTGTGATGCTGAGCTTTTAAAAGGACATTTTTTTCATCTAATTGTAATATGTGAAATTTTCTCTCACTTGTATGATTACTCTGATTTTATCCTGAACAGTATGGGAGAGATGTAGTGATACGGAGTAGTAGAGCCTTTCAAGAGGCATCGTTACCTCTCCAGAAGTAGGGCATTGACTGTAAGTAGTGCTTTACTATTATAGGCAGATTAATGGCTCTCTCGTTTGTTCAATGGATAACTTAAGCAATGGCTTCCTTCACAGGGCCTTTGGCTTTGAAGAAGGTATTAGAGAAAGGCACACTTCTTGTTTACATATGACTGCTTTTTCCAATGAAAAAGTAAATACATTAGGATTCTACAAAGTAGGGAAGTTTGAAATAGTGATCTAAATGGTGCTGTAAAGAATCTGGAAGTGAAAAGATGAGTAACACAAATGTAAAGATGCAGAAGCAAAAGAGCTTCATGCTGGGAAGGAAGCCCATATTTTTCTGATCCAGATGAAGAGGGCTTGGAAGACAATTGCATGAAAACTCTGAATAATTAGATTCATCTCCTTTACCATTTTAATTTGGATTGAAAGTGCCCTTTTGAAGTGAATCTTCCTACTATCCCACATTGCTCCACTTTAGCTCTAAGTGATCTCAGAGCTCGTAAACTAGAACCATCTCAGATGAAACCAGGCTGGAAGAAGCATTCCAAGAGCACACCTAGTTTATTGTAGTTTGCAGTGAGCACGCAGGAGACTTGACTGGACTAGATGTAATATGTAGGAACCATCTTGAAATGCATGTGTGTCATGGAGGGCCAAAATAGGCCTAAACATGTCCTGGCTTCTCCAGACATTCCCCTGCTCACCCTCCTTCTGCTGTAGTGGGAAGTAACTGTGGGAAAGGAAGACAAAGGGCCTGATGCCTTTGAGTCTTCTCCATGTCCCCTTCTAACTTGTAAAAAGTGTACCTTTATGTGTTCGTTCACTTGTTTGTGTTCTGCCCTAAAAGAGTGAAAGTAAGTCCTGACTTTAGGGTGTCCTTGCCCATGGCAGGGGGGTTGAAACTAGATGATCCTTGTGGTCCCTTCCAACCCTGACTAATTCTGTGATGCTATGTTTCCAAGTTTGACAAACTGCCATTCTGATTGGCTGGTCTGTGGCCAAAGAACCATTATTCTCAGGCTGTATTGATAAAAAGAGATGAGCAGGTAAACACAATGTACTCTGCCTTACTGTACTTCTGCCATTGCCTCTGCCTTGTTGTGCTTCTGCCTCATTGTTCTCTGCCATTGCATCCTGCCATGCTCTGCTAATCTATAAACTAGCTCTGCTACATAATAACAAGCCCTGATACTTTGGGTTTGTCTACCTGAAAACTTGCCGCATCTCAGATTTGCCAGGGAATAGGCATCAGGTGCCTTCACATGATAGGCTCACTTAACCATCATGACATTGTGCCTGTCTGCACATCTGCAAGACATTGTGCCAAGACTGCACACCTACAAGTCTTCTGTCAAGACTGGGAGATCTGGAAGGGACACATAATTCAAGAGGAACCAGGACCAGGTCAGAGATCATCTGCCTCTCACCCAGCACCTTGTTAGAGTCTGGGAAGATCTACAAACCTGAGAACAGCTACAAACAGCTAAGAAGACACTGACAGAACGCCCTGCAAATGTTTGGGAACTGTGTGGAAACTGCGGTTGGCCCCAGGAATCCGGAGATAACATTTGTGAGTGGATACTCAAAAGCCTTTTAGCAAAACTTTGTGAATTATCTGATTGAGTCCAAGCCTTCTGCCTTAAGCAGAAAGGAGCTTCTTGAGTCCCTCTAGTGGGCAGGCAGTATAATTGACTGCAGGAACCTTTTTCCAGTTCTAATGGTTTAATGTTTGTTATATTATTGCTAGTTATTTCTTAAGTGTTCTAGATTCTGCCTTTCCATCTGTGTTAAGTTTTCATGAATGTTGCAAGGAACCTGTTATTATTAAAATTGTGGCTGTTAGCGAGCCTCCTGAATATCAAAATTAATAAACAATATTAATTTTGAAAAATCCTATCGTGCACCATTAATACCTATCACTAAATTGTGGTGCAGACATCAATCCTCAGTGACAGGTATGCAGATCTGCCGTCAGTGCTACTGCTCCTTGCTAATGCAGGTGTAGCTTAGCATGTAGTGTGCATTCAGATTCCACCACTGACTACAGTGGTCTTCATCTCATGCTTTCAAAGTAGCCTTCTCTGAAACAAATTGGCTTTCACAGTTGTTTCTGTTCTGTTGTTGTTAGGACCTTAATGCACAGTAATTAAGCCTGTCATTACTAGGGAGAGAAGAACACTGCTGAACTAAGCTCCAGCCAACCAAAGTGATTTGCATGGGCCACGGGGGAGTACAGTGGGTGGGTGCTGCCATTTAAAAAGGGCACAGCTAGAGGGCCGGAACCCAACTATCTTACCAGCAAGAGAGTCTTACCAGCAAGCTCCAGAAACTTGAGGAGTGTAGTGTTCTCCCTGCTGGAGTCCCAGCCATGTAATATTGTTCTCCTAAATTGTTCATATTGTCTT
The DNA here is from genome assembly GCA_013396835.1 of Psilopogon haemacephalus. Classification (NCBI taxonomy): domain Eukaryota; kingdom Metazoa; phylum Chordata; class Aves; order Piciformes; family Megalaimidae; genus Psilopogon; species Psilopogon haemacephalus. The sequence goes on from VWZI01015478.1 coordinate 145,715, forward strand.
GCCCAAATATTTTATTTTTCAGAATTTGCAGGTCCTGAAAAACATGAGTTGGTTTAGCTTTTCAACACAGTATGAATAATTCTCTTCATTCCCTGATATTGCTTCCTTCAGGGTATTTAAACTTTTATCATCTCCCTTCAGGCTCCTTTTATCTGACAGTATATATTAGACTTCTGTTTTCTCTATTTTTATGTCACAGTCTCCAATCTTGCTTTCATTTATTTGGCTGTCTCTGTCTGTAAGTATGTGGGACAAGCTAGCATACTGATATGGCATTTTGCTAAGGTAATAGAAAATTTCATATAATTCTAGGTAGATGATTACTGTGTCATAAAAATCTTCTCAGGGTTTAACTTGAACTGTTTTAAAGACACCTGCAGTTCCACTTTCTTTTACATACCCAGTTTTGTTAAATTGTGTCTCTAATGGAGGACAGTTTTATGTTTTGTTGGGGATTTTTGGTTGGTTGGTTGGTTGGTTTTGGTGTGGTGTTTTTCAGTTTTTGTTTTAGTGTTGTTTTGGGGGTTTTGTATACTTGGGGGTTCTGGGTTCTTCTTTTTGGGGGGGAGTTTGTGGGTTGTTTTATTTTTTAAGCAAATGAGATCCACAGGAAATGTATTTATTAAAATGAAAAATTGGAATTGCCTGAGATTATTTATTTATTTGCTCAATATTTGTTCTCCTTTGTTTACGGAGTAAGTCTGAAAAGTCACCAGTCCTACAGCAGGACTAGTATGGATGCCTTCACATTTGGGCATAATCTCATTAGTATCACATCTTACAGGTGTTAAGGTGCACCAATATAAATGAAATTTAAGGATTAAAACATGGCTATGACAACACACAAACCGGAAGAAAAGCCTTAGCTAAGGAAGTGATGCATGGCTGGAGAATGAGAGGCAACAGACATATCTGAAAATGAGATTCAGAGGTTGCCTGGAGAGGTTGCACAATCTCTGTGTCTGGAGGTTTTCAAGACAAGAGTGGATAAAACCCTACACAACCTGGTGTGTTTTCAGTGCTTACCCTAATGTGCTGGTTTGAACTAATTGGAGGATTTGAATGAGAAATTAGACTATAGGCTGAGAAAGGAAAAAAAAAACCCTGATGATGCTACTTCACTCATAGCTTTACTGAGAAAGAAAAAAAAAAAAATTGTTTAAGAGTTGTAATCCAAACATAAATAAGTCAGACTGCTTCAGACCACTTTGGGCTGTGGCTGCTGCTGCATGGTTTTTTCTTCTTTCCTAGCTGGATCTGAATAATTTCACCAACTTCTTTCCTGTTGCTAATTCCCCCTGGCCGATCTACCTTCACCTGTATGCTGCATAAACAGATGGTGAGATGAGACTGGGGAAAGGGAGAAGGTGGTAGGGGTCATTACAAACCCCTCTTAGGGATTTTGATCTCTGGGGGGGGGGTGTGTGTGTGTGATGTTTCTGTATTACCTTTTCACTGTATATATCTGTAAATATCTGCTTGTATATTGTGCATAGCTGTAAATATAAAGCTTCATTTATTAACTTCCAGCCAACTGAGTCCTAGCCTGGGTTATTTCAAAGTGTGGGGGGGCAGCTAACTGCCAAACCACCACACCTAGTTTAGGCAGTAGTTGGACTATATACCTCCCAAGATCCCTTCTAAGCTGAGTTTCCCTATGGTCTTATAAAAAAGAATGGTTACAGATATATGTGGTGATGTATGAGAAAATATTAACAGCCCATAGAGGTAAGTCAGTGTTTACTGAGCTTTCTTCTACAGTTGTTATTATATTAGGTTTGTACAACCTCCTGAAAAAATAGATTTTAATTTCTTTAATCTTTAGGATCAACCAGTTGTTCCAATAATAAATATTATGGAATATGTTTCTGGTCATACCTTCAAGATGGCAGAACTAAGTTTGTGTATGTCATAGAATCAACCAGATTGGAAGACACCAGTCCAACCTATCACCCAGCCCTATCCAATCAACTAGGCCATGGCACTAAGTGCCATATCGTCTTTTCTTGAACACCTCTAGAGACAACAACTCCACCACCACCTCAGGCAGCTCATTCCAATGGCAGATCACTCTCTCTGTGAAGAAGTTCCTCGTAATATCCAGCCTGTATCTCCCCTGGCAATATCTATTGATGTTTACAGTTCAAAATAGCCAGATATTGGAACCATAGCACATTTTGTTGGTAGCTTGGTGAGGCAAATGCTCTTTTTATAACCATTTGAATCAGTCATGAATTATCATTCTGAAGGTACCAGGTATATGAAATATAACAGGACTGAGACTCTATAAAAGAAATATTCTAGTCTGCTTTAAAATCACTAAGCATTTTATAATCATATGACAAATTCTCCGGAATCTTTCTGTAAGTTACAGATTGCCTACTCATAGAAAAAATAACTTTATGTTTTGAACTACCAAATCTATTTTTTGTTTGGTTTTGTTGGGGTTTTGTTTTGTATAGATGTATTTTTCAGATCTTCCATTTAAGTGCAAATTGAGGCCAGGAATGCTTAGCATATGGAGTTAGAAGGAATTGTGACACTAGGCAACACAGTACAGACTCATGCAAGATACTTCTAAATGTGCTTTAAATCAAGAAAGTGGAGGTCAAGTATATTAGACTGTGATAAAATGAAATAAAGTGTGTTGATGTATTCAGGATGAAGCCACTGGAAACAACCTGTTAACTAAGCGTAAATAAGGCACAGATTTATCAAAGAGGAAAAGATGCTTATCCACAAGTGCTCCTACACAGAATAACTGACTGAAGAAGCTACTTCTTGACATGTGCTTTGATCTGAAATTCACTCAGCTCCATTTCACAGTGCAGTGAGTTGATGCCTCTAGCAACAAGGTAACTGCCTATTTTCCTTCTTTCCTCCCTCCATTTACCCCTTTTTCCCTTCCCTTCCCTTCCCTTCCCTTCCCTTCCCTTCCCTTCCCTT